>SJYQ01094876.1:0-19122 GCA_006410935.1 Redunca redunca
CTGCCTGTGGTGGGAGCCCACCCCACGGACACGAGGAAGCAAGTCCTGGGCCCGGGCACCAGGCGGGCGTGAGGTGGCCACGTTTTGCCTGGGGGTGACAGGCGGAGAGCCCAGGGAGGTGGCCCTTGGGGTAGCAGGGGGAGGGCAGGAGAACTGGCTTGGGAAAGCAAGAGGTTTCTGAAGTGCCAGCCTAGTATGCTGGCGGGCTGCTGCAGCGCCTGCGCTTCTCGAAGCCCCCGGGGCGCAGTGGGTCAGAGCACAGAACGCAGGCCAGCGTCGCCCAGCCCCTCTCCACGCGGTGTCAGGAGGCCACCAAGCCGGCCACCTGCCTGTCTTCCACCCTACTCGCCCACTGGACCCTGAAGCGGACAGGCCTCGAGGAGGGACGGAAAACGTGTTCTGCCAACCACCCGGAAGGGCTTCTGATCTGAGCTCTTTGCATCCCAAGGGCCCGCAGTGGCTGGTGAGGGCGGCCACCCATCGCTGCCCCCGCCAAGGCACACAAGAGCCATCTGTTTACGCTTCAGACGACCGTCTCAGACGGCGAGGGTGCCTGTGTGTGAGGCACTCCAACAAATCAGGAGGCAAAAGGAACAGAGATGACGTAACTGAGAGGGATAAAGGGCTTCTCAGCTTGAGAAAAGATACTCAGCGTATGACATGAGCAAGTGCACGATTCAGCTCAAAGATGGGCGGGCAAGGACATATGAGCGCAGATGAAGGGAAGGGAAGGGAAGGAACCATCTTGCGTTGGTGGGAGGGCGAGTTTGGTACTTCTTCGTTTGGAGGCAGTTTGAAAATGACAAGATTAAAACTGCCCATGTCCTTGGCCGGAGAAGTCTGTTTCCAGGCATTCCCTCGGCGCGGGTGCGCCCCGTGCGCTGAGGCTGCTGGGCCGGGGCGGAACGTCGGGGATGACCTCAGGGTCTCCATGAGGCCCTGGTCCCTGCGGGTGGCACACGGTGTACTGGGCGCTCAGCAGCTGTCCAGGGGCCTTGAGAGGTCCTGTGGGTGAAAGACGTGTCTGGGGGAAGAGCGGAGTGGAGGCCACACGCCGTTATGCTAACTGGGAAAAAAAAACAAAACATAGAGAGGGCGATGGGGAGCGGGTCACGGCTTGCGCTGCTCGACCTCGGAAGGAGGGCAGCGCTCCGGGCCTCGCCTTGCGGGGCGGGGTCAGGAGAGGGAGGGAACCTCGGGAACCTCACCTTCCGTTCTGCCCCCTGCTACTGTTTGAACCACTAACTGTCCAGGTTCCTGGAGTCTCTCTTTGGTGAACAGAAAAGTGGGGTCTCCAGCTCAGATTTCTCATCACTAGAGTAAGGGGCAGGTTAATTTTTTTTTAGCAGGGGAGCTGATGTAGTCTCTGTCCTTCACTGCTGGTGGCTGCCGCCTCTGTGCTTATCACAGCTAAGATACTCTGTGCGTGCTGTGCAAAGTCGCTTCAGTCGTGTCCGACTCTGCGGCCCTGTGGACTGTAGCCCGCCAGGCTCCTCTGGCCATGGGATTCTCCAGGCAATAATACTGGCATGGGTTGCCATGCTCCCCTCCAGGGGATCTTCCCGACCCAGGGATCAGACCCAAGTCTATGAAGCCTCCTGCGTTGGCAGGCAGGTTCTTTACCACTAGCGCCACCTGGCAAGTTCAAAGTACATACCTTGGCCGGGCATCGAACCTGAGTCTCCCTCGTGGGAGGCAAGAATTCTACTACTGAACCACCAATGCCTTGTAGACAAGACTCTCTACTCGTCAAACCTAAAATGTTCACTTTTTAACATCTTAACATTTCTGGAACTGGGACATTCCTCACAATCAGTGGCATCTTTATAATTGGCAGCATTTTTTTCTTGGTAGTGCATTAAATAATGGTCCATCTCACAGAGCAGGATCTCAGACTCAATGAAATGTGGGTCTGTTTCTTGGGGCCCCTGCGGCCACCCTGGTACTCAGCACCTTCCACCTGGGCCAAGAGGTCCTGCCCACACTCTGAGGACCCACCACATGCCCCTGGGTAGAGCTTCCAGGACTGCAGGCCTCCCAGGGGTCAAAGGCCACCAAGATGACAATCTGGGGAGGAGAAGGTACAGCTGGTGATGGAGCTTTACGTCCTGAGGCCTCAACTGTGGCCAGCAAGCTGCGATGGTGCTCCTGCTCTATACAGGAATGGGAAAAATGCATGTGACACACTAATGTTGGGAGATCTCACATAAAAATCTGTATCAGAAAGATTACACCTAAATTAATATAATACTGTAAGTCAACTATAATTAAAAAAAATAAATCTGGCATTCACTGAGCCCACACTCCTAGTATGTCAGGCACACGCCAGAACCCCGAAGACACGGCCGGTGCCTTCCAGTGCCAGGGCCAACAACTGCAAGGCTGGTGCTGAGTGCTAAGTCCTCCCCTCTTTCAAGGCCGCCTGCAGCCACTGTGCCAGCAGCAGGTAACTCATGGAGCCCCCAGGAGGAGGCCTTTGGGGGTATGTCCAGTTGTCACCCCCATAGCCCAGAGCCACGTGCGGCCCATACAGCCCACCCTAGCATCTTCCTTCTCTCAAATGGAAAGAAGAGATGCTCTCACAAGCTGCCCTTCCTTAGAATGTTCTCTGCTCAAATCCTTGACGTCAAGACCCGAGTCCTTCGCAGAGTTCTGTGGAGCAGGTGCAGGCCAGGGAAGGGAAGAGGACTGAGTGTCCACTTGCCACGGGGGTGAGGGGGTGGGAAGGGCAAGAGGCCCAGCGGGACTGGCTGGCCGCCAGCCAGAGTAGCGGGCCCTCGGCAGGGCCGGGGCTGACCTGATACCACCCATGTTGCTGCTTCACAGCCAGATGCAGCAGGGTGCGGGTACCCCTCAACCACCCCCACCCAGGGGCCCCAGAGCTATCTCAGCAGAGAAGCAGCTCAAGGGCGCTGCTCTCCCCACAAGGTCATGTGCAGAGGTCACGGGGCAGCGGAGACCCCTCACTGGTTTGCTGGTGGTCGGTCAGGGGCCGCCTCCCTCCCCAGCACCGTCAGGCCTGCAGGTCCACATCGTGAACAGTGACAGCGGAGGGGCCTTCTCTCACGGGCAGCCTGGCAGGGACTGGGGATCAGGGGCACCCCGCTGAAGAAGTGCTCTCTGCACCTCGAAAGAGCGCTTCCTCTCCGCCCCACGTGTAGGCCGTAAGCTTGAGACCACCTGTGAACGCACTGGCCAAGATGAGGGGCAAATTGCATGACTGTGGGACGTATCCACAGACCAGCCTGGAGGCTGTGCCAGGAGGCTCCAGGTGAGTCCTGAGGCTCTAGGCCCAGTTCCCCATAGCCACCAAGCTGGTACCAGGTGCGGAGTCTCCGCTTTCCTGTCTGGAGGTCCCCGCACTCGTAGACTTGGCCCTGGGGGTGTTCTGGCAGCATTCTGAAGCTCCCCTCCTTTCTCCCTTGTGAGCTGNTGCTGAGGGCCGGGAGAAGCAGCAGCACCGAAACCGAAGTGTGCACCGGACCCAAGGCTCTTCTCGCTCCAGCTGTCGGCTTCCGAACCAGACCCGAGTGGGCTCACAGGACAGCCCAGCGAGAGCCGTGTACAGCTTCTTCCACGTTAGAAAGCCAAAGCATCCACAGGAAAAGGACAGTTCATTCAGAGGGGTCGCGTGCACTTCCAAGTGGCCTTCCTCCAAGTCTGACCACCAAGGAGGCCGCGAGCGGGCAGGCCTGAGTAACCCTGGTGACTGTTCTTTTCACCTGATCGAAACCTGAGCTAAAGAAACGCATCAGCTGACGATGACAGCAGAGGGTGGCAAGGCTGAGAACCCAATATTCATTTCCCAGGCTGGTGGAGAGTAAACTGTGGTTCCAAGACTAAATGAGGGGAGGTCAGAGACTCTTTCCAACCTTACCTGATGGCTTCTGGCCAAAGCAAGGAAGCGTCATGGGAAGTGTTGGGTGGTGGTGGTGCAGAAAGGGACTTGAGGAGGAGGAAGGAAAAAGCAGCACCCCTCGATTAAGGTGGGGGGAGAAGGTATGGGGAAAGCCCTGAATTCCTCACCAAAGGCCAATTTCAGAGGGGAGCAGAGGGGTTACAATCTATGCCTCGGCCAAGGGCGGCAGTGGAGGGTGGGAGGGAGGAGGATTGATGGCTTGGAAGAGGGGCGTCACTTAAGACTTAGAGAGAGACCAGGGATGTGGACAGAGCAGCCCACACGCCAGCAGTGTTCCCCAGGCTGTGATCTGAAACCTTCACGCCTACTCTAATAAGCCACGCCTAGCTGGAGAGCTGTTGCAGGGGTGGGGTGGGGGGCGGTTTGGGAAAGGCAGAGACCCCAGGCCGTGGAATCAGCAGCAAGGTGGCTGTGTGATGTGTCTTTTCACAGTTGAGTTAGACGTGCCCCACCGTTAGGATGGGAATCAATTTAAGTATCACTTTCTTGATCCCAGAAGTTCAACTGTGTGGACAGTGGTTACACTTGACAGGATGATTTGTTACAGCACAACTTATATATTTCAAATGGAAAAAAAATTAGTATCGTTTACAGTATCTTGAGATAAACTGCCTTTGAATGGGAGCTTTCTTTCCAGTACTTTGAGGTCTACACGACGAATCTAGAAAATTTACTACTGTGGAAAATGAAGACTGCTTAAATCGCAAGGGGGCAGGGGAGGGCCTGTGGTTTTTCTTTTTGATTAATTGCTGTAACACTGTCCTTCAGGCGGCTGGGGGAGTTTCATGTTTTCTTTAGACATCATTAGGCGCCGAAGCTCTTGCAGGACAACTTTGATGCTATAAGAATTCTGCCATTTTGCTAGCACTGATATGGCTCTTGGGTCCACCTACAGAAAGGCAAAGATTAAACAAATTACTGTCAGGCTCTCAAACAAAAGGAAAGCTGTGAGCTGGAGGTAAGCTACAGCAGAAAAGTGAGTGAGCAGCATTTTTCAGGTGGAACAGGCTGGTCACCCAGCAGGACTGACACGTGGAATGCCCACGGGGTTCCCTCCCTCCCGCTGATCTGCTTTGCCCTTGTTGGGTCCCAAACCCTCACGGCCTGGAAGGAGGGAATTAAGGGCAAGTAAAAGGCCTTTACAGACGAGGCACTGACGCCTGGTGAGGCTCAGCTGGCTGTGAAACGACGGCCCCGCCTGCTGTGCCAGCTGTGGCCACCGCCCAGGGCCTGTTCTGCCCGCTCTGTGCCCAGGTGGCAGGCGATGCTCAGGGCCTGTCCTGCCCACTCTGCCCAGGTGGTGGCCACCGCCCAGGGCAGTAGGGAGAGCAAGGCAACGGCAGCCCGAACCCGGGCTCTGCAGACCGGGGCCTGCCCGAGCCACGCCCCCTCAAGCCAGTGCAGCAGCCCCCTGGAGAAATGCCTCCAAGTGGGAACTTCTCCTGGGTTCAGGACATCAGGTGGGCCTCAGAGGCTCGAGCGCCTTCGATGTGGCGCGGGGCCCTTGGCCGCCCCATTCTGCTTCTGCAGCGTTTACCGTGGTGTCACCACCAGCAGCTGCTTACGGCAGATGAGACTGGTCTCCATTCACGGCAGTGACAACAGTGGCAAAAATAAGAAAGCAAGGCCATGACAAGGAAAAAGTATTATATGTCCGTGGTGCACAAATAAGGCCCGTGGGGAGAAGTGTGGCGTTGGGGTGGTCTTTCCCCTCTCTGCCTCCATTTCCTTGCCTCTACCTCTTGGGGGTGTAGCAGGAAGGCGGAAGGAGCGCTCGTCTCAAAGTGACCGGCACAGGCTGAGTGATAACAGCCCAGAGCCAACGCCATACAAGTTGTGCTTAAAGACAACTGGGAAACAGGCCCTCACTCCAAAACAGCACGTGTCCGTCCTGCAGTACATGTCATCATCCAATAACCAAGGAGCAAATGCAATCAGGCCCCAAGTGCCCCTGACATTCGAGCACAAAGAATTTGGGGGACCCCCAGGGGACAAGGAGGGACAGCAGAAACAACTTACCACTCCATTAGAACTATTAACTCCATTCATATTAATTTTTGTTACAAATCTTACAAAGGGGGGTGCTTCTGGGTATTTAGGTCCACATTCTATTTTAAGGCTGTATATTCGGTTTTCATAAATTGTCTGGAAAAAAAATAGAAGGCATAGCCATGTCAGGCAATTACAAAGAACTAAAACCGCACAACTTCTGAAACCCCATTTATTCCCCATGCAGAGCTGGTGCGTCTACTGCCACCATTCAGAGTCTACTCGCTGTTTGCCGAGTTGGTCGTAATCAGTCCCTGCACCAGCGCCTATGAATCCTGGCTTTGGGGGATTTATACAGAGAAGCCAGGAAATTGAAGCTAGTGTACTGAAGTTTTAAGGTGGTATCATTAGGCCCAGTCAGATGGACTTGCTTTTATTTTATGTTCACTGGTCTACACTCTGGAAAATGACGTGTAAGAGGCATCCTTCATTCTGGGAAGTCACACCGATGTCTACTCGTGCTGGGAGCATCAGCCAAGGCACTAAATGCCAGCATGCACAGAGTAAAGAGCATGTACGGAGCAGAGAACTTGAACTCAAGCACAAGGTCGGGGTGGGCACAGACGCAAGGGTTGCCTCCCACTCCTCACCACCAGGGCCGCGCTCTGGGAAGGGATCTCAGCCACGGCACTCCGTCCCTGCCGCCTTTAGGACCACCCGAGATGCCCGGAGTCGAGGAGGTGTGGGGGGAGGCCGAGGACACCAGACCTGCCCAGGAGAAACGGTCCTTCTCCGAGTGCCAACCGAGCCTCCGCTGAGAAACACCGAGTCCCACCTCACGCCAGGGAACGGCTCCCTTGTCACTTCCGCCCGGTGAGCAGCGGAGTGCGCCGCCTTCTCCAGGCGGTTCCTTTTGCCTAGAGCGCTGACCCCCCACTCGGACCACCTCATAGCCTTCGAGACCCAGTTCAAGCAGCATGTAAAACAGAAGGTTGCCCATGGTTTTCTCATGTGAAGCTGCCTTATCATCATCTGAGTGTCTGAAGACCACACCAAAGCGCGGCTGACACCTCCCGGTCAGACTGGCCCCTTGCAGGGAGACCGGCCTCCTCTGGGGCCCTCACCCGCGCCCTGTGCCCTCTGCACTCCCTGCTGCACAAGAAACGTCTGCTGTGTCAACAGTGACATCTAGCGGCCTTTGCGGGGAGCACATTAAGAAGGAGGATTCAAAGGCTTGAAAACATTCCGTCTAAAATAGTGGCCTGTCCCTAGCTTAAAAACTGGAACATATATTTTAAGATTCAGAAGGTATAATATTCCCATAGAAGATTTTCACATCCATTTTACAGGGACCCCAAGCTGTAACAAAAGCCCAGCTCAGGATTTCCCCCCACCTGCCTTCTTCCCTGGTAAGCAGGAGCACCATCCTGCAGTTACAGCAAACTGGCAGCCAGCCATGACTCCCTTTTCCCTCACTCCTACCCCAGGCATCAGAAGGGGTGCACACCCACCCAACCTTCCTCTGCTGTCACGCCTCCTCCAGATCACCCCAGGCTTCTGCCTTCTCTCGCGCCCCCCCAGCACCTGCTCCCCAGACAGCCCTGGAAACTGTGCCTGTGGCCTCCCCCCTCCAGTGGCTTCCTGGAGACCCAAGGAATGGGGGCCCGGTTCCTGGACTGGACCCCACGCAGCCCTGCCCTCCTCTCAGCTGCTTCTCCTTCCTCATCCCGCCCCTCTGGCCTCCTCGTCACACTCTTCAGACACACTGAGTTCTCTCCTTGGGGTGCTCATACCAGCTGCTCCTCTGAGCCTCGCAGCTCAGCTCCCACGCATGTTCCCCTGAGTTCTCGAGACCCCTCATCTAAAGACTGACGCCCAGTCACCCACCAGACACCCCTCCCTAATCTCAGAACAAGGCAGGCAGGGGCCTCAACTGAACTGGTACTCATCTGTTTATTGAATGAATGAACACTGCAGCTTTTCTGTAAATCTGGAAGTATTATACAATGAATGTTTGCTTATTTATCTATTTATATTGCAATACAGTTGATAGTATTAGTGCCCGGTATACAACAGTGACTCAGTATTTTTGTAGATGATACTCCATTTAAAGTTGTTATAAACTATTGGCTACATCCCCTGCGCTAATCAATATATTCTTGTAGCTTATTTTTATTCATGGTAGTGTCTATCTCAATCCCCCATCCCTCTTTGCCCCTCCTCCCTTCTCTCTCCCTGCTGGTAACACCAGTCTGTTCTCTGTATCTATTTCTGTTCTACATTCATTTATTTTTTAGATTCCACATAAAAATGGTAACACACAGTATTTGCCTCTACCTTATTTCACTAAGCATAACCCCCTCCGGGTCCACCCTCAGTTTGAAATGGCAAAACTTCATTCTTTTAAAAGTGTTTTCAAGACATATGAGACATGAGAAAATGAAAAAGGTACTGGCTGCAAAAATAAGCAAAGCAAAGCACAAAATCTAAATTAGCATAAAGATGACGTCAGGTGCACTAGTGAACCACTGCTCAGCTCAAACGCTACAGTTACACGGCAGGTGCACTCAGCGTGCAAGGGGCATATGCTGTCAGAATAAAGGCTGGGGCCTCTCAACGGGAGACGGGGTACAGCCTGAGAGGACCTCCATGACGCAGGCCACGGACAGGCAGTAATGTACAGGAGGAGGTGTGGGAGGAGACATGTCAAACCACTGNGCCTTCTCCAATGCATGAAAGGGAAAAGTGAAAGTGAAGTCGCTCTGTCATGTCCAACTCCTAGCAACCCCATGGACTGCAGCCCACCAGGCTCCTCCGCCCATGGGATTTTCCAGGCAAGAGTACCGGAGTGCGGTGCCATTGCCTTCTCCGTGTGTTCCCCTAGTAGGCTTTTTTTCAGCCCAACACCTATTTGATCAACTTTCTATATTAAATTATCTGTTGAAATATTTAGTATGGTTTCTCTTTTCCTGACTGACACAAAGAATTAAATGGTACGAAGTGAACTGCTTAATCTGTATTGTTTGAAAAACTTTATGAGAATACATTCATGTATCAGACATGTAACCGAAAGCTTTTAAGGAGGAGACAGGTATACTGATATGGAAAGATGTCCACCGTCTGTTAAGGTAAAAAAAAAAAAAAAAAAGGCTGCAAAACATGAAGCACAGCAAGGTCTCACTTTTATTAAAATGGTTATGTATTCAGGTTTGTGCACCCACAGTAAATGCCAGGAGAAACACACCACACGCCACGTGACCAGTGTTTATTCTGTGGAGAGCATAATGAAGCGGGGAATGGATCGCTTCACACACTCCTGTAATTCTGTTTGTTCCTAAGTGTGCACAGAATACTTTTAGATAGGTATGTGTGTAAACACACAGCTAGGCTCTAACCCAGCCATAAAAGCATCGTCATGGAGAAGCATCGCCATGGAGAACCACAGAGGCGTAAGAGCGCTGCTCAACCAGGGCAACCCCCGTCCCTTCCCACTGCCCAAGTGGCGCGACACAGGCTGCACCTGGAGGCGTTTATGGCTGCCACGACCCCAGGGATGCTGCCAAACACCCTCTCATGACGGGGCAGCTCCAAACTGAGAGCCGCCCGGCCCGATGCGCCAGTAGTGCCAAGGCTGAGAACCTGCTCTGTAACCCGGCTACCGCTACCACCCCACGGTCAGAGTAGAAACCCTCTATATGCAATGCCCTGGACATGTTTGCCGAATTTTACAAGGGGCACTTGGACAGGAAGCTTTGCTTTTAGGTTTGGAAGATCTGCTTTACAAAAAGGAAAAATATATATACATATCTATTTTCAAATAGCTAACACACTCATATGATTAAAGCACACTCAAAGAGTACAAAAAGGTATTAGGAATAAGTCTCCCTGGCCGCCCGGCTCTAGCGAGTGATTCCTTTTGAAGAACACAACCACCGACATCAGCTTCTTCTATGTTTTCCGAAGTGTTCTCAGCGCACAGAAGCACAAGCGTGTCCACCTCCTCCTCCGCCCTCCCCGAGCCCGACCCCAAGGGACAGCGTGTTCCGCACACTGCTGTACCTTTTTCCCACTTAAGTGCCATGGAGATCACTCCATTTCAGCACACATGAATCTGTCTCACTCCTTTGAAAAGCTAAACAGTGCATTCTATGGTTTACTGAAAGACACTGAGGTGGTTTCCAGTATTTTGCTAGTACTGAAAATAACGCGTGAGATAATTTTGTACATATAGGATTTGGGGCAATACATTCAAGAGGAGAGGAGTAGATTCCTAGTAGAACTGCTGGGTCATTTGGTATACGCTTTTTAAACACTGGTGGAGGGTTTGCTCCTCAGTGCTCTATTTAGATGCTTTAATAATGAGGCTGATCTTCGGATGCACAGCATACACCTTGTACGTCAACCACGAAACAGACTGGTTACAGGAAGCACCTAGAAGCAGGCGGTTCCTTTTATGTCTTTGCTTTTAACCTCAGGGAACAAAAACCATGAGTAAGAAGGCCCGATAGTAAGAGTTGGTAAAGGCGGAGAGAAAACGCGCACCCCATGCACTGCTGGCAGGAATGTAAAGTGGTGCAGCTACTCTGGAAGAGTCTGGCAGTTGCTTGAAATGCTAAACGAAGTTGTCATGTGATCTAACAATGCCACTCCTATGTATATACTTAAGAGTGAAAACATCTGTCCCCATAAAAGCCTATACACAAATACTCATAGCAGCATTATTCGTAATAGGAAAAAGTGAAAAAAATTCAAATGTGCATCAATTAATGGATAAACAAAACCTGGTATATCCATTTAAAAAGAATATTATTCAGCCATAAAAAGGAAACTACTGGTAAGTGGTATAACATGGATGAACCTTGAAAACACCATGATAAGTAAAAGCCAGTCATTAAGGCCACATATTGATCCCAATCACATGAAACGTCAGAATCGGCAAACTCACAGACAGAAAATCACACTGTCAAGGTCGAGGAATGCGAGGGTAGAGGGCAGAATGGGATTGCCTGCCGACGGGCATGGCGTTTCTCTCTTGGGTAATGAATATGCCCTCAAGTTAACGATAGTTGCAGGATGCTGAATATGATTTAAAAAACCCACTGAACACTTTAAAAGTATATTCTATGGAAGTGAACTCTCCATTGTGAATTATGTCTCAATTAAAAACAAAAAAAGATGTAAAGGATATATGGGAAGTACCTTGCATACTGTAGCTACTCACTAACAGCTTCCTTTGGAAAGAGGTCAATTGAAATTCAGGGTAATCTAAAGTGTTTTAGATGGAACAGGATATCTTTAACAGAACTGAGTGTTCATTTTCTCTGTTCACGTGTTTGTGTAAGTATATAACTCAGTGGTACCACTAAGTGTATTCATTCAGCACACTCAACCGTGGTATAATTTAGTGTATTCACTGTGGTACACTGGTTCATCCTTACTACGTTAAAGTCTGAAAATCGGTCTGTTGATTAACAAATCTATTGAACAACTACCCCATTCTGAGTCATTTCTAGGTGTTCTGGAGAGTAAAGAGGAGGGAAGAATAGTTTTCATCTTCAAAAAACCTAAACCATATTTAAGAAGAGATGAAACACAGTGAAGGAAACCATCACTATACAAAGGGCTTGCAGAGACAGCAAGAGATGATCTGTGTGAAGACAAAAGCCTTCTGCATCAGGTTTTCCCTAGTACTTAGGAGATTCAGAAAATCCTGATTTTCACAGATTAAAAAAAAAACAGATCAAAAAATGAGTAAAAGCAGATTGCACATTTTTCAACCACCCCCACCCACTGCAAACAAAACTCCAGGGTCAGAAAAATGACTCAGAAAAGTAAGTGGCAAGGCCAGTCATTCACCCTGAGCATCTACGACAGTCTAAGATGAACAGATTGTCCTGACACTGAGCAAGCCCCACACTCTTCCTTTCTCAGCCAGGGCCACATTCCATGTGCCTTTCTACCTCCCAGAACCAGTGCAGAGCCTTGCACGAGATGGACAGAATGACTGACTATTCTCAAGTACAAGCAGACACAGGAAAGGGCCTGCTATGCTTAAAATCTCCTACAGCCTGTCTGAAACGAGTGTCACATTACTGGAATCTATCTCTTCACTCCCACATCAAATTATTACTTAACACTAGATAACTTTATAATGGGAACAGCTGAAAACTCAAAATCTAAATAGGAAGGAGACAATATAGGCTAGTAGTTAGGAATACAAGCTCTGGAGTGAGACCCGGTTTGGGAATTATCAGCTAAGTGACTCTGTGCAGACTTCTCCAAGTTGGCTTCTTCTGTACAATGGAATGCAACTACACAACAAGAGCATCCTAACAGCGGGCTCTTGGGAGAATTAAATGATGTTTCTGGGGAGTTGACTACATGCCATAAAAAAAGGTTAGCTGGCATTACGAAGACTGGGAACTCTTGCTAATTACGCAGCTTAAGAGAGGTCACATTCCTTGTCCCCACTGTCTCTGTCTTCTTTGCAAAGGTCTCTGGGCTCAACAGTGCCTGGAACAGACCAGAGCAGACCACGCAGGCAATGACCCTTTGCTGAGTGGCCCAACGAACCAGGACACAGACACATGACAGGACTGGGACACGATGAATAAAAACCACAACCCAGAAGGCTTTCCACAGCCCCTCTAGACCCTGCCTTCAGGAATGCTGGCTCCATCTGGAGCCTTGTTATTTGTAAGCCTAAGAATCTGTTCTAAACTGCATCAAAGGTACAATTACCTCAAACCTCACTGTCTACATTGTCATGTAAATCACACTATGAGTCTGAACAGGTTTTTGCTTACCATTTAGAGGGATTAAACAGCATCAGAGGAGGTTCAAATATATAAACTGAAACTGGTCAAAAAAGAATAGCCACATTTCAGAAAATACACCACTGGTGAGCTTTTCCCGGGATAAGGCTAACAGTTTTTAAAAGGAGGCACAGTGAATGTAAGACATTGACATTTATAGCCGTAGCTCGACGCTTACTCTTGGAGGCCCAATTATCATCCCTGTCCATCTTGTAAGTGTCATGTCTTCGTCATCTTCTAGACCCCAGCTAACTGTGCCATCTCCTACTCCTTTCTGGCCTTCTTCGAGTTCTTCCAACAGTCGGAAATTGCGAGGGACTTTTACTCCTAAAATAAATGGAAAGAGATTCAAGATACTAGCAACTCCAGGGGAACTTGTAAGCCTAGAGCTAGTCGCTCAGCATCACTACCTGACAATTAAGATGCTCACATGCAAAAACCTGCGGGAGCCGCCGCGCCTAGAGCCTGCCGCTTTCCTGCCGCTCGGAGCTCTCGGTACTGACGCGCACAAGAAGGTGGGGCAGGGGTTCCTTACCGGTGCAGTGACGACTAAACCATGGCTAGGTGACGGAACCTAGAAAGTACCCCGCCCCCGCCCCTGGAGCGCTGACAGACTTCACAAAGGCTTTACAAGTCCAAAGGTTAATTTGGGCCCCTGATCTGACATGAAAACCATGAATTAAGTGTTGATACAAGCGCCTTGGAAGAACAGAGGCTATTTCTCTTGTTTTATTCTTGTTCTACAGCTCTAAGGGTGTGTTCCGTTGCTGGAATGACTCTTAAAACTACCTTAGAGGGAACAGCTGCCCTACTCCGAGCACGCAGCAACAGTGTCCCCTTTATCAACTCAAGAGTCAAGTGAAGGCAACGGATGAAAATTTTCAAATATTTAAGTCACAGTTTCTCGCTCGTGAAAAAGCTAAAGGAGGGTAGCCAGTTCTCTGCTTTACCTGTTTCTAGAATTCCCCAAGCCTGGCAAGCAGCTCAGGGAAGCGGGCACACAAACTCCTCTCCAGGTCCACACCACTGCGCCCAAGTCCAGGCTGAGGCGCGCACTGCTTCTGGGTGTCTTCCAGAACAGAGTCTAGGCACTGGGGCCAGCTGAGGGCGCTGCTCTCCCAACCAGGCCTGCCCACCTGCCCCCCCACCTCCCCTGGCACTCAGACTATTTCCCCCAGGAAAAACTAGATCCAGGCAAGTTACCAGCTTTCTTTACTGAGCCCCCAAGGCCAGACTCTCAGAGCCAAGCAGCACTTCACGGATGATTGTGAAGAAAGACCCACTTGGAAGGACTCAAAGCTGTGGGAGGTGTTTCCAGTATATTTTAGTATTTTCCAAAGTGCAGAACACGCTACTATTAATTCGACTGGAATAAACATCTGAGGACATCAGATACTTTTCCAGGCACCAGGAAATAAGCTGTGAACAACACAAAAATGCCTGCCCTCATGGAGCTTACATTCTAGAAGGAAATACATGCAAATTATTAATATGACAGATGGTGGTGTTCTGGAGCAGAGAGTACTGATGGGGGAAGTTACAATTTTAAATAGGGAGTAGGATTTATTGGTAGCGGGTCCTGAAGCACAACCCTGCCGAATGTCAAAGAATAGCAAAGACACCAATTTAGCCAAAACCAAGTCAGTGAGATGGAAGATTAGTAGAAACCAGGGGCTCCAACTGTGAAAAAAAACCCTGGAGTTGTGAACAGGGGAATGACAGGATCCAGCTTGTTTTTAACAGGATCCCTCTGGCTGCTGTATGAAGAATACAGGGAAGGGAGCTAGGGCAGGAACAGGAGGCTCTGGCAATGATTCCAGCAGAAGCTCGCAGGGGATGGCAGTGAAGGCGGTGAGAAGCTTTGCGATTTCGGAGGCCTGAGTGGTGAGATGTGCTGTCAGGCTGCCTACGAAGTGCGACAGAAAGAAGGGTCTATGGCCCCCAAGCTTTTTGAAGACGGTACATGAGTGAACACTTCACCCTACAGTCATGTATTTATTTTTGAGAATAGCCTATTTCGGGCAAGTAATATTACACTAATTTTCCATTTATGACAATGATTAAATTTTCCTTTTAAGAATAAACATAAGCAAAAGAGTCAGCTGACGGAAGAAAAATATTAAACAGCACAGATGGTACTTGAAACTTAACAGAAAAATCCTAAAGCATTCTTGAATGGTCCATTTGGAAAACACCAGCATTTTTCACCCATAGACTAGCCAACTGGATTATTCAGCTACACTCAACAATTAAGTCTCCTCCAGCACACACAAAACTAAAGGAGGTTTTTGATACTATAAGCAAGAAGCCAGACAATACAATGCCTCTTGTTTAAAAAGAGTGAAATCGTTAACAATCCTAACTAATTCGGCTCAGGGAGAAAGCTCACTGCGCGTCACCACTGTTATTACACTGGTTGATATATAACCCTCTCTAATAAAAACGACTATCCCGACAGCACGGAGGTGCACTGACAGGCAGACTGATAAATATCTGAGGTAGCTGTTCACAGATGGGTGATGGGCTGAATTGTGTCCCCTCAAATTCATACACGGAACCCTAGCTCCTGGCATCTCAGAATGTGCCCATGTCTGCAAACAGCCTTCCAGAAGGTGATTAAGCGGAAATGAGGCCACGAGGGTGGGCCCTGCTTCAGTCCGCCCGGGGTCCTTCTTAGAAGAGGAAACCCAGGTGCCCAGCAGGCACGCACAGCTGTACGGAGTAAAGACCACACGAGGACCCGGTGAGAAAGCGACCACCTGCAAGACAAAGAAGCTGAACCCGCCGACACCTTGATCTTGGACTTCAGCCTCCAGAATTCTGAATTTCCATTATTTTAGCAACCCAGTCTGTGGCACTCTGTTCTGGCAGCCCTAGCAAACCAACAGACGCTAAGTGACGTCTTAAGAAATTTGGAGAGGAGACTAAGCTGGTGACGGTGATTATCTCTGGGTGCAAGAATTACGGGTGACTCCAACCCCCTTTCTGTATTTTATGATTAAAAAAACCCAAAACCACGATTGTGGTATTTGATCAAGAAAACACTTAGGAACCATGTCAACCAACGTGCACCTGCGATCTGCTTTGCTCGCACACCCGCCCCAGGTGAGTCACATGGGTCATGCTCCCTCACCTTCTCCAAGCCTTTAGTTACAGGGCACCCGACTGAAGTGAGGACTGAGGATTTCCTGAGAGGGGGCGTCTCACCTAATGGTATTCCCTAAGAGACTAAGTGGTCTGTGTTTCTTCGTGTTACCAAACCTGTTCCAGTAAAATGATCAACAGCAAAGTCCAGTAGTTCCCATTGCTAAGCCCTTCTTCATCACTGAATGAAGTTATACATGTGATCTCTACTTCAACTTACTCTCTTTGGCAAGATAAAAAATGGGCTTTTTGGGGGGCGGGGGGGGCGGGGCGGGGAGCTGCGCCAGTTTTCATGACTTTAGAGACTGANAGTTTGCATGACTTTAGAGACTGAAGCCAAGGGAGGTCCCGGAAAGCACCAAGTCTTAACCACTGGAGCGCAAGGAAATTCCAGAAAAACTGTGCTATTTTTTGGTGTCAGATCTTTAAAAGTCAGGTTGGATTAATTACTTCAGGTCTAACTGTTCCTCCTGTAAACTTTAGCAAAGAATATCCTTATGGCTGTAAATGTTCCCTCTTCATCTAACAACCAGGTCTAATTAGGAAATCCTTTTTGTAAAAAAAATTTTTTTGCTACACCACTCGGTATGTGGGATCCTAGTTCCCAACCAGGGACTGAACCTGAGCCCCCTGCGGGGGAAGCAGAGTCTTAACTGCTGGACCGCCAGGGAGGGCCCCCTGATTAGGAAATCTTCATCCAAATATCACAAGCTCGTTGCTATTAGTTTCAAAGCAGGTAGTGAATTCAAGTTATATCTTTCCGATGCTTCTTTTTTTTTACTGGTGAAGTAGGGAAAAATATTATATCAGTAAAGAATCTTGTACTTCCAAGTACATCCACTGGATTAGACATTCAATTGCTTAAAGCGTGCAAAGCCCACATACACAACTGAACAGCAACAACAAATGAGGCAGTTAAATTTATTTTAGGTGAGCATTTGGAACAGTAACTGAGCGCCACAGAGGACAAGGTCAGCTTTTGTTACTTCCATACTGACATTATAGGATGATTCAGTTTGAGTCAATTATGAAACAGGCATTAAAAAGGTTAATAAATGACAAACTTTGGATTGGCCAGTATCTACTAGGCAGTCTAGAAATAGTCCAATCAGGAGTCGGAATATACATATAAATATCAGAATAACTGTAATATATACTGATTAATTACAGTAAGCATTTATTTTATCTGAATTGCAGTTCTCAGCTTTTCTGGTCTCAAGACCCTTTTATACTCTTAAAAATTACTGAAGATTTCAAACAGCCTTTGTTTCTGTGGGTTATAGCTACTGTTGTTTATCAAATTAGAGAATTAAAACTGAGAAATTGTAAAAATATTTAACTCACTTAATACCTAACCATAACAAACCACTATGTGTTAAGATAAATAACAGACAAGTATATTTTCAAGAGCAAAAATAAACTGGTTAGAAGAGTGGTATGGCTTTGCAAATTTCTTTAAAATGTCTGGCTCAAAACAACAGGAAGTGTTAAGAACTGGAGAATACACGTCCTGTCTAAAGGGGACAGTCACTCCTTTGCTCTGGCCAAGTGTCTGTGGTTCACGTTCTGCTTATGAGCCGCCATTCTGCAACATCTGAGGTCACCTAATTGTTCTCAAAAATCCCTTTGAGCCTTAACACCCGAGGTTTGCCTCAGAGGATATTTTAAACCCTCTGATAAAGGATGTATCTGGCATCAGGCAGTTATGTACTCAGCTAACCTTTATTTAGCTAAATCTTGAAGAATTTAAGTCCACAAAGTGGACAGCTTTCTAAGAGGGCTGTCACTTTTCAGTTAATTTTCCCTAAGCTATAAACGTATTTTCACTCAAAAACTGATTAAAAGCCTGGGGAAGAACAGCCAGCAGAAATCAGGAACTGAAAAAACATATAAAGTATGCAGTGATTCATTTAGCTTTTTCTCATTTAAAGAGAAGTGGCTGATGAGTACCTGATTAGCTGATATACTGAACTCTGTAAGGCGGGAGGAGAAGGGGATGACAGAAGATGAGGTGGCTGGATGGCATCACTGACTCAATGGACATGAGTCTGAGTAAACTCTGGGAGCTGGTGATGGACAGGGAGGCCTGGCGTGCTGCAGTCCATGGGGTCGCAAAGAGTCGGACACGACTTGAGCGACTGAACTGAACTGATCTAGTAAAGAACCGTCTAGGGTTCCATGTTCCATGTGTCTAAAACTGAGCTCACTCCACATTCACAAGCAAAATCCACACATTTTAGGACAGGAATTTTGAAAGTTGGCGAGGCTTTTTAACTGTTTCTCAACACTCCCCTACCCATAAACTTGTCAGTAATATATATGTACACACACTTTCCAGTACGATGATGACCAAATGCTCACCCTGTGCTAGACCTTACAAGGGCTATGAATGAAAGCCAAAACAGGGGCCTCCCAATCAGAGTATGAAGTCTCACTATGGACACAAGACACACACACGAAGTCCAATAAAACAAAGCTATTAAACCATTGAAGAGAAATATAATCACAAGACAATGTTTCTTTAACCTTTGAGAAGGTCACAGACCCCTCGGAATATGACGAAACCTAAAGAGGTGGGGCTGTGTTTCTAAGAGGGACTGGACTTTATCCTGAAGGTAATTAGTGGGGAGCTGCAACAGGCTCTGAGCAGGGCAAGAGATAAGGCAAATCTCCCAGGTAATGTTCAGGATGTGCTGAAAGATTAGAGGCCAGGTTAGGGATGTGTTACTCTGAACATTGCAGGATACAAAGGCAGAAACATCTGCTTGGAGCAAATACTGGGACAACAGAACAGGTTAACAAACAACTTACAGGCTGAAGTAAGTGGGATGTTAAGAGATTTAAGGTAGCACATATTAATTTGTATGACTGTGGTGGTGGTTCTCATTTTTATAAAGAGATATTAAAACAACTGGCCTTTACATGGTAGGCTTTAGATGAATATTTGTTGACAATTAAAAAAAAACTGAGCGAAAAATAAAAAGGCACGTACAACCCATTTTATAAAAGATAAACACAAAGCCAACCCATGCTTCCCTACATGTCTCCCCGACCCAGGGATCGAGCCTGTCTCCCACGTCTCCTGCACTGAAGGCGGGTTCTTTTCCTCTGAGCCATCGGGGAAGCCCCTTGTATGTGTATACTCACATAAATCATCTTTCAATGCCAGGGAAAGTGAAAAAAATGAAAGTGTTCGTTGCTCAGTCTTGTCGAACTCTTTGTGAACCCATGGACTGTAGCCTGCCAAGCTCCTCC
>SJYQ01094880.1:0-26731 GCA_006410935.1 Redunca redunca
CCTGCAGACCCCCCCCACCCTGCAGACCTGCACGCTCAGAGCCCTCCCCCACCGCACATGCAGTTCTTTCTGCACAAGCACAGGTAAAGTCATAGCCACTGTTCTGGGAGCTGGAGGGTAAGGTGGGGTCTAGTGAGACGGGTGGGACAGCCCCCTGCACCCACCCCTGGACTGCGGCTGAGGGGCGTGGAGGACTGCCTGGAGGACCTGGAGCCTCAGATGCGGGTGTGGCCGTGGCCGGGCGGGCTGCCGGGAGCAAGGAGGCGGGGAACGGGCAGAGACCTGGGAGAAAGGCTGTAGGTGGGAGGGCATTGGAATGGTCAAATGATACCTTTACCCTCTATGCTGACACACGTGAAAACCTGAATGAAGTAGTTTCTTCAAGAAATGTCAAAATCTGAGAACCATGTCTCAGAATTCACAGATGGACTCTTTCAGTCAAGAAGCAGATCATTCTGACCATATTTGGGCTGTTCTTGGAAGGGAAAAAGAAAAAAGAGGGAAATCCTCCCAGTTATTTTTGTGAAATCAGCACGAGAATGACGCCAAAAACAGTCGGCTGAGTGGGGCCGGGCTCCCACACGAACAGCTGAGAGACAGGAGGCAAGTTTGGCACTTCTCACAGAATTCTGCAGGAAAGGCTCATCTTGGGGAACAGAAGGTGGTCCAGTCGGTGTAGGTGTGTGCGGATGCTGTCTGGACCCCCGTGCTAACAGAGCAGCAGGGATATTGGGCTGTCCCCAGGCCCCCCCACCCCAGACTTGGGGTCCTGGCACCAACCCTCCTGGGCTGAAGGGCCTCCTCCCTGCAGCCACGAGGACATGGGACTGAAGCTCCCGCTGTGCCCATCACTGCCCGCTCCCTGGGCCTGCCTGGAGCCCGGTCAGGAGCTCAGGTGCCTCGGTCCACATGAATACCATCCCAACGGCAGCCGTCCTCGGTGACACAGACGGTTTTAGAACAGCTTAATGGGAGTGCAGTGAGCATGCTCTGCATCACCAAATCTGACGGACACATCCACAAACACACCACACAGTCAGGATACAACACACGTCCACCCCTCGGCTTCCTGGTGGCCCCGGGCAAGTCCTCTCAGCACACCACCCACGGATGAGCAGACGCCTGACCCCTTCCTCTGCCTGCCCGTCTCCACGCGTCCCCCAGAGCCCACAGAGAGGCAGCCGCAGGACAGGCGGCGATCGTGGGGAGGGGCGGGCCACCAAGGGGACGCTTTGCTGGCCGCCCGCCCTTCCTCCCCTTCGGGGCTGCGAGGATGAGCGAGGGCGTGTCCCGTCGGCAGGTGGCAGACACGGGGGCGCCTCTATCTGGCCTTTGTGGTCTCTGTGGGCACCTGCCCTCCATGTCTCGCGAGTGCACACCAGGAGTGGACGCTGAGCTGTACTGGCAAAAGGAGGTCTGCTTTCCTGGAACTGCAGACTGTCCTCCAAAGCAGCTGTGTGACATTACATGCCCACCAGTGTGTCCGGGGGCTCCCACTTCTCTGTGTGCCCACCACCACAGCTCCTGCCTGTCCCTGTGGCTCCAACCACCCCCGGGGGCCGTGACGTGGCCACTGCGCCTCCCTCCTGACCACAGACGTGAGCATCTTCTCATGCGCTTGTACCTTATTTGGTGGAATCCCTATTGAAACCGCTTGCATACCTTCAAAAATATACTTTCCATTTTGGAGCAAACTTAGACTTACAGAAAAGTGAAGAAGGCAGCGCAGAGCGCCCACAGCGGGGATGACGGCTCCCTTCACACGACGCTAGACTGGCCCGCCCGCCACGCCGACAAACGGCAGCAACTGGTTCCTGAGACGCCACCCGAGGCCCGCTTCCTGGGCCAGGACCCCGTCCAGGGCCGTGTGCAACGGTCATCGTGTCTCCTCAGGCACCGCTAGGCTGCGCTGCTGCGCAGTTGCTCAGTCGTGTCCAACGCTGGGACCCTGTGCACCACGGCATGCCAGGCTCCCCTGTCCTCCAGTATCTCCCAGAGTGGCGCAAACTCATGTCCATTGCCCCAGTGATGCCGTCCAACCATCTCCTCATCCTCTGTCGCCCCCTTCTCCTCCCGCCTTCAATCTTTCCCAGCATCAGGGTCTTTTCTAATGAGTCAGTTCTTCCCATCCGGTGGCCAAAGTATTGGAGTTTCTGCTTCAGCATCAGTCCTTCCAATGAATATTCAGGACTGATCTCCTTTAAGATGGACTGGCTGGATCTCCTTGCAGTCCAAGGGTCTCTCACGTCTCCTCCAACACCACAGTTCAAAAGCCTCAATTCTTTGGCGCTCAGCTTTCTTTATAGTCCAACTCTCACATACATACATGACTACTGGAAAAACCATAGCCTTGATTAGATGGACCTTTGTGGGCAAAGTAATGTCTCTGCTTTTTAATATGCTGTTTGTCATAGCTTTTCTTCAAAAGGAGCAAGTCTTTTCATTTCGTGGCTGCAGTCATCGTCTGCAGTGATTTTGGAGCCCAAGAAAATAAAGTCTCTCACTGTTTCCATTGTTTCCCCATCTATTTGCCATGGGACTGGATGCCATGATCTTAGTTTTTTGAATGTTTAATTTTAAGTCAGCTTTTTCTCTCTCCTCTTTAACCCTCATCACGAGGCTCTTTAGTTCCTCTTTGCTTTCTACCATATCTGGTACCATATCTTTCTACCATATCTGGTGTATCTGCATATCTGAGGTTGTTGATGTTTCTTCCAGAAATCTTGACTCCAGCTTGTGATTCCTCTAGGCTGGCAATTCATATGATGTACTCTGCATAGAAGTTAAATAAGCAGGGTAACAGTATACAGCCTTGACGTACTCCTTTCCCAATTTGGAACCAGTCCATTGTTCCAACCAGTTCTAACTGTGCTTCTTGACGCGCATGCAGGTTTCTCAAGAGACAGGTGAGGTGGTCTGATATTTCATCTCTTTAAGAATTTCCCACAGTTTGTTGCGATCCACACAGTCAAAGGCATTAGCACAGTCAATGAAGCAGGAGCAGGTGTTTTTCGGGAATTCCTTTGCTTTCTTCATGATCCAATGGATGCTGGCACTTTGATGTCTGGCTCCTCTGCTTTTTCGCAGTCCAGCTTGAACATCTGGAAGTTCTCAGTTCACATACTGCCGAAGCCTAACTTGAAGGATTTTGAGAATTACTTTGCTAGCATGTGGAATAAGCACAATTGTATGGTAGTTTGAACATTCTTTGGCATTGCCTTTCTTTGGGACTGGAATGAAAACTGACCTTTTCCAGTCCTGTGGCCACTGCTGAGTTTTCCAAATTTGCTGGCATATTGAGTGCAGCACTTTCACAGCATCATCTTTCAGGATTTGAAACAGCTCAGCTAGAATTCCATCACCTCCACTAGCTTGGTTTGTAGTAATGTTTCTGAAGGCCCACCTGACTTCACACTCAAGGATGTCTGGCTCTCAGCAAGCGACCACACCATCATGGTTATCCTGTGATTTAGACCTTCCTTACCGCCTGTTCCTAATCTCTTCTGCTCCCATGAGGCCCTTTCTGTTTCTGTCCTTTATTGTGACCATCCTTGCATGAAATGTTCCCTTGATGTCTTCACTTTTCTCGAAGAGCTCTCTAGTCTTTCCCATTCTATTTTATTTCTTTATTTCTTTGCATTGTTGATTCAAGAAGGCCTTCTTACCTCTTCTTGCTATTCCCTGGAATTCTGTATTCAGATGAATATACCTTTCCTTTCCTCCTTTGCCTTTCATTTCTCTTCTTTTCTCAGCTATTTACAAGGCCTCCTCAGACAGCCACTTTGCCTGCTTTCATTCTTTCTCTTTGGGATGGTTTTGGCCACCGTCTCCATTGCAGGGTTACACACTTCTGTCCATAGTTCTTCAGGCTCTCAGATCTAATCCCTTGAATCTATTTTTCACCTTCACTGTATAATCATACGGAGTTTGATTTAGGTCATACATGAATGGCCTAGTGGTTTCCCCTGTTTCCTTCAATTTAAGCCTGAATTTTGCAATGAGGAGCTCATGATCTGAGACACAGTCAGCTCCAGGTCTGTATGAACTTCTCCATCTTCAGCTATGAAGAACGTATCATTCTGATTTCGCTATTGACCGCCTGGCAATGTCCACACGTAGAGTCATCTCTTGGGTCATTAGAAAATGGTCTTTGCTGTGACCAGCGTGCTCGCTGGACAAAGCTTGGTTAGCCTTTGACCTGCTTCATGTTATACTCCCAGGTCAAGCTTCCTATTATTCCAGGCATCTCTTGACTTTCTACTTTTGCATTCCAACCGTATGATGAAAAAGACATCTCTTTTCAGTGTTAATGTAAAAGGCGTTGTAGGTCTTCATGCATGCACACATGCTAAGTCACTTCAGTCACGTCACTCTTTGAGACCCCACGGACTGTAGCCTACCAGGCTCCTCTGTCCACTGGGGGAAACATGTAGGTCTTCATAGAACCATTCAACTTCAGCTTTTTCAGCATCAATGGTTGGGGCATAGCCTTGGATTACTGTGATGTTGAATGGTTTGCCTTGGAAACAAACTGAGATCATTCTGTCATTTCTGAGGCTGCATCCAAGTACTGCATTTCAGACTCTTGTTGACTATGAGGGCTATTCCATTTCTTCTAAGGGATTCTTGCTCATAGGAGTAGATGTTATTATAATGGTCATCTGAGTTAAATTTGCCTATTCCCATCCATTTTAGTTCACTGATTTCTAAAATGTCAGTGTTCACTCTTCTCATCTCCTGCCTGACCACGTCCAATTTATCTTGACTCATGGACCTAAGATGGCTTTCCAGGTGGCTCATATGGTAGAGAATCCAGCTGCAATGCAGGGGATGCAGGTTCGATCCTTGGGTCAGGAAGGTCCCCTGGAGAAAGGGAATGGCTGCCCACCCCAGTTCCTGCCTGGAGAGCCCCACGGACAGAGGAGGCGAGCCTGGCGGGCTCCAGTCCACGGGGTCCCGAAGAGCTGGGCACGACTGAGCGACTGAACACGCACACACATGGCCCTGACATTCCGGTTCCCGTGTGGAGACGGGACGCGGAAGGGTGTGCGCTCACCTTCTTCTGTGAGAACTCGAAAATTGCAACTCATTGCTGAACAACTTGTCGACAGGAAAATGCTGGATCCCACCAAAAAGAAACCCCACATCCAAGGGCAAAGGAGAAACCCCAGCAAGGTGGTAGGAGGGGTGAAATCACGTTAAGAATCAAACTCCATACCCACCAGAGATGCTCGGACAGAACTTGTGGGCACCAGGACCCAGAGACCCACAGAGCCTGAGCCAGAACAGCGCCTGAGCGTCTCCTGCAGAGTAGGGCCAGCAGTGGCCTGCCGCAGGGGCAGGGCTCTGGGTGCAGCAGGCCTGGGTCTGGCACAAGCCCCCTTGGAGGAGGTCGCCATGAACTCCACCATAGAGCCGCCAGAACTTACACAGGACGGGGAAGCCCACTCTTGGAGGGCACAAACAAAACCCTGTGTGCACCAGGACCCAGAGGAAGGAGCAGTGACCCCACAGGAGCCTGACCCAGACTTGCCCAGGAGTGTCCGGGAGCCTCCGGCGGAGGCGTCGGTCAGCGGTGGCCTGCTGCAGGGTTGGGGTCACTGAGTGTGGCAGAGTGTGCATGGGACCATTGGAAGGAGGTGGCCATTATCCTCATCACCTCCACCACAGTTTGGCCTCAGGTCAAACAACAGGGAGGGAACACAGCCCCTCATCAGCACATCAACAGAAAACTGAACTAAAGATTTACTGAGCATGATCCCGCCCACCAGAACAAGACCCAGTTTCCCCCTCAGTCTCTTCCACCAGGAAGCTTCCACAAGCCTCTTATCCTTCTCCATCAGAGGGCAGAGAGAACAAAAACCACAATCACAGAAAACTAACCAAACTGACCACATGGACCACAGCCTTGTCTAACTCAGTGAAACTGAGCCGTGCCATGTGGGGCCACCCGAGACAGATGGGTCATGGTGGAGGGTTCTGACAAACGTGGTCCACTGGAGAAGGGAATGGCAAACCACTTCAGCATTCCTGCCTTGAGAACCCCATGGACAGTATGAAGAGGCAAAAAGACCATTCAGGTATGACCTAAATCAAATCCCTTACAGTTATACAGTGGAAGTGACAAATAGATTCAAGAGATTAGATCTGATAGACAGAGTGCCTGAAGAACTGTGGATGGAGGTTCAAGACATTGTACAGGAGGCAGGGATCAAGACCATCCCCAAGAAAAACATGCAAAAAACCAAAATGGTTGTCTAAGGAGGACTTACAAATAGCTGAGAAAAGAGAAGCTAAAAGCAAAGGAGAAAAGGAAAGATGTTCCCGTCTGAATGCAGAGCTCCACAGAATAGCAAGAAGAGATAAGAGAGCCTTCCTCAGCGATCAGTGCAAAGAAAAAGAGGAAAACAACAGAATGGGAAAGACTAGAGATCTCTTCAGGAAAATTAGAGATACCAAGGGAACACTTCATGCAAAGAAGGGCACAATAAAAGACAGAAACGGTATGGACCTAACCGAAGCAGAAGATATTAAGAAGAGGTGGCAAGAATACACAGAAGAACTATACAAAAAAGATCTTCATGACCCAGATAACCACGATGGTGTGATCACTCATCTAGAGCCAGACATCCTGGAATGCGAAGTCAAGTGGGCCTTAGGAAGCATCACTAAGAACAAAGCTAGTGGAGGTGATGGAATTCCAGTTGAGCTGTTTCAAATCCTGAAAGATGATGCTGTGAAAGTGCTACACTCAATATGCTGGCAAATTTCGAAAACTCAGCAGTGAAAAGGTCATTTTTCATTCCAATCCCAAAGAAAGGCAATGTCAAAGAATGCTCAAACTACCGCCCAATTGCACTCATCTCACACACTAGCAAAGTAATTCTCAAAACTCTCCAAGCCAGGCTTCAACAGGACATGAACCGTGAACTTCCAGATGTTCAAGCTGGATTTAAAATAGGCAGAAGAACCAGAGATCAAATTGCCAACATCCATTGGACCATAGAAAAAGCAAGAGAGTTCCAGAAAAACATTTCTGCTTTATTGATTATGCCAAAGCCTTTGTGTAGATCAAAACAAAATGTGGAAAATTCTTCAAGAGTTGGGAATACTAGACCAACTGCCCTGCCTCCTGAGAAATCTGTATGCAGGTCAAGAAGCAACAGTTAGAACTGGACGTGGAACAACAGACTGGTTCCAAATTGGGAAAGTACATCAAGGCTATATATTGTCACCCAGCTTATTTAACTTATATGCAGAGTATATCATGTGAAATCCTGGGCTGAATGAAGCACAAGCTGGAATCAAGATTGCCAGGAGAAATATCAGTAACCTCAAATATGTGGATGACACCACCTTTATGGCAGAAAGCAAAGAGGAACTAAAGAACCTCTTGATGAAAATGAAAGAGGAGAGTGAAAAAGCTGGCTTCAAAGTTAACATTCAGAAAACTAAGATCATGGCAGCCAGTCCCATCACTTCATGGCAAATAGTTGGGGAAACAATGGAAACAGTGAGAGACTTTATTTTTTTCAGCTCCAAAATCACTGCCGATGGTGACTGCAGCCATGAAATTAAAAGACACTTACTCCTTGGAAGAAAAACTATGACAAACCTAGATAGCATATTAAAAAGCAGAGACATTACTTTGCCGACAAAAGTCCACTAGTCAAAGCTATGTTTTTCTGTTAGTCATGTATGGATGTGAGAGTTATACTATAAAGAAAACTGAGTGCCGAAGAATTGACGCTTTTGAACTGTGGTGTTGGAGGAGACTTGAGAGTCCCTTGGAGTACAAGGAGATCCAAACAGTCCATCCTAAAGATCAGTCCTGAATATTCATTGGAAGGACTGATGCTAAAGCTAAAGCTCCAATATTTTGGCCACCTGGTGCAAAGAGTTGACTCATTAGAAAAGACCCTGATGCTGGAAAAGATTGAAGGCAGGAGGAGAAAGGGACGACAGAAAATGAGATGGCTGGATGGCATCACCGACTCAATGGACGTGACTTTGAGCCAGCTCTGGGCGTTGGTGATGGACGGGGAAGCCTGGGGTGTACAGTCCGTGGGTCACAAAGAGTCGGACATGACTGAGTGACTGAGCTGAGCTGAGCTGATGCGATACTGCTCTTTACAGCACTGAAGCTTACTTTCACCAGCAGACACACCCACGTCGAGTGTCCTTTCTGCTTTGGCCTCTCCATTCCTTCTGAGCGGTTAGTAATTTCCCTCCGCACTTCCCCAGGAGCTTATTGGACACTTTCTGGCCTGGGGGGTTTGTCTTCCGATGTCGCATCTTTCTGCCTTTCATACTGTTCGGGGGGTTCTCCCGGCAAGAACACCGGGGTGCTTTGCCATCCTCCTCTAGCGGGCCACGTTCCGTCAGTCAGAGCTCTTCACTGCGCCCGTCTGTCTTGGGTGGCCCCGCACGCACGGCTGATGGCTTCAGTGAGCTACGCAAGCCCCTCGCCAGGACGAGGCTGTGACCCACAACGGGGCAGTGACCATTTCTCAAGCCTTCCTTTTCTCGACAGCCTGCTCAGCTTTGAGGGCGCTCTTCAGGCAGTCTGTGTGTCTCTCAGCCAGGATTTGCCTGCTGCCCTTCTCTTGATTACGCTGGGTGCCGGGTCCGGGCAGCAGGACCCCAGAGGGTGGGGTGCCTTCTCATTCCCTCCTGCCCCCGCCCGGCCACGCTCTTGTTGAGATGGTCCCCTTGCTGTCCTGGCTGGCCTCCCTGGAGCTGAGGGCTAGGGTCCACCGCCCGGGGCTTTGGCGCATCTCTTTCTTTTTCAAATAACTGCGTCTATTTACGTGCAGTTATCGCTGTGCTACGGCAGCTCTTGGAGTCGTGACAAGCTCGGGTGCGCTCCGGCTGCGGCGTGCACTCTCGTGGAGCACATGCTCGGGGCACAGGCTCGGGAGTCGCGGGGCAGGGACTCTGCCGCTCTGCTGCACGTGGGCCTGTGTGAACAGGGCTCAGCGCCGTGTCCCCTGCGCAGGCAGGCAGATTCTTACCGACTGAGGCACCAGGGAAACCTCGCCCATTTCTTAATTGGGCTGTTGAGCACCTTATTATTAAATGGTAACTGTTCTTTATATATTCTGGATACAAGTCTGGTTTTATTGATCTGCTTAAGTTTTTTCACCCCCCGCCCATTTCAGTAGTTTCCATCCTGATCTTTATTATTTCCTCTCTTCTGCTTACCGTAGAGGTGATTCTGACTCCCTGGTGGCTCAGACGGTAAAGCATCTGCCTACAGTGTGGGAGACCCGGGTTCAATCCCTAGGCTGGGAAGGTCCTCTGGAGAAAGAAATGGCCACTCACTCCGGTGTTCTTGCCTGGAAAATCTCATGGACGGGGGAGCGTGGTAGGCTACAGTCCATGGGGTCGCAAAGAGTCGGACGCGACTGAGCGACTTCCCCTCACTTCTGCTTACTTTGCGTTCCATGCCTTTCCCTCGGTTTCAGCTGTCAGAAGTTGAGGTTAATCACTTGGAACCTTTCTTCATTTCTGCTGAGGTGTTTGGTGATGTGTTTCCCTGTAAACACAACTTCACTGAAGTCCACAGGTTTCACCTTTTTTTCCATTTGCACTCAGTTTGCAGGGCTTTCTGATTTCCTCATTGATTCCTTCTTGGCCTCATGGGCTGTTCAGAGTGTGTTGTTCAGCCTCCAAATATTCGGGCGGGTTTTCCGGATCTCTTTCTGTTATGTGCTTCTTGCTTTGTCCCACTGTGGACAGAGAACTCACTCCAGTCACTGGACTGGACTCTTAGGCTTACTGAGGCTGCTCCTGTGGCTGAGAATAAGGTCTACTCCAGGGAACAGGCTGAGAGTGAGAGCCACCCCGAGTGTCTGCCGTGTCGGTTGGCAGTTTGCTCCAGTTTGTAGGTCCTTCTGATGTTACCACCAAAATTTCTGGGTTGTCTGTTTCACCCTTAAGTGCCACCTGTTTTTGCTCACATGTCTTCAAACTTTTTATGAGTAGAAGTGGTCAGGACTCATCATAAGCAGAAGTGGTCAGGACTGCCAGGCCCTTCTCACTGGGAAAGAACCAGCTTCCCCTTGGTCATAATCTTTGCTCTGAAATCTACTCTGTCTGACACTAATGTGGCCCCTCCAGGCTTCTTTGGATTACTATTAACCTGACTTGTCTTGTTCCTCCTGTTTAATGTTCCCTTATTTGTGTCTTTATATTTCAGGTGCGTTTCTTACAGGTGTGATAAAGTTGGGTCTTGATTTTCTACCAAATCCAGCATCTGCACCTTTTATGAGAATGTCCCCAGAAAAAACTGCCAATCACGGAGCCTCCATCAGAGTAAGAAGTGGACGACTTCGGCTCTGGTTGTGGGGAAATTATCCTCAGACTAAACCTTGCTCGGATCCCACCAAAGTTCAGACAAGACAGGAAAGAGTCAAGCTGTGTCTAAATAATGCGACCCCAGACTGAACAAAATGAGTGTATTTAGGGAAACAGGACCGTGCGGCAGCAGCAGGGTGAGTGGACTCACCATGGGCGGCGTCTGTGAGAAGTCCCCAGGCCGGCGAAGACCTGGCAAGCAGCTCCCAGGAGGCGGGAGCTGCTCCACAGCTGGGCAGGACGGCCACAGAGACCGGGGCAGGGAGGTCACGCAGAGCGCCGGAGAGGCAGACGGGGCGGTGAGTGAGCGAAAGTGCCCTAAAGTGAGTAAGCCACAGACGGCGGCAAGCACTGGCTTCAAAAGTGTGGCTGAGTGAGCAAAAAGTGTTAAACCACACTGTGACTCCAAACTGCCATCAAAAGTGAGATCAGCTTTAGCTCTGGAACCACCCGTGCCGGGAAGCGTGCCGGCCGGGCGCAGACTTGCTGGATCTGCAGACAGGGCAGTTTGGAGACTTGACAGGCCAGCCCCGCACACCCTCCGTGCCGTGTTCGTGACAACAGGGATTGCGTGGTTCCCTGAAGGCCAGCACTGCCGCCCCAGCAGCGCCCAGCAGCCTGGAAGACAGAGCCCTGAGTGGCTTCGCTCCGCGTGGCTCCTCTCGCGGCCACACGTGTAGTCTGTTCACTGGATTCCGTCTGTCTGTTTCTGACACTAGAACCCACACTTCATCAGATAGAGACCATCTGTCTGTCCAGCTCATGGGACCCACTCAGTGAACACACGGCATACTGGATGATGGGGTTACATCCCTAACGTACAGTGCAGGGGCGCCCCGCAACGTTGCTTATAAGAGTGGAGAGCCTGGCTGTGAGGGCACTGGTTAGGTCAGTGGTGGTGAGTTCATACACGCCCCCTACACACGAGTGAGTTCTGCTCCCGGGCGCGTCCGTGAGCCTGCAGGGTCAGCCTCGGCGCCCAGCTAGCACAGTTGGTATATAGCCCCGTATCGTTGCCCTCTAGTCGCTCAGTCATGTCCAACTCCTCGTGACCCCATGGGCTGTAGCCCCCAGGCTCCTCTGTCCATGGGATTCTCTGGGCAAGAACACTGGAGTGGGTTGCCATTTCCTTCTCCAACAGCACTGTATAATAGTTTATAACCCTAGCCACACAAATACATAAAAACAAACCCAACATGCAGAAAGCATTGTTGCTCTCACAGTGCAATACCTTGAAAAGGACAGCAGTGCAGGCCAGCAGGTGCCACCTGGGGGCTGGCATCACGCAAACAGGCGAGAAGAGCTGCTAATGGAGGAGGGGTGAGGTGGGATGGTCTCGCTGAAGGGCGGTCAGCAACAGGCTGCGGTGGGCAGGCTGCCGCTCGCGCACGCCTGAGGCTGACGGAGCGCACGTCTGCGTCTCTGAAAGCTCACAACCTAGGGGGACGTACGTTACCAGCCAGCGCAGTGTCAGGGCCGCACACCCACGGCGCTCGTGCCGGGCCTCACGACACTGCTTGTCCTCACGCCACCGCACCTCAGGGGCCTGTGACCCTCAAACTGAGGGCCTGTGGCGACCCTGCACTCACCCTAACCCTAACCCTGACCCGACACCCTAACCCTAACCTGACACCCTAACCCGACACCCTAACCCTAACCCGACACCCCAACCCTAACCCTAACCCTAACCCGACACCCCAACCCGAAACCCTAAAACCCGACACCCTAACACGACATCCTAACCCAACACCCTAACCCTAACTCTTACCCTAACCTGACACCCTAACCTGACACCTTAAACCTAACGCTAACCCTAACCCTAACCCTCAAACTGAGAGCCTGTGGCGACCCTGCACTCACCCTAACCCTAACCCAACAACCTGACCCGACACTCTGACCCTAGCCTGACACCCTAACCCTAACCCGACACCCTGACCCAACACCCTGACCTGACATCCTGACCCTAGCCTGACACCCTAACCCTAACACTAACCCTAACCCTAACCCTGACCCAACACCCTAACCCTAACCCAACACCCTGACCCAACACCCTGACCCGACACCCTAACCCTAACCTGACACCCTAACCCGACACCCTAACATTAACCCAACACCCCAACCCAACACCCTAACCCTAACCCGACACCCTAACATGACACCCTAACCCGACACCCTAACCCTAACTCTTACCCTAACCTGACACCCTAACCTGACACCCTAACCCTGTCAGCGCCGTGTTGCCAGCAGCTTTTACCCCCTTCCCGTCTCACACCACGTCTGGTGATTCTCACCTCTCAGCCCCTCCACCAGCAAAAAGACTGCGTCCCTGAAGGCGGCGATGATTCTCTACCATGCAGCTTCTAACCCGGATATAAACACTGTGCCGCACACTCAGCAGACCACACCGTAGTGTGAGCACACCTCCGTACGCGCCAGGAGCCCAGAAAGTGCGCACATCACTTTATTGTGACGCCGCCTTACTGCGGTGGTCTGGAACCGGCCCCATACCGCCTCGAGGCCTGCCTGCGCTGGTCTTCCCAGCACACTCGTTCCAGCTACCCTGTGTTCCACGTCCCATCCAGGCGGTCTAATCCCGTGTGTCCTAAAGCCAGTCGTCCTAACAGCTGACGGTACCAAGTTACAGTTGAACAGGCTGGATGGAACACCCGTGCTTGTCTACACCACTTCCACAACCCCACTAAAATGGGAGCAAAACGCAAAGCTGTGATTCCATGAGGGCAAACAGAACGGGAGTGGAGAGAGCAAGGTGACTGAGGCACCCAGCTGGGGGCAACGGAACAGAAGCGCAGGTGGGGGAAGTGGGGCTCTGCAAGGAGGCAGAGGAGCCCTGCCCAGGGCACCCACAGCGGGGGTGGGGCCAAAGATGACCCAAAGCAAGGTCCCGAGAGCGAGAAATTTCACAGTGCCAGGTCAAAAAGGAAACCGAGAGCCTCCAGAGAGAAAAGCGCACGGGTCACGGCAAAGCAGCTGGGAGCGAGGGCCGTGTGGGCCAACAGCAGCTTCAGAACCACAGCAGGCACAAGGCTGCAGAACCCAGGGAGGAAGTTCTTTAAAATCCACAGCTTTATACCCAGCCCACCTGGCAGGTGTGCACGAAGGCAGAATGGAGACCGGCTCGCCTGGGCGCCCGCTGTCGGGAGGTTCCCCAGGGCCCAGCAGCGGGGGCGGGGAGAGGCCTGGGCACAGGGCACGGTGCCAACGGGGCGGGAGGTGCTGCGTCCTGGGGCAGTGGCTCCAGAGGAAAGGAAAGCGGCGGCCAGCTGTCTGGGACCTTTAACACGTGAGCGGTGGCTCAGGGTGAAGAACTGCCTGCCAGGGGGTTCAGTCCCTGGGTCGGGAAGGTCCCCTGGAGTTGCAAATGGCAGCCCACTCCAGCATTCTTGCCTAGACAACCCCATGCTGAGAGGAGCCTGGCAGGCCACAGTCCGTGGGGTCGCAGAGAGTCGGACACGGCTGAGCCCGCGCACAAACGCTGCTGGGCAGGGGCTGCTGGAATGCGGGACGAGCTCACGACAGGACAGAGTCAGACACGCGGAAGGCGAGACACGGCACCTTGGCAGCCCACAGGCTCTGGGGGAAAGGGCGTCACTGGCACTCAGCGGGACGCGCTGCGCTGGGGGCGTGTCGGGAGGGGCAGGAGGCCTGTCCCGTCTGAGCTAACGTGCCCATGGGCGTGCCCGGAGGACGGAGGCAACAATTTACAACCGTTCCTGAAACTGGGGTCAAGTCTGCACGTCACCCCCAGGACGGGTTTCTCCTCAGTCTGTCTACACAGCAGATGGAGACCCCCTGAAACCCACGCTGCTCAGAGGGCGGATGGCGAGAGCTGGCAGTGCCAGGGAGGCTCGCGCTTCTCCCCCAGGCTTGCAGCAGCCAGCCGACCCCAAATCAGTCCTGATAAGCTGACAGCGTGAAGAGCTGTGCAGGTTTTTAAAATCAGAACTGGGTCTGAAGGAATTTATTTCTCCTTGAAAAAATACTTCCAAATACTATTATTTCAAGGAAGCAATGAGTGATTCTAGTGGGCGAGTTTGAAGGCGATATGGTGTCTCAGTTTTCCGTATCACCTCTCCATGCTTTTCTGTCATTTCAGTTCCCTACAATGAACACGTATAATTTTCAAGCTAGGAAAAAAGGTCCACTTTCACGCTAAAAAATAAATATGGACAAATACCTCTTATCAAATTGAAGGCAGAGATAAACTATTTTTATATATTAAGAAAACATCGACTGTAACACTAGTCCTCCAGATCAAAGCCGCAGACCTGAAGGTGGGTGTGCGTGGGGGCCAGACAGAGCTTGCTTGGCCAGACCTGGAGACACGCAGCTTTGCTTCTGATGGCAACAACTAGAGCCTGAATGGTGTTTCCAAAGGGCACATGGGTTCCAAAACACTGCAGAAGGTTTTTAAAAGAGAGTCTAGTCCATGCGCTAAGATTAAACATGTAAGCAGGTTCCAGCGAGGAGAACGTGGGTTAGATCAGACGTCAACCGTCACGAGACATGCTGGACAGTGAACGCTCTTACAGAGCAAGGCGTGCACTGAAGCCCTCACAGATGCCCACCCCGCTGCCCAGCGGAGGGGCTTGGCCTGTGGTCCCCAGCGGGCACCTCCAGCCCTGCGTGCGGGGGAAGCAGCCGCACCTGCCTCAGGCCGCCGTCTGCTGTCCGTTGCACCGGGCGCAGCATCCCACATGCCCACTGGCCCCGCCGAGATGAGCCAGAGGCGGGAGAGGCGGAGACCACCCCGTCCTCGTCCGTGCCCTGCTGCAGGCAGAGACCACCCCGCCACGCCCTCGGGAGGGAAAACGCAAAGCCTGGGGCCTGTCACCCTGCTGAGAGCCGTGCTCCGCCCTGGGCCTGGGGCCTCTCCCGAAGCTGGCCGAGGGCCTGGCCAGGGGCTGGCTGCATGGAGGGTCGCTTGGGAGGTCCCCGTGCCCAGCTTTAACCAGCTGAGTCAGGCCTGGCCTGCCCTACCTTCATCTTCTGCAGAGCTCAGCGCTCCCCTGCTCCCCTGGCCTTGCTTCCCTCGCTGGCTGGCCGGGGCACCGGGCAGGTGCTCCGCAACCATCGGGGAGGGGCCGCGGGCCACCGCTGTCCCTGCCTGCGGTGCCAGGCACCAGGCGGAACATCCGACCTTGGTTTCAGGAGAGGGTGCCCCGAGACAGAGGTGAGATGAGGCAGTCCGTGGGCAGAGCCCAGCCCGGGACAGTCGGCCAGCCCTTAGGCCCCCACGCTCGCCAGGGCCCATCTGCGGCGGGGGCAGCGGCCCAGGGACCCTCGAGGCCCAAGGACAGAGCCTCTCACCTGTGTCGGGGGTCCCGGTTCTCCCTGCCCCTCCTGCCACAGCCCGGGCACCTCCTCTCCCCAGAGGCCCCTCGACCACGGTCTTCCCACGCATCCTGGGCAGCGGGGGCCAGAGGACAGGCAGAGGCCTGAGGCTGCGGTGGCCGGGGTGCCTGCCCTGCTCCCAGCTCAGGAAGCAGAGCTGAGCACGCGGGCCTGGCGTTTCCCTGGGGACGTGGCCCCAGCGGCCCTGGGGATCCTAGGGGCAGCCGTCACACCAGCAGATGCTCCCAGGCCGCGCCACCAGCCGCCCGGCCCCAGGAGTCCTCGGCCTCCCGAGCTCTGTCTGCACCAGCACCCAGATCCCAGCACTCAGCCCAGTACGCTCAGCCTTCCACTGGCCCCCAGGGAAGATGTCTGCCCCGCCCAGATGCCACAGCTCGTGGGCTAGTCCACGGGCCCAAAGGGACCTCCAGGGTGAGCTGGGGGCTCCCCCGGCCCCGCCAGGCTGTGCCCCCGAGAGCAGCTGGAGGGCCCACCTGGCTGCTGCAGGGCCGAGAGGAGCCGCCACCCCCGCCACCCCCGCCAGAACAGGAGAAAGGGAGGCGATGCTGGAACACGGGCTTGTGCAGAGTGAGAGCACAGATGGGCCCGGAGGAGGGGCTGGAGAGGCCCCACGCGCCCCCAGAGGGGATCGGACCTCGCAGCAGCCAGTGGCAGGGGTCTCAGAGGACCAGCTTGCCCCAACGTGGGGCCGCTCGGAGCTTCCAGGAGCCCCCTCCCCGACCTCTGCTGACCCCAGCTTGGGTTTGGGAGGCCAAGGACTCTGAGACTTGCCTGCAGTGGGCTTTGCCAAGACATGATGCTGACTCAGGGTTTTGCCAAGTCCCTGCTCTGTGAGAGGCAGACCCAGCCCCGCAGGCTGGCCATCAGTCAGCAGGGCTATGAGAGCCCGTCACGCGCAGCTGTTCACACAAGCGCCTTAATCTCAAGCGGACCCGCTCGCCGACCAACGAGACAAGAAATAAGCGGCCTGGTGGCTGAAGTGCACCGGGGGCGCTTATTTCCTGGTTGGGGCTGAAGCATCTCTGACTGAGTGTCGGCTTCACCAACAGGAGGGCCTCTCCTGAGGGAAGGGCTGTCCAGGGCTTCGGAGGAAAGACAACTTCTCTGAAGTGTCCTTTTAGCCTCTAAGAGACGAGGAGTAAGAGGCGTCTCGCTGAGCCCTGCGAGGTGAGCGAGCGCTTCTTCCAGCGTGGCATCCAGGAGCCCACTCGGAATGAAAACTGGTATTTGTTGCCCGCGGAGGAGGAGCCCAGCTCTCAGGGAAGGAGGCGCCTCCCGCTCTGGGAGCGTGTGGCCCGGGGCCCCGCTCCTGGAAGTCGAGGGTCCCAGGCTGGGGATGGGCTGGTGTGAGCTGCCTTGCTTGGAGGGTGATGGGCTTGCTCGGCCCTCACTTTCCCAGACCTTCTTGCCTATGATGCGCAGTGGAAACCTCCACGAGCTTTCACAGACGTCCTTGCCAAGCAAACAAGGTGCTGCCCCTTCGTCCCCTCCTCACTGTGCACGGGAGGCCGGGGCAGCAGCAGCCACTCCGTGACTGTGAGAAGCGAGCTGGCCCCTCCACCAGGTACAGATCACAGTGAAAGCCGGAGCCACGTCCCTGATGGCTCTGCTGAGCAGCTGAGCTACTTCCCGACACCGCATCATGTGTGGAAACAGATTCAAGCCATGCTGCCTGGCCCTCCGTAATCTGAGTCAAAAGTAGTCTCCCCAGCGCAGAATTCTAGAGTTCCCCAGCCCAGTCTGTTCCATCCCTTGCAGTCCAGCTCAGCCTGTGATGCTCGTCCTCCCAGAGGCCACAGGACCTGGCCGGCCCTGGCCAGCGTCTCAGCAGAGCAGCCCCTGGCATGCAGGAGGCCGCTGATAAAGTGAACCCCCAAACAGACAGAGGCAGCAGGGGAGCCTGTGGGAGCAGCCCTGCCCTCAGGCCCTGGGTCTGGACAGGAGGGGGATGCCTGGCCTCATCCTTGGTGTGGAGCCGGGAGCAGTGTGGCATGGGGTCCGGCTGCTGCAAGGCAAGGACCTGGAGGAGTGCTGGCTGAGGGGCTCCCTGCCCAGGGTGCCCGGCCCACAGAGGGGGGCTCTGCCTCCTGTGAGCCTCGAGACGGGCTGCCCCCTTCTCCTGGACCTGGAACCCGTGGCCCCTACACATCTGGGGCCTGGGCCTTGCAAGACCCCCGAGGCGCCCCGGCCGGCAGTGCCCAGCCCACACCCTCAAGGCGTGGCGGCCCCGGGCCCAGGCTCTGACCAGGGGTCCCTCCCTCCGCGGAGGTCTCGGAAACGCGGTGCCCCTGCAGCCCACACACGCGCAGACGTGCAGGCCTCAGCACAGCGGCTGTCCATTCCCTCATCCCTTCCATGCACAGGGCACAAGCCCCCGATCTCCTGCCCCTCAAGAGAGGACTCTCAGCCCAGACTCGGCCTATAGGACGGGCCCAGGGCCGACTCACCAGAGGACACTGTCCACACCGGCCAAGCCCCAGGACGTGGCCAGGGCAGGCCTGATCTCGGGGAGGAAGACCCCTCAGGCTTCAGCTCTGGTCTGCCTTCCAAGCCTGTGCCAGCCCCCAAGCCCCTGGGCCTTTGCACGTGCGGCATCCCAGGCTGTCCGCTCCTCCCTGAGCCCCTTTGCACATCCCCTCCTCCGTGAAACCCTCCCCTGCCCTGCACTGCTCTGAGGACCTAACACGCTCCAAACACAGAACACACCGCACCGAGCAGGACAGGACAGGGTCACTTGGGGCAAAGTAGCCGCGTGCCCCCGACACAGTGCAAAGAGCACCTGCAGCGGGCACGCTAGCCCGAGGGCGCCCGCCTCTCCTCCGACACGAGCGTGGGGCTCCAGGGCGCTCACCAGCACCTGGCCCTGGGGGAAATCAGCTTCTTCAAGTTACACCCTTGAGGACCCCGAGTCCCCGACCCGGGCAGACGCAGCCGGGCTCCCAGCCGCCACACGACCCCCGTCAGTGTTCTCTTCTCTCAGGGAAGGAGCGTTGGCTCACTTAAGTCTGGCGGCGTCTTGAGGGATCTTGGGAGGACCCAGTGCCCGTCAAGGCCTCCCGGACGCTCTCCTGGTGAGAACAAGTTTGCCAACAGCTCGCACCTTCCTTGACTACTGGGCCCCCAGAGCATGGTCCCCAGCAGGTCCCACGTGCCCGCTGCAGCCCCGGGCCCCTGGCCTCAGGGCGACACCGACAGCATCGAGAGCCAGGGGCCACGTTTTCTAACCCGGCCCTAAGAGCAGAGGCTCCCGGCCCGCTGGGTCTCACGCAGGCTGCAGGCTGCAGGGAGCCAGGGTGGGGCCTGAGCCGGGGCCTCCAGGGTCCACGCCAGGGCCCAGGAGTGACTGGGCAGACCCTGCCACCTCAGGGGATCCTGGAGCCCGCGTCCCTTCCTCCGTGGCCCGCGGCTGCCCTCCTGCCATCAGAGAAACCCCCGGAACCCGGAAGCTGCATGGAGCCACGGTTCGGGGCCACAGGCCTGCTGGGACCGGCGGGGCGGGAGGGCCTGCGGGCAGCCTCCACGCTCCCCCCTGTGGGCTTCCCCTCGCCACCCGCCTGCCCAGGGCAGCCCCGTCCCCACTCGACATGACAGCTCCTCATAGACACACACCCCCCCACCCGCAGCAGGGCTCCCAGGCCCGCGCCCAGCTCCCAGATGACCTGTGGTTCCCAGACAGGCGGGCTTGGCGTCCACGAGGCAGGCAGGTGGAGGAGCGCCCTCAACAAGGCCGCGGGACCATGGCTCAGAGCCAGAGGCTACACCGGGCATGGGATGGACATCCACAGATGCCCACACCAGGCACAGGGCAGGCATCCAGAGAGTCACAGGACGGGCACAGGGCGGACACAGGGCGGGCATCCACAGAGCTACGGGATGGCCACAGGGCGGGCATCCACAGAGGTCCATGTTGGGCACAGGGTGGACACAGGGCGGGCATCCACAGAGCTACGGGATGGCCACAGGGCGGGCATCCACAGAGTCGCAGGACGGGCACAGGGCGGACACAGGGCGGGCATCCACAGAGCTACGGGATGGCCACAGGGCGGGCATCCACAGAGGTCCATGTTGGGCACAGGGTGGACACAGGGCGGGCATCCACAGAGCTACAGGATGGGCATAGGGTGGGCACAGGGAGGGCAGGCATCCATAGAGGCCCATGCCGGGCACAGGGCGGGCATCCACAGAGTCACAGGAGGGCCTGGGCTCGCCTGGGGTTTCAGGGCCTGCCGAGCGTGAACTGGCCCTCCCTGAGCAGGCCCTGCCGTACCTCACAGAGGTGCCCCGGATGCGCGGGTGAGCAGGATGGACAGGGCAGAGGCTGCCGGTGGGGTCGAGACCAGACAATTGAGGGAGTGAGAGGCGCATGCACCCCGGACACGTCAGTTCTCCCCTAAACACAGTGCTCAGGAGGGCTGGAGGGTGGGGCATGCATCAGGGTCAGATGGGTGGGGCCAGACAGGTGGGCAGGACAGGTGGGGGCAGACAGGTAGGCAGGACAGGTGGGGCAGGCTGGTGGGGACGGGACAGGTGGGGGCAGGCTGGTGGGGCAGGCTGGTGGGGGTCAGGCTGGTGGGGGCAGACAGGTGGGGGCCGGCTGGTGGGCAGGACAGGAGGCAGAAGTGTGGAAGGCATGCACCTGTTTGCGGCCCAGCAGGTCCCGGGCTGGTTCCTCCCAAGAGCCCCAGAGTGGACAAGGCTGGGCAGACGCAGCCACGTGTCCAGGGCACTGGGGGCGCCCCATCTGCCTGCCTGTCTGTCCGACGCTGGACTCCTGAGTCCTGCCGCTGCTGGCCCTGCCGGACAGTTACCCGGAAACCTCTGCCCAACAAAGAGCTTGACTGAGGCACAGCCAGGCAGGCGGCCTGGCTTAATTAGGCCGCACGGAGTCTTGTCCCCAGCGCTGGGAGCAAGGCCCGCCTAGGGCTCCCTCCAGGCTGTGAGCCCTTCTCTGAGGGCGCGTGTGTGCACAGGCCTCTGCTTTGGCCCCGACTCAGTTTCTCAGTCTCTTTCTAATTAGCCCTGTGTCTGCGGGCCTCTCTGCCTCTGTCTGGCTGTCCATCCACGCCTGTCTGTCTCTCTGTCTGTCTCTCCGTCTCTCTGTCTGTTTCTGTGCGTCTGTCTTTCTCTCTGTCTGCGTCTGTCTGTCTGTCTCTCCCTGTCTGTCTGTCTGTCCCTGTCTGCCTGGCCTGCACTTGCACTTCCTGCCCTGGTTCCTTGGGTCTCCCAGGCTCCATCTCAGCCACTCCGTCCTGTCTTCCGCTCTGAGCCTCTGACCCCCTCGCTCCGCCCCCGCCTGCCCTCCAGCACCTGCCCTCGGGGCCTCATCAGTCTGTCCCCAGCCCTGTTTCCCCATGGCTCCACTCGGCCCAGGCACGTCCTTTGTCTTTCCTGTCTGTCTGCCTCTCACCCACACTCACCCTGAGAGAACAGAACTCCGCCCGCCAGGGGAGGGAAGATGCAGGAATGGAAGACAAGGTCTCTCCCAGAGCAGCCCTGGGGCGCAAATGGGCTGGGGGCGGGGTAACGCCAGGCTGGGGCGCCCCCAGCTCCCCGGCCCCTCGTCGGGGGTGAGCCCACCCTGTCACTGCGACAGGAGGAACTTTGGGCGGCCACAGAACAAAGACAATCCAGGCTGGCAATTACCCAGCTAATTTCAGCCATGTAGACAGCCAATCAGATATTTCGGTTTTCTTCCAAGCCCACCTCAGGGCCTGAATTAGCCGCCTAATTAATTATCTGTAGCAGCCAGGGGCTGGCTGGGGGAAGCCGGGAGCCGCCTGTGCCCAGATCACGTCCCGTGACGTAATCGTTATAATTAGATTCAACCTGCAGCCCATCTATGACCGCAGAGCCTGGAAATGTGGCCCCAGGCCACACCCAGACAGCTTTCCTCTTAACTTGAGTCCGGGGGCCACCGTGGGGCCCCGGCCCAGGGCACAGGGGCACAGGGGCCTGCATCCTGCCCCTAGCTCCTAGCACCAAGCCCCGCCGCACCCTGCCTCTGGTGGAGAGCAGCCTGTCGCCCCTGCCGAGAGGTGGGCTTGCCCTGCAGCACACGACCCACACCCGGCTGCGAAAGGCATTGGGTGCGGGTGGGGCCCACGGAGGCCACATGTGGCCCGCGGTGCGGCTGACGAACAGGGAGGCACCTCGGGCCGCAGAGTCGGGCGGCGCCGTCACCAGGGCTCCCGTGCTGGCACCCGCGGGGGGCTGGGTGCACGGGGCCAGCCCCAGGGCCGGGCTGGCCAGACCGCTGTCAGGACGCGTCTGTGGCAGTGCGGACTAAAGCCCACGGCCCTGCCCACCTCCTGGGCCAGGGGCTCAGCTCACTGTGAGGCGCCACCTGCCTCTCCTGGCTGTGGTGACAGCCTTGAGCCAAGGCACAGGGCTCCTTTCAAAACAGCGGGCGCTCCCTCCCCCAGCACACCCACGAGAGGGCACTGCGGCTGTGGGAGCACATGAGCTATTCGGGCCTTTTCCCTTATCCTTGCACCAAGCTGGCCCTGAACCCCTGTGCCCAGCCGGCCCTGACTCCCTATGCCCAGCTGACCCTGACCCCTGTGCCCAGCCAGCCCTGACCCCCTGTGCCCAGCCAGTCCTGACCCCTGTGCTCAGCCGACCCTGGCCCCCAGTGCCCAGCCAGCCCTGACCCCCTGTGCCCAGCCAGTCCTGACCCCTGTACCCAGCCAGCCCTGACCCCTGTACCCAGCCAGCCCTGACCCCCTGTGCCCAGCCAGTCCTGACCCCTGTGCCCAGCCGACCCTGGCCCCTGTGCCCAGCTGACCCTGACCCCTGTGCCCAGCCAGCCCTGACCCCCTGTGCCCAGCCAGTCCTGACCCCTGTACCCAGCCAGCCCTGACCCCCTGTGCCCAGCCAGTCCTGACCCCTGTGCCCAGCCGACCCTGGCCCCCAGTGCCCAGCCGGCCCTGACCCCTGTGCCCAGTCAGCCCTGACCCCTGTGCCCAGCTGGCCCTGACTCCCTATGCCCAGCTGGCCCTGACCCCTGTGCCCAGCCGGCCCTGACCCCTGTGCCCAGCCGGCCCTGGCCCCCTGTGCGTGCTCCTGGCCCTTCCCTGGTAATACCTCGAAGCCCTTGCTGGATGCCCCAGGTCCAGCTCTGTCCCTTACCCCTTCTCTGGCTGCCGTGGCCAGCCTGTGGCCTCCTGCACCCCTGCTCGCCGGAGGCAAAGTCCCTGTGGGGGCCCCAGATCTGACCAGTAAGACTCCCCCAGTGCCCCTGGGGTGGGCTCCACCCAGCCACAGCACGTGGCATGCACCCTCCCCCACCCCAAAGCCAACCACCGTGACTCGGGGGTGTGTGCTTGTGGGCTGTGCGGTGGTCTGAGGGCGACCCTGTGTGGCAACGACTTCACGGGATGCAGGGGGTCCCCTCGCCCTACCTCCCAGGGCCTGTTTCATCACGAACTCCATGGCGATGGCTCTGCGTCCTCAGCAGCTCCTCGGAGGGTCGAAGCTCACATGCGAGTGTGGCCAGGAGTCCTCTGCCTGGGGGAGGGCGTGGCCACAGGTCACCCGACGGGGCTGGGGTGGACGTGGTCCTCACTCCTGATCAACTCCCCGAGATGCGGATATGGGGTCTGAGACAGCATCGTTCACGGTCCCTGCACACCTGGGGGCCAGACCTCAGCATGGGACAGGCACCTGGGAGGGTCTGGGAGGACCCCTGTGATGTGGTCTCATCAAGCTCCTGGGGTCTGTGAAGGTGGCTTTTGGCTGCTACTGCAGGGAAGGGGAGGGTGCAGCTCGAAGGAGGCGGCCTGGGTGAAGCGAGGGCAGCCCCAGGGGCGTTTGGAGGTGACTGGCTCAGTGACTACTTGCTGGAGCCCTGGCCCACAGGGGCAGGGGTCTATCCAAGGACAGGAAAGGCTAGTGTGGGTGGCACCTGGGGGGAGCACCTTGGGTCTGATGGAACTTGGGAGTCCAGGTTCCACCAGGGGAGAGGCCGGCAGTCACTGCCACCTGCCCAGAGACGGGTGCAGGGCTGCGGGGAGTCCAGCCTTCAGGGAACAAATGAAATGGGGAGTGGCCGCTGCACCCCTGCACGCGCCGGTGGGCCTCTCCAGGCACAGGCCAGCTGCAGGTCTAGTGGGGAGGGCCTTCTTGTGAAATCAATAACTGAAGTGCCCCCCTCCTGTGAAGTCTCTTCTGGCAGAGAAACCCAGGTCCCTGGAGATCCTCTGTTTTATGGCTGTAAACTGTTTTCTTCCCAGATAAAGGAGACCTGTGTTTATGTGGGTTGGGGAAGAAATGCCCTCGCCTGCCCGCAAGGCACTGGCGCGCAGGGGCACCTTTGCCGCAAAGCAGATCTTCTTCCAAACTTCTCCCCGGCTCCCGGGCGAGGGGGTCCCAAGGCCACAGCGCGGCCAGGGCACGGCTGGAGCTCCCCCACAGCCCCTACTGCCGCGCCCCTCGGCTTTGCGGGCGGGCTAGTTGCCCGGCTCTGCCAAGCGGCCCCCAGGCGGGAGCGCGCCAGGAGAGAGAAAGAAAGAGACAGAGGACGAAGCAGGGGAAGGGGGGACGCGAGAGGCAGGAGACTCGGAGAAGCAGCAAGAAAGAGGGAGGGCGCTGGCCGGGACCGCGGGGCCGCTTCAGCACCGCTCCGGTGGACAGCGCCCGGCGGGGCCCGGGAGGGGGCATCGCGGGCGAGCAGAGGGCTTGGGGGCGAGCGCGCGCCCAGCGGGGCCGGGGAGGGGGCATCGGGAGCGAGAGCGCGCTCAGCCCGGCCAGGGGAGGGGGCATCGGGGCCACGGAGGGGGCCGGTTACCTTCCTGGGCCGCGGCCGGGGCGCGGGCGGGCTGGGGGGCGGTCAGCGGCAGAGTGCGCTCGGGCCGGCCGGGTCCATGTGGCGCCCCGGGAACTGCGGCGACAGCTGAAGGGCACGGCGAGGAGGGCGCGTCACACGGAGGCGCTCCCCGCCCCCCGCCCGCGTCCTAGCGTGACGGGGAGGGCGGGGCCCGGCGCGGGCGGGCGCCCGGGGGAGGGCGGGGAGCAGGGGGCCGCGCCCCCCAGACCCTGCCCCCGGGCGGACCGGGCTGGGGGCGTCCCTGGGAGCGAGCTCGCAGCCCGGCGCACCACCCCGGCCCTCCCCTTAGGGCACAGCCGCAGACGCTGCCCGCGGCCGCCTCCGTCCGAACCCGTCTGCGTGGGCCCGGGCGGGGGCCGCCCCCCACCCAGCCCGAGCCGGGACCCGCGCTCTCATCCGCTTCTGCCGGTGCGGAGCGCCTGGCGCGCGGGCGGGTCGGTCCGCAGCCGGGTGGGCAAGGCCTTTTCTCATCCGGGCTGGCGGCTCGAGGCGGGGGGTCGGGGGAGGCTGGGGGTCGCGGCCCCGCCCGGCATCCCACTCTCCAAGGGGGCACGGAAAGCGCTTCTCAGCGCGGCGGGTGACCGCGGTCCCCACCGTACCGAGTGCCCCTGAGCGCTGTTCCGATCTCGACCCCCGCCGCTGAGCGGGAGAAGGGAGCCCCCAGACCCCAGAAAACCCATCCAACCGTTGGCGGAGGGCAGCCCGCAGACCAACTCGGACCTATTTGTCTGAATAACAGCGTCGCAAAGAAAGAGCCAAGCCGTTTCCCTTTGGCGGGACAGAGACCGAGCAACCCCGGCGCCCTCGGCCGATGGCCCCACGCAGGGCAGGGACGAGCGAAGGTCACTGCGGAAAGGCCGCTCGGCTCCTGCCCGCGCCGCGCGCCCCTGCTCCAGGCCTCCGGGATCGCCTCTGCAGCGGAAGCCAGGCTGCGGGGAGAGCGGGGTCGCCGCAAGGTCGGCGCCTAGCCTCAGCCGCTGGGGGTCAGGGGTGGCCCGCGGCTCTGCGGGGCCGGGCCGGGTCTCCCCTGGTCGGCGGCAGACACCCCCCACGGCTGCACTAACTTTTGCTCCCCCGGGCTGAGTCATCAGGCCTCGCTGGGCCTGGGGTGATCCTGGAGACCCCTCCCCGCCATGCCGTCCTCCCGCTGCCCCCCAGATGGCCTGAACTCCAGAGGCCCTGCCTGTTTCCCTCCACCTGCTTGGTGCCTGGGCTCCCAGCGTTCACCCGTTGCTGGCCACCTCCAGGCTTGAGTGTGGGCATCATGGGGGGGACAGGGGCCCCCCGCAGGCAGGGGTGAGGATGGGGCCAGGGTGGAGGAGGCCAGCACCGCTTTCTGGGAGCGGACAGGGGCACCCCCACTCTGCAGCTACTTTGTCCAGCGAGCACCCTGGTGGCCCTGGGGGGCGGGGGCCCATGCCCCAGGGCGCACAAGCCTGCAGCCTCCTTGGATGCCAGGGCTGTAGGAGCCGGCCCAGAACTGCCCACTCTTCCTGCTGGTATCTCGGGTCCCCCGGACCTGGGCAACGTGGGTCCAGTGGGGCTGCTCGGAAGGGCGAGCCTGGGGACACACCGGGCTCACACTGGACCTGCAGGGAGCCTCTTGTGCTTGCCCACCCTGGCCGACCACGGGAACGAGGTGTCATCTGTTTCACCTCTGGCCCCGCCCTTCACGCCTTTGGCAGGTCTGGGACAGGTGCTCTGGGGAGGGGGTGGTCCCCGGTTTCCGGGTGTCGAGGGTCTTGTGGGCCCAGCCTTAGCCCTCGGGGTCTGTGCAGCCTGGCCCCTGGTGTCCTCAGGCCCTTGCTGTGGATGCGGGAGGGAGGCGTGTGTGTCCAGCACAGAGAAGCCCCTTCCCCTGCTGGAGCCTCTGCTCTCCAGCCCTGCCGCTGTGGACCCAGGGATGACCCACAGCTGAGTCCACAGCAGCACCGTGACTGCCGACCCCAGAGCTTATAAGCCACGGAGACACCCGGTTGACCTAGGGACAGCCAGGCTGGTGTGGGCCTGCTGAGCACCAGGAGAGAGGGCGTCAGGACCCGGGCCCAGCCCACAGACCGTGACCCCACCGACCCGGTGACCCAGGCCTGGCCCATGTCGGGGACCGAGGACATAGGCCCTCTGCTGACCTCGCTGCCTGACCCTCCGTCCCTCAGCCTCTTTCTCCGCCCCCCC
>SJYQ01094880.1:33403-67979 GCA_006410935.1 Redunca redunca
CCCACCTTGTCGGGGTGGACCCCCAGCCCGGCGCCCGCACCCGCACCCGCCTTGTCGGGGTGGACCCCCAGCCCACGCCCGCGCCCACCTTGTCGGGGTGGACCCTCAGCCCAGCGCCCGCACCCGCACCCGCCTTGTCGGGGTGGACCCCCAGCCCACGCCCGCGCCCACCTTGTCGGGGTGGACCCCCAGCCCGCACCCGCGCCCGCACCCGCCTTGTCAGGGTGGACCCCCAGCCCGCGCCCGCCTTGTCAGGGTGGACCCCCAGCCCGGCGCCCGCCTTGTCGGGGTGGACCCCCAGCCCACGCCCGTGCCCACCTCGTCGGGGTGGACCCCCAGCCCGCGCCCGCGCCCACCTTGTCAGGGTGGACCCCCAGCCCAGCGCCCGCACCCGCCTTGTCGGGGTGGACCCCCAGCCCGGCGCCCACCTTTTCGGGGTGGACCCCCAGCCCGGCGCCCACCTTGTCCGGGTGGACCCCCAGCCCGCGCCCGCCTTGTCGGGGTGGACCCCCAGCCCGGCGCCCACCTTGTCCGGGTGGACCACCAGCACGGCGCGGCGGTAGTGCTTCTTCACTTGCGCGGGCGTCACCAGGTCGGCCATGCCCACCGGCGCCCAGCGGCTCTCGCCGTCCCACAGCGCCGTGTGCAGCGTGGAGAGCAGGGCGCGGATGTTCCTCTCCTTGCCCTCCGTCCATTCCAGAAGCTGCAAGAGACGAGGTGCTGCTGGGGGGCACTGGGCCCCGGCCTGCACCAGCCCCGCAGCTGGCGTGAGCCCCACGGAGCCGGGCTCTGACCATCAGACGCGTGGCCCCGTTTCTGCACTGAACCCCGCCCCCAGCACGGCCAGCATGTCCCCGGGTTGGATGAACGGGACGTGGACGAGACTGGCGTGTGGAACCAGGGACCCCGTCCTCGGCAGGACGTCCAGACGACCTGCCGTCGCAGCCTCCGCCTGTCCCCGGCCTGGGGCCCCGGCACCTGGTGGAACGAGGCTGGACTCCAGGGGGCCCCTCAGAGGACCCCGCAGCCCCGTCCCCGACCTGTCCGCCGACAGCCAGGGTGTGAGCACACAGATGTCCGTCACCCTGGGGTCTCTGCGGGTCAGACCCTGACCAGAGTCACACCTGGCTGGTCTCAGAGGAGCGAGAAGCTTAAGGAGCAGCGACATGGAGGTGGCTGATCTTTCACCGCAAAGCCTTCAGAAGATCAGTGAATACGGACAGACGCCCGCTCCCCACAGCGCGCCGCACGGAAGTCCTCATGTCTGAGGCAGCAGCTGCTGGCTGCATCCCGCCCCCAGTACCTTCAGCTTCAGCGGATCCGAGTCCCGGGCCTGGTCCTGCCTCCTCATCTCAGCAATGGTCCGCGGCCCCTTCCTGTCAGCCCGCGAGGAGAAGCCCTGGTTGGACAGCAAGTCTTCAAAATCGTTCTCTGACACCCTCGGCTTTGGACCTGCAGGCGAGCAGACGGTCAGGGGCGCCCAGGCAGCCTGCCCGCCTCTCCGTGCTGGGCAGGGGCTCAAGGACCCCTTGGACGGAGGCACGGCAAGGAGACGGGCAGTGGCCGACGGAGCTGCCCGAGCCGCAGGCTCACCAGGGCAGGCGGCGGCGTGGTAGGCGGTGGGGACCCCCCGAGGAGAACGCTGCAGTCAGGCCTGGCCCAGCCATCGTTGCCTGGCCAGCGAGGCAGAGCAGGCTCCTGGACAGCGTGGCCTGGCCACCTGAAGTGCCTGCCAGGGGCAGAGGTCACCCAGACACAGGTCTGAAACCATGAACTTCCGTCCCAAGGGGCCCCCACCGGTGGAGTCTCTTTAAACGCCCTTCCCCAGGACTGAACTGAGCCGGACAAGTCAAGGCGTGGCTTTGCTGTACTCCCTTCACGGGGCCGGGGTGGGGGGGACTCACCGAAGCTGGGGGCGCGGACCCCCCGCTCCTCCCGGCTGCCGATCACACTGAAGCTGGAGGTGTAGTTAGGCCTTGGCTGTGCACTGGCTTTGGGGGGCAGCTTAGCCTGGGGGGGCCACGGGGTGCCCTGGGCTGGGGGCCGACTCGTCTGCCAGGAGCCACTGGCCTTGGGAGGGGGTGCTGCTTTGGGACCGAAGCCCCCAGGAGCAGCTGCGGCAGGCGAGCCTGGGGAGACAGTTCCCGCGGGAGCGTCAGCGATGGCCCACACGAGCCGCCTACGGTTCTCAGCCCTTGGGGACCGTGCCGGCCCACACGAGCCGCCTATGGTTCTCAGCCCTTGGGGACCGTGCCCCAGGTCGGCAGCAGGGACAGGCCGTGTCGCGCTGGCGCCTGGCAGGCTCCCCTCCCAACACGTTCACAGGCAGGACCCAGTCAGTCCAGGAAGCTCAAAACCAGTGCCCAGAGCCCCCAGCCCCCGACTGGCACACATGGGCAGGTTGCGTGTCACGTGTATGGTCCCTGGACACTTCACGTGTGTACAAATTCACGCAAGCAGCAAGGTCAAGACATCCATCCCTGTTTTCTGACCCGTGACCATCTCGAGAACTTTCTAGAAATGGAATCACAGGACAGGCAGCGGCCTTTGCGATGGGCTCTTCTCACTCAGGACACGTCCAGCTGTCCCTTGTTTCCAGCAGCCTGACGGGTGGATGCGCCGTGAAAGACTCCAGCAGGTTCCACCTGAGGCCACTGCCAGTGCCGGCCGTGTGCGCTGGAGCCGGACCCCGAGCAGCCCGCACGTGCCTCTGGGGTGACCAGCAGGGGGGCCGGGTCCATGGGGAGCCACACCCGCCCACTCTGCGCCTGGCACTGCCCCCGGCACTGGGCGGGGCTGCCGTCCTCTTCGGCGCTTGCTCACCTCCAAGGCGGACGCGTCCGGCTGCTTCGCTGTGGTGCCCCGACGCGTGCGGGAGCTGGTGCGCATGTGGTTCAGGGCCGTTCCCCCACTCTAGCTTCTCATCCCGACAGCCTTCAGCACAGCCAGATCTGATCAAGTCCAGCTTGCCCATTTTTCTCTATGGATCCCGGTCCGGGCGACATGCCTTTCTGGTCCTCTTCTAAAGGCTTTAGAAATCCACAGCCGCTTCTAAGCAGTGGTTCAAGGTGTGAAGTTCAGGGCGGGGCCACTTTCCTTGCCCAGCGCCTCTACGAATGGCTTTGCACCGCTGTCTTCCAGCTCCTCCATCCTGCCCACACCACGCAGGGCTAATTCCAGTAGCTGGAGTCCGCCAGGGCCTGGTGGCCTGAGCAGACCACCTACCCCAGCTCTCCAATAAACTCCACAGTGAGTCTGTCTGAATTCCGGCGGGGCCTAAGCTGACGCCTTGCGCGCTGCCGGAGAGCCTAACCCTTGCGGGCCCCTGGGCGGCGAGCTCGTCTCCCCGAGGGCCCCCAGCCTCTGTCCTCGTCGGTTTCCTAGCTTCACAAGTCCGGGGCCTGCTCGGCAAGAGCGGCGACGCCAGCAGACAGGAGCAGCCCTGGTGTGTCTGTTGCTCCCACGTCCTGGGCCCTGAGTGCTTTCCCAGGCAGACAGCACTGTGCACACAGCCACACGCCTGTCCCTTCTGCCCTCTCCTGCCTGCGCGCACTGCCGGGGTCAGCCCCGGGGAGCGTGTGGTCTTCCGAATCCCAGCGTGAGGCAGGCAGCAGGACTCGGAAGACGCGCTGGCTCAGGCCTACAGACTGCGAGCCGCCGGCCTGTCGGGAGTGCTCCCCATAGTGGGGCTGGACTCCGCGGGTACGATCACACAGTTCCCCTCCGGAGCCAGTTAGCGCGGGCCTTGCTCGTGGCTCTGCGGGTGCTGAGCCGGCCGTGCCTCCTGGGACAAGCCCTGCCTGGCCGTGGCGCGCTCTCGCATCAGTCTGTCTGTGAGCAGTGCTGCCTCGGGGCCTCTGGCTTTCTTCTGCACTGTCTCTGTCTGGTTTTGGTATCAGAGTGAACCAGCCTCATAAAATCAACTGCAAAATATTCCCTTCTCTTCCTACTTCCTAGAAAGACTGTGCAGAACTGGTGTTCTTTAAACATTTGGTAAAATTCTCCAGCGGGGCCTAGAGATTTCCTCCATGAGTGGTTTCTGACTGAGCTCACGTTCATCATGGTTACAGACCCTCTCCAGCAACCCACCTCCCCGCGTGGTCCCGCACAGCAGGCCCGGGTGCGGGGCTGAGGCCGTGAGACTGTCTCCCTTCGGGCCTCCAGGCTCTGTGGACGACTCATGCTAATCTCTCTTTTAAATCCATCTTAGGAGAGATTTGTCAGCTTTACTGATGTTCTCAGAGAACCAACCTCTTGATCAACCCATTTTCTCTAATTTTCTTTTCTTTCTCACTGATTTGGGCTTTCCATCATTTCCTTCCATTTTCTTTGAGCTTACTTTGCTTTACAAGCATCTTTAGCTGAGAACTCACACCACCAGTGAGCCGTCTTCTCTTTTCCAAAGTGCATGCTCAGTGACACACAGCTCCCTCCCGGCGTTGCTCTAGCTGCGTACCTCACGCGTAGCTATCTTGTGTTTCCATTTTCATTCTGTTTGACAATTTTATTTCCCTTACGACTTGCCACATAACCTGTGTCATTCAGTTCTGAAAAGCTTGATTTCTGAGTTGTCTCACTGTCACCGACTCCTCGTCCGGCTTTGCCGGTCCAGGAGTGGCGCGCACTGTGTGGGCTCTGCTCTCTTGCTGAGGATCGTCCGCGGCCCAGGGTGTGGCCTTTCCTGGTGGCTGCTTGGGTGCGGCGGACCTGTGTCCTGCTGCTGGGCAGCGTCCTGTGGAAGCCCCACAGCTTTGCTGGCCTTCCGTCTGGTGGCTCCATCCGTGCTGACACGGGGATGCTGAGGTCTCCAGCTAGAATGCGGGTCTGTTTCTCCTTTCAGCGCCATGAGCTTCACACAGGACTCTTGTTTTCTGAGGGGGGTGTGATGGGCGTCTGGGGTCACAGTGCCGGGCTGAAGGCGGGGCTCCACCCTGAGAATGGGTGCCCCGGATCCCGAGAAGTCCTTTCCACCACAGGCAGCGCCCAAGAGGCTCTGGGTGGCCCTGCCTCCAAGAGCCCAGGACACACCCGCAGTTCCAGGAGCACGTTCAGGGAGACAGTGAAGCCTTGGGAAACTCCGGAGAGTGTCTGGGGATGTTACTTTCACCTAAAGTTCCACATGCTTCCCAACGGCCAAGAGATGAGACTCACTCATGGCCTCCAAAGACCCAGCGTCCTTAGAGGGCTTCTCAGAAAGGACAGCGACGGTGGCGAATTCTGCGCCCCAGCCCCACAGCCCGAGCCGGGCGGGCAGGTTCCACCATCTTGGGCTGAGGCAGCCCCCAGCGGGGCCCCACACTCCACGGGGCCGGCAGAGGAGCAGTCCCTGGGCCTGCTCTGGCAGCTGCTGGTGCTGTCTTGGTGAAAGCTCGTGAGAGGAGGCAGAGGGGCATCTCCTGCTGTTGCTGGGCCCTGGGGGACCAGGTGAGGCCACACCTCAGCAAGGCCAGCCCCCCAGAGAGGCCTGGCGCTCCCCACGGCCTCAGGGGGTGCAGACTCCCCCAGAGAGGCCTGGCGCTCCCCACGGCCTCAGGGGGTGCAGACTCCCCCAGAGAGGCCTGGTGCTCCCCATGGCCTCAGGGGGATGCAGACTTCCCCCCCGAGAGGCCTGGTGCTCCCCACGGCCTCAGGGGGATGCAGACTCCCCCAGAGAGGCCTGGTGCTCCCCACGGCCTCAGGTGGCCATCAGGTTACCTTGGAGGCCGGAACTGAGGTCACCGATGTCTGCAAATGGGTCCTGGCTCTGAGACTTGGTCTGGCTGGCCGGAAGGCCAGAAGGGGCCGGCTGGTCTCCAGGAGAGAAGAAGGGGCCTGGAGAAGGGCAGGGGCGTCAGAAGCCACGCACTGGAGTGGCACCGCCTCCGCCCCAGCTCACGAGCTGAAGGCCTAACTGGGTGTGGTCACCTCACATGGGATGAGGCCACATGCGGCGGAGCCACCCCCCAAGCTCCAGGGGCGCTCCCCTGACAGCCCGTGCAAACCGTCTGGGCCCACCCCGCCTCCCCTCAGAGTCCATCCAGAGCGAGTGCACTTTCCCACGCTCTCCGCAACTCTACGGACTGTCCTGCCCCAACTCCTGGGTCACTGAGGAGTCACTGTGAGGTCATTACAAGTGACGGCAGCTCAGAAAGAGCTCTCATCAACTCAACGGAAAAGGGTGAATCTCTGATTCAAAGAGATAAAGAACGCAGAGGAGTTCTCAAAAGAAACACAGATAAGCAGGCCCACACAAAACAATAATCGACCTCACTCATAACGAACAATCAAACCAGAACAGCTGACAGCCTGTAGGCCGCCAGAGTCCCCCTGGGCCGGGCTTCCCCGGTGGCGCGGTGATAAGGAGCACGCCTGCCAGGGCGGGAGCCCAGAGAGACCCGGGCTGGTCCCTGGGTTGGGACAATCCCCTGGAGGGTACGGTGACCACTCCAAGATTCTTGCCTGGTGAACCCCACGGACAGAGGAGCCTTGGGGAACCCCACGGGGTCACAGACAGACATGACTGAAGCAACTTAAGAGCACGCACACACATCTGTACAGTCACGGCCGCAGACGGGCAGAACTGGGCGGGCATGTCACAGGCCTCACACACACCGCTGCCTCCAGAGCAAAATTCAGTACAGGCGTCTCCTAGAGGACACACCCGACAAGTGAGAGGCCAGGCACCCTCCCAGCCCCAGGAGGGCAGACCAGGGCAGCCTGGAGCCTCCCGGCGGCCCTGCAGGAGGCACTAAGGAACAGCAGGGGTGAAAACTTCAGAACCACCGCAACTATGGCAGGGAGGGGCTAGGCCCCGCTCCTGACCGCCCTCCTCGGGGAGGGCACAGTCTCCCCACTAACCGTCTGCAGCCAGCGTGGGGGCCGGCGCCTCGGCCCACGTGTCCCAGGCTCCCAGCAGGTCGGGGTGGCTTGCAGAGGCCATCATCTTGCTGGGCTCGGCAGGCAGGTCCCCTGGGAGGACAGCGGCGCTTTCTGAGGGTCCCCAGCGGGGCAGACACACAGCCTCACACCGGCTCTTGTGGCCCGGGGGATAGGCTGGCTGTGAGCTCCGCCCACGGGGCACCCCCATCCCCTGCTCGGGCGGCCAGGCAGGAGGACCCCAGGCTCTCCTGGGCACCAAGGCCCCCGCAGGCTGTGCTCACACCCTCCGGCTGCCCTCCGACCGGTTCCCTCAGGCTGAGGACAGGGCGTGCGGGGTCAGCAAGTGGAGACTCTGAGGGCAGCGCTGAGACCAGCGTCTGCCTCCTCACTTGAGAGGTTCTCCAGGGGTCTCCTCCTGCTGCAGCCAGCCACACACCAACACCCCCAAACCTGCCTCCCGCCCCCTGAACCCAGCCGGGTGCACGGTGTGGACACCGGCTGCGCCCCCGCCCAGGGGGAGGGAGGACCTGAGGCCGTGCCCGCACACCCCACACCCAGGAGCAGAGGCCACCCTCACCCAGACGTAGGAAGTCGGTGCTGCAGGCCGGCGGTGGAGCGCTATGGGTGGAGGGGAAGGGCGTGGGCTGGGTGGCTGGGGCAGCCGAGTTGAGGAATTCCCCGAAGAGGTCGGGCTGCGAGCTGGGGGCGGCATCCGCATCGGGCGGCAGCAGGAGCGGGCCGAACGGGTCAGCTGCAGCGACGCCGAGTGGGCGAACGTGAGCTCGGGCACGGCAGTGCACACTCAGCCCAGCGTCCACCCCGGGACGACCCTCCCCAGGCACCTGGGCCCCAAGTGCGGGGTCAGCGCTGACCAGCGCCGCCTTGGGACGCTCGAGGTGCCTGATGGCAGAGCACTCCCGGTGGCAGCACCTACCGGCCGGGGCGGTGGTCTGGGTGCCGGGCGCGGGGGCCGGGCTGCGGAAGAGCAGGGCCGTGTCCCCGTCGAGCAGGCCCCCCGCAGCGCCCTCCGGAGTGGGGCCTGGGGCCCCAAGCAGGCAGCTGAGCAGGTCTGCGTTGCTGGGGGGACCGCCGGGGGCCTGGGGGGCGGGCGCGGGCCCCGCCTCCGCGTGCAGCCCCAGGAGGTCCACGCTGTCCTCCTGCGGCGCAGTGGGGCCGGGCGCGTCCTCGTCGCCCGTGTCCCCGCTCTCCGCAGAGGGTGTTGGGGCGTCCTCATCGGATGGCTCGCTCACACAGCCTTCCTCAGCTACGGCAGAGGGATCCTCCTCGACTAGGTGACCCTCCGGGCCCATGGTGGAGTCCTGGTCCTCTGCAAAGACAACAGCAGGTCGGCTGTGGCTCAGCACGAGGGGGCGCCAAGGGGAGCCCCACGGGGCAGCCAGGCCCGCCAACCCACCCCGCCAGTCCAGGGTGTGCAGGAAGTGGTCGGCATCCACGCTGCAATGCGGCGAGTCCGACTCGGGGGGCTCAGCATCTGCAGGCCCAGCCTCAGCGTCGTACTGTGCGGCGGACCCAGGCTGCCGGGGGAGCTCTGGCTTCCCTGCAGGAAGAGGGGGTGTCAGGGCCCCCCCTCAGGGCTCCGGGACCAGGCCCAGGGCTGGGACGAGCTTGCACGTCCAGAACCCACAGGACAACCGATGTGGGCCCATCTGTGAACGGATGCCACTGCCGCCTGAGGCTGCCCGGGGTCACACGTGTGCACACGTGTATACCCACACACACACACGTGCTCACAGAGGTGCACATGCTTTTGAGGAATACTTAGCTAGCAACCCACTCCAGTACTCTTGCCTAGAGAATCCCAGGGATGGGGGAGCCTGGTAGGCTGCCATCTACGGGGTGGCAGAGTCGGACACGACGGAAGCGACTTGGCAGCGGCTATACCTCACATAAAAAAATGGAGAAAAAGCCAGCCAAGAACACAGGCAACTTGCGCTGTGGCCAAGGGAGCCCCAGGGCCACCGCCGGGGCGCTGCCAACGCTCGCTCAGAAGTGCTCTGGAAAGAGGTGCCTTGACACCGCGGACGGGGGCCGCCAGGACGACCTCTGCGGGGGTCCCCGCAGCTGTGCCCACGACGCCAGGTCTCACCAAACTTGGACAGGACGTCCTGCTGCTCCTCCCGGCTGGAGAAGAGGATCTTGGGGTTCAGCCCTCGCAGGCCCGCACCCTCCCAGGGCGGGGCCTCACGGCCGGGCCTGTCTCTGGGCTCCACCTCCACCTCCAGGCTCACTTGGAACAGGTCGGGGTACTTCTCCTGGATGTCACAAGCATCCAGGTCATACCTGCAGTTGGAGGCCAGACGCAGGTTAGGAAAGACCACGGGCACCTCAGGGGTCACCCCAACGTCCACCAGGATGCGAGCGCGGGGCAGGGCCGTGTTCTCGGCTGGCACCATGCCCGCGCCTCATGCTCTGGATGTGAAGCCACCGCCGGGCAAAGGGTCAGTGGGGCCTGCGTGCAGCAAGGCCCAACCACACCCTCAGAGCAGGAGCCCAGCTCCCCTCACCCCTCAGGTCCCGGGCTTCAAATCCGATCGGGCTCTCAGATCGTAAAATGCAGGTTCAAATAAAAACAATGCCATCCATCCAGGCAAAACCCCTGTGAACAGAGGCCCACAAACCAAGACCTCTGGGAGCTGCTGCCGAGGCAGTGGCCTACCCCGTGGGGTGGGAGCAGCCTGGCCGCGGTGGCCAGCTCACCGGGCAGCCCGAGGCCTGCGGCCCTCCACCTGCAGGGAAGTCCAGTCTGCTCCTCCTCCCCCGAGGCCACCTAAGGACGGCACTGGTGCACCCTGGTTCCTCAGCCAGGTGGCAGGGGCCCACAGCGGATCCTTCACTGACCCCTGCTCGCATTACTTACTGCTTGTGCGTGTAAAAACAGTAAGGCGACGAGAGGAGGAACTAAAAAGGAGCGGCGGGTCCCCGAGGGCCTGCAGCGGCGAAACCCAACAACATGGGGTGAGCAAGCACGCGTGACCCCGGAGTGGCGTGCACCGTCAGTCCTTCCCGTCCCTAGCAGCCACGGCCCCCTCTGCACGATGAGGGAACCAGTGGCCCCCACAGGGTGAGGCCAGGCGCACGCAGCTGCAGGCGGAGCGGCTGCCAGGCCGCGGGGCTCTCCTCTGGGTCCCGGTGGGGCGCCCCAGAAGATGGCACGGGGACAGTCAGCCGTCGAGAGAAGGCACGGGGAGCACAGCGGGGAAGCCCAGCAGCGACAGCAGTGAAGGCTCTGGGGAGGGGCCCGTCCATGAGGCGGGAACCAGCCCACAGAGGGCGCGAGGCTGCTAAAGCTCAGCTCCAGGGCAGCAGGGCCCAGGGGCCCACTCCCGGCAGCCCCCCACCCCGCCTCCCCGTCCGGTCCAGCCCAGAGGCGGCCCCCAGGCCAGGGTCTTCACAGCCGGTGAGGACACAATGAGGTCTATGACCAGAGGTGCAGCCCCCAGCGGCCCCCAAGGGCTGGGGTCTCAGAGGGCCCAGGCCCCACCCACTGGGCAGGGAACAAACGCACTGGCCTTCGCCCCAGACGGCCCCCGCTCGCTCACAGCTGCTCCCCGCCCCCACCACAGGAGGGCCCTGAGGACTCTGAGTCCTTCTGAAGCGTCCTCTTCCAACAGCCCGCCAGGCTCCCATTTGCCTTTCTCCTCTTTGACCGACGGGTCCACTTCCAGAGGCGTGACCTGCGGTGAAGCGGAGCACCCCGCCAACGCAGAGTGAACCCGTCTCTCCCACAGGAGGCCCGAGCAGACACCAGGGGCCACAGGCGTGACGCCGCGTCTCACTCACCACCCAACCACCAACCCCAGTCTGGAGCCACTGAGCCTGAGGCTCTGGGGGCAGGGCTAGCGGTGCCGCCCCGGCGTGTGAAAGCTGCTGAGATGGAGACCTCAGTGGTTCTCAGCGTGAGGAGTTCTCACCGTGAGGAAGACTCCGACTCTACGGCCATCTCAGCGGTTCTCATCGCGAGGAAGTCTCATCACGAGAAGACTCTAACTCCGCGTGGCTCCCGACGTGTTCCTTGTCGCCTTCACAGCTCTAAACTGCTTCCCGGGCATAAAGGGACGTGGCGGCCCGCCAGGAGCTCACAGGCGATGTGGACTCCGTCCCTCTGAAGCGCCAGGAGCCTCCTGCCCACCTTTAATGGGGGCTTTCTCTTCTCAACCCCCATTTCCTTACGTGTCCCGGACACAGCCCCGCAGGTCCACCCATGACACACGTGCTGCAAATGTTTCGTTGCCTGAAAACACCTCTGACTGGCTGTCGCTCCTGAAGGGTGATCCGCCAGACGCAGAGTTCCCCGCTGGTGACGCTCCTCTCCCCATAAGCACCCCAACCTGGCTCCACCATGCGGGTGCGCGGCAGCTCTGAAGGCCGCTCGGGGGCACTGGAAAGGTCATCTTCGGCCTTCGGCAGTCTGGCCTCCCTTTCTTCTAGGAGCTGCTTGTTTCCGGTTTGCTTTTCATTCGGCTGTACTGGACGCTCGGGTGCGGCGCACAGGCTTTGGTTCCCTGACCAGGGATCTAACACAGGCCCCTGCCCCAGGAGCTTGGAGCCTTAACCACGGGGCCACCGGAGAGGCCCCGGCTTCCAGCTTCGATGTCTCTCAGATCAGTTTCAGGAAACTTCCGGCCAGTGGTCTTTCCAGCACCGTCTCCACTGCATCCCCTTCCCCTCGGGCTCCACGGGGCTGCCTGGCCTCTCCCCAGCGCTCGACATCCCCGCCTCCACACGTTCCCACGTCCACTCTGCTACCACGCGCGCTGCGGCTCTCGGTTCCGGCTGTGATGGTCCACAGCCCCCGAGTCACACCTGCCTCCTGTCTGCCCGCTCCAGGCCTGCAGTGAGACCCCTGTATCTCCCCGCACACGTGACCCAAGCAGGAAATGCCACTCCCCAGCTCAGACGCGTGCAGCTCTTCTGCTCAGTGTCTTCATCACCCAGCTTCCACTAAGAGACACGTCTCAGGCAGCAAGGCCTATGGAAGCCCTGAGGCAACCTCCCTGAAGGAGAAAAACCTGAGGCCTAAAGATGTGACCTTCCTCATCTCTGTCTTGTTGTCACATAAAGAAAAACGCAAGGAGCCCAAGTAAAAACACACTAACAGATGAGAATGTGCCTCGAGACCCTTAAAGGGCAACAACAGGCGGAAACACGAGCCTCGAGGCCCTTAAAGGGCAACAGCAGGCGGAAACACGAGCCTCGAGGCCCTTAAAGGGCAACAACAGGCGGAAACACGAGCCTCGAGGCCCTTAAAGGGCAACAACAGGCGGAAACACGGGAGGCACCTCCAGCCCACACCACTGATGCTGGGGGACCCCCGAGTCATCACCACGAGCAGCCCCCGCGTGGCACCTCCTGCAGGAGCCTTCCTGGGCCCCTGCCAGTTTCCACCGCGCGGCATTCATCTGCACCCCACCCACAGCAGGGGTGTCTGAGTGGCCCAATCCCCCATCTCCCCATGGTGCGGCCCCAACATACTTGGCAAACTTCACAGTAGCTGCATTCCGAGGCACGAACCCTGTGTGAAACTGGATCTGAAACATCTTCATGGACGCCATCTGTGGGAGGGAGCACAGGAGCAGCCGTCCTCAGGCTGGGTGGGGGCCCCGCCAGGCTTCTCACGGGTCCCAGGGTCTGAGAGCCCCAGGCAGGGCTCCAGGTGGCGGGGACACAGAGACATCAGGGGCCGCCTCTGCTGACAAGCAGCTCCTCAGGCCCGCAGGGGAGCCCCAGGTCACAGCCCAGCAGGCCCGAAGGCCTGTGCAGAGGGCAGGTGCAGGCTGCTGACCGGCTCTGCCACACAGGCGGGGCTGGGGCCCTCTCTGCACACTCAGGGCCAAGCTCGCCTGTGAGCCCAGGGCCGCTGGCACCCCCTTACCTTGGCCTGCAGCCTTCCTCCCAGGGTGGACCTCGCATGATAGATGATGATGAGCACGTCCCCCTGGACCGTTATGCCCAGGGGGATGACCGCTTTGCCATCCTCAATTTTAAAGTCTCTGAAGAACAGAACCAAGACCAGCGGTTCCCTCACGTAAGCGAGAGGCACGCGTGCTGACAAAGACCGGAGCGCGTCTCCTCCCGCCTCGTGGTTTTCCTACCAAGTTACGTCAGGGTCTGGGTGGGAGGGTGCTCCAGGAAATGACGCCCAAGGAGCCACTCAGCACAGAGACCCGGAGGAGCCCCAAGGGCTCTGCCAGCTCTGCCTCCAGCCCACCGCCCCGAGGCCCTCCACCCAGCTGCAAGCCCAGAGAACAGGCGCCTCCCACGCTCCAGGAGCACACCTCATCTTGTCGTACTCCTGGGACGTGGTGGTCACACGCTCACCCCCCACGTAGACCTCGCAGAAGGGCCTACAGCCGCCCCTCTGCTTGCTGAAGAGCGGCACTGGTGCCATGGCCACGGCCTTCACCAGGATGGGCTTGCTGTGGGGCGTGACGGGCTCCTCAGCCACCATGTCACACACGTACTCGATGTACCTGGAGGGCAGGAGGCAAGCCAGGTCACGTGTGCTCCGTGCTCGGGCCACGGGGACCGTCCACACGCTCCACGTGCAGCCCACACGCCATGCCCGTTCCTGTCTCTGGAGCCTGTCGGGACATCGACTTTTTTCAATCACATGTAAGCATTTCACGTGAAATTCCCCTCAAAGCAAGGTTCTAGTGTCATCTCATGAATCTGATGCAATTTTCACTCAGTTCAAAACATCTTTACATCTCCCTTGAGACTTCCTCTCTGATTCATATCTACTCAGAAGTAGGTTTTTTCCCTGGGAAATATCTAGGGTTTCCAAAGCAGTCTTGCTGTCCTGGTTTCTGGATTAACTCCTCAACGGCCGGGGAACGCGTCTCACATGATTTCTATTGTTCTCAATCTGCTGCGGTTTAGGGCTCAGACTGGGCCTTTCCGCGGGCTCCGAGTGCACGTTTCTATCGCGGGACATGCCGTGGCTCTGTTCCGACCCACCGCCTCGCTCAACTGGCCGCTGAGACCTGCGTCCTGCTCTGCGGAGCTGCAGCCGGCGACTCCCTTCTGTTTCAGCGGCTCCACGGCCCCGCCCCCTCTGACGCACTGCCCTCTCTGGCCTGGCCCGGCGTGGCTCTGCCCCGTGTGGCTCCGCCCCTCCCCGAGGCTCCGCCCTCCGCCTGGCTCCACCCCTTCTTAGAGGCTCCGCCCCTCGGCGTGGGGCCACCCCTCTGAGGCACCGCCCCTTGTGGCTCCGCCCCCTCGGTGTGGCGCCGCCCCCTCGGTGTGGCGCCGCCCCCTCTGGCCCTGGTCTAACCTGTCTCCTGGGAACAAGCGGGGGCCACGACTGAATTTGAACCCACAACTGTCACACTTCACGTTACCAGAGCACTCTCGCCACTCGCGACAGCTGTGGCAAGACCACAGTGTGCCACGAGAGCTGGGCACTTTTCACCAACAACGAGAAGCCAGGACCCGTGACCCACGCCCACAGCGTGAGCGAGCCTGGAAGCAGGCGCCAGACCCAAGGCCGAGAGGAGCAGGCAGCCTGGGCAGTGAGAGTGGGCGGGCGACGGGACCGGGAGTTCCGGCCTCTGGGCACGGCCCGCACACGCCCCTGCCCACCTCCGCGAGGGCCGGGGCGCAGGCCCACAGCGCCACGAAGCGGCTTCCCGACACCCGCCCGCCCCCGGCCCACGCTTCCCATCACGAGCTCCTGGGTCACCCGAGCTCCCAGGCCTCCCCTCGAGGCCTCAGCGTCTCTCTTGGCACCCACACTGGCCGTGTGGAGAGCGCCCGTGGTGGCTCCTGGCGGCCCAGGCGCGCCTCCTGGTTTGTCCTGAGCCCCGCTGTGTCCTCCGGGCGTCCGAGCCTCGAGCTCTTCCATTAACTTGGAGGAATCCTCAGGACCTCCTCCAGACTCGGTCTCCCGTAGGGCCCCAGGGGTGTGTCTGTTGGACCGTCTGACACGGCCCAGTGGCATTTACACCCCTCCAGGGCACAGAGCTTCTGACAGGCTCCCTCCCTGCTCAAGCACGGCTTCCAGCCCCCACTTCATCAGAGCCTCGAACACACGGACCAGTAACCCCACACTCCCCAGCACGCTTCCGAGTCTCGTGTGAAGGCTGCCTCATCTGACTGTCCCTGGGGTGACCTCATGCCCCCTGAGCGGCAGCCTCCCTCGCCAACCTGTCCTTGGGGCGCAGACCCCACCTGCGTCTCCTGTGGGCCCGTCCCTCCTGGGGCTGGCAGCCAGCCGAAGGCTCCAAGACGGCTTCTCCGACAGGCACGGAGCTGTGCGCTCAGAGCTGGCGCTGCTCTTTAGCTGTTGGGGGCGGGAGGGGCGGACACTCTCCACCCTTGCACGTCTCCAGGGCAGCAGCCTGGGGTCTACTAGGGGGCCCAGGGCCAGGCACACACACCAGCAGCAACACTGCTGGCTCTGACCACACCCCTGAGCGGGGCCCTCACTGCGAGCACAGCTCCAGAGCCCTGGGTGCGCCCGCACGGGAGGCTGACAGGCTGAAAGGGTCAGAAGCCTGCCTGGCAGCCCAGCCCTTGCTCTCCTGCCCTTCTGCACAGTGGATGGGCCCCTACCCCCTGGAGCCACACAGAAGACGTGAGAGTGTGGCTAGCCCTCAGCGGGGCGAGGGACAAGGTGCTGCCCCGGGCAGTGAGCCAACAGGCTGGGCCAACAACCAGGAGAGGGGCAAGCTCCCCACCCCACCATCCAGGCCACGGAGCCACCCCGAGTGAGGGTGACACCCACAGTGGCGCCTCACCAGCCTGGACGCTCCCCAGTGTCCCCCCAGGGTCAGGGCCCTAGTTCTCCCCACTCCAAGGCCCTCCCCACAGAGGAGGGAAGTCTCCCCAGGGACTCCAGGGGCCTAATGACTCCTCAGACAGAGCACCAGGCTTCCTCCTGCTGCAAGGTGGATGGAAGCGGGTCATGCTGGCCTGGGTGCAGGCAGTGGCCCCAGAAAGGCAGCGTGTGGGCAGGGGCCAGCTGCAGACCCAGGAAACCATCTCATGCAAGTGGTCAGCAAAGACGGCTTGGAAACCCACGCGTCCCACAGACCCTGCTGCGGGGGACACAGCGCAGAGGGGGCGCTGCCCTCGTGTGCGGCCAGAGAGCCCCCAGACGCCACTCCACCTGCGAACTGGAGCCAGCGGGCCACATGCCCCTGCCCACTGAGCAAGAGGCCACGGCGCTGGGAAGCAGGTGCCAGGACGGACAGAGGCACTGCTCCAGGGCCCTCGTGGGGCAGGGACTGAAGCCACCGCAGGCCTGCGCGCCCCCGACGCCACACCCACGCCCCACGGCAGACACCATACCTCTTATGGGATGGCCAGATGCCCGGCGGGCAGCGCTTCATGCTGAACATGTACACAGCGGCCTCCGCGGTGCTGAAGAGCCGGCAGAAGCACAAGAGCGAGCACACGGCCACGGCCGACGCTGCCCTCCCGTCCTAGGGCAGAGCGCGGGGCGTGTCGGGCGGGCTCAGCCCCAGGGCGGCCACGGCCTCTGCCCGGGGCTGCGGCGGCGCGAGGGGCTGAGGAACCCTGCCTGCAGCAGGGCGCGGGGATCCACAGCGGAAGGCCTGAGGTGGCAGGCCACGCACCGTGCCTGCGCACAGTCCAGCCCGACCTCTGCGCCCGGCCACCCACGGGCACCCTCACGGCTCCCCAGCGTCACTCCTGCCTGACGTCACCAACACCAGGATGGCAGCGCTGACCTCCAAGGGCAGGTTCCGGCAGATGCCCCACTGGACAAGATGTCCACAAATCCTCAGCCCCAGAAGGAGGTCAGACACAGGGTCCCAGGAGGCAGAGCAGCCTGAGGGGACCCACCGTCTTCCACCAAAGAGGCAGGGAGACCACTGTGAGGACGGTTTTCTGCCGGAAGCCCTGCTGCCAGGGGACCCAGGCGTGGACACAGCAGGTGCAGGGCCTGCGGCCCCCACCCCCCCCGAGAGCCACTGCTCCCTCCAGTGTCTGCCGCCCTGGGACGACAGGACCCACCCGGGGCGCCAGGCCTGGCCCATGGCCGCAGGCCCAAGCAGAGCCACGCCAGGAGCGGTGGGCGGCTGGCGCTCGGTGTCGCCTGAGGTGGGGCAGCTCAGCGAGGAGCCCCGGGAGAGCCCGCCCAGACAGCCACTCGTCTCACCCCCAGTGCCACCGCCTGGGAGCCTGGAGGCCCCCTCTGCCCTGAGTGTCCAGGGAGGCTGCCGCTCACCATGCAATGCACCACGCAGACGTTGCCAGGGTCACGGCGCAGCCAGGTGTGCATGTTCCTGCAGAGGCTGTACAGGCTGCGGAGGCTCGGGGCCCGCCGGGCCACCCAGCCGCAGTCAGAGACCTGCAGGGAGGGCAGCTCGCCAGCGGGGTGCGGACACAGGCCTCCCCACACCACCCGCCGCCGCCCACCCAGGCGTGCAGCAGGACTCGGGAGCCAGGCTCCGGCACACGTGGCCGGAGCGGCAGGCTGCTGCACCTGCGCTCACTCTCTACACCGTGGACGGTGTCCACGAGCCGAGCGACAGCAGACGAGACTGCGTGGCCCCAAGTTCCCTCTGGAGACACCGCGGGCTCAGTGGCGCTCAGAGATCCTTGAGGACCGCCCCCCAACCCCCAGGTGGCGTCTGGGGCGGACCCTAGGCACCAGCACCAGTATGCTGCTCACCCGGTTGTGGAACTTGGAGGGCCGGTAGGTCCGCGGGGACAGGTTGTAGACGGCGTAGTGGCCTGGGTGCTTCGAGTCCAGGAACAGCCGCACATCCTCAATGTTGTTCTTGATGGCCGACTCCACGCCCTCCGCCGGGAACGACATGACTGCAAGACAGGAGCCCCTGCAGCCTCTCCAGCCGTGGGCCGGACGGCCAGCCACGTGGGGCCCCACTGCTCGTGGCTGCTGGCCCGTCAGCACGGTGGTCCTGAGAAGGGGGATCAGAGGCCCCTAGACCCTGCCCTGCCACTCATCAGACTCCCAGGGATCCCGTCGGGGTCCCCAAGACCCTCCTGAGGCTCAGTCTCTACACGGCCCAAAGCACCACGGGGTCTCCAAGCGTCTGGACTTAACGTGTGTGGCCTTGCATCACTTCCCTCAGGACCTCAGCCTTCCAGAACATTCCAGACCAGAGACGGGGCTTGACCGGGGTCCTGGGTTGACACAGGACTGCCGGCTGCAGGGCCTGGAGGAACGCTGGACACATGGACAGACACCCGAGGCTGGCACCCGGTGAACGTCACCAGACAGGAAAGAACCAGAAGACATCCTCACGGCTAACGCTGGTAAACGTACCTGCGATTCTGGACGTGATGTAAGAAATATCCAGATCTCCCTTCGCATAGCTGGGATTAAGAACAAAGGGAACTTGGTTATTACAGGAAATTTCTACGATTAACTCTTGAGAGCCGAAACTAAAGTGAGTCCTCAAGAGGCTGCAGGGTTCAGGCTGCAGCCTGTCAGTGTGCACGCATGTGCCCGGGTGACTGCACACATGCGTATGTGTGCACGCGTAGAGTGACATCTACCTACGAGGCGAAGGAGAAATTATAAACCACGAGGGGGAGGCAGGGCCGACAGGAAGGACCTTTATCCTCTCACTACTGAAGGTGGGCGCTGAGGATTTGGGAGGGAGATGACGACAAAAACGAAGACAGAGCTTCTGACGCAGGGCATCACGTCACAAGGCACCGAGTGCCAAGAAACAGTCTAAAGAGACAGCACGAGCGTCAGAACCAGGACGGCAGGGACGCTGGAGCCACCAGACTGGAACCTGAACAGCTGGGTTCTCCGGTGGCTCAGTGGTAAAGAGCAGGCCTGCCAGCGCAGGGGGCGAGGGTCCAACCGCTGATCGGGAAGATCCCACACGCCCCGGAGGGACTGAGACCGTGCACCCGAAGTGCCACAACTCCTGGGCCTCTGCTCCGGAAACTGGGGACCGGGCCTGCTGAGCCCACACAGCCTGCAGCCCGTGCTCGGAACAGCAGAAGCCCCGCGAGCAGCCTGCGGGCCACCGCGGCAGGGCAGCCCTCCCCACCGCAAAAGCCCACGCGGCAGCAAGACCCAGCAGCCGTAAAAACCATAAACAGCTGGGGCTGACGTGCTGAGGGCGCTAACGGGTAAAGCCAGCAGTGTGCGGATCAGAGAGTGAGCAGAGGTGGAAATTCAAAGGGAGAGCCAGAAGGAGACGCGAGGCGGAGGCCCTGAGCAGAGAAGAAGGCTGCCTCTGGTGCTGAGTAGGCTGGACATGGTTGGGGAGGAGCCTCTGAGCTAGATCTCAACAGAACCCCCGACAGCCCAAAAGGCAAGAGCACAGGCTGGGGGAGAGCAGAGAGCCTCTGAGGCCTGCGGGGCGAGCCTGGGACGTGACGGGGCGATAGCAGAGAGCCTCTGAGGCCTGCGGGGCGAGCCTGGGACGTGACAGGGACCCCGGGAGGAGGAGGGAGGGGAGGCTAGGGGATAGCAGAGAGCCTCTGAGACCTGCGGGGCGAGCCTGGGACGTGACGGGGGGATAGCAGAGAGACTCTGAGGCCTGCGGGGTGAGGCTGGGACGTGACGGGGCGATAGCAGAGAGCCTCTGAGACCTGCAGGGCGAGCCTGGGACGTGACGGGGACCCCGGGAGGAGGAGGGAGGGGAGGCTGGGGGATAGCAGAGAGCCTCTGAGACCTGTGGGGCGAGCCTGGGACGAGACGGGGGGATAGCAGAGAGCCTCTGAGACCTGCGGGGTGAGCCTGGGACGTGACGGGGACCCCGGGAGGAGGAGGGAGGGGAGAACGGAAGACACGCCGCACACTCTAGCTGAGAACCTACCTAAACCAGCGTCAGACACCAAACCACAGGCCCGGGAGGCCCAGAGGACACCCAGCAGGACAAACGCCAGGAAAACTACCCGAGGGCATGTCAGCTTCAACTTCAGGAACAATTGAAGGTGAAGACAAAATCCTGCAAGAAGCTCGGGGCAGGGGACACTCTACCTAGGGGGGGCTACGGTAAGAACGTCGCCTGGCTCCGCCCCAGAGGCCATGCGGGCGAGGAGGGAGGCCAGATGCTCACAGTGCTGGGAGAAGAGCCGGCAGCCAGGACGCGTCCTCGAGGCTGAGGAGACACGGGCAGCAGGGACGCGGGGACAGGAGGTGGCGGCAGGGGTCAGGGAGCACACCGTCCCCTGGGAGGAAGAGCATGCTATCTGAAAGCGGGCCTGGGCCAGCTGGCGACTGCACACGCCAGGGCAACCACCGAAGCCAGCAAAGAAAGCCGTGTAAGTGGTGAAGTGAGCAAGGAGAGAAAATGGGATCATAGGAGAGGCTCAATTAGAACCACGAAAAACAGAAAAAGAATGGAAGACAAACAAGAAAACAACAAGGACTAGAAAACAGACAGCTGTTGTTCAGGTGCTCAGGTGTGTCCGACTCTCTGCGACCCCATGACTGCAGCACGCCAGGCCTCCCTGTCCATCACCAACTCCCAGAGCTCGCTCAAACTCATGTCCACTGAGTTGGTGATGCCATCCAACCCTCCCATTCTCTGTCACCCCCTTCTCCTCCTGCCCTTCACTCTTTCCCAGCATCACGGTAGTTTCCAAGGAGTCAGCTCTTCGCATCAGGTGGCCAAAGTGCTGGAGCTTCAGCATCAGTCCTTCCAGTGAATGTTCAGGGCTGGTTTCCTTTAGGATGGACTGGTTTGATCTCCTTGCTGTCCAAGGGACTCGCAAGAGTCTTCTCCAACACCACAGTTCAAAACCATCAATTCTTCGGCGCTCAGCCTTCTTTATGATCCAGCTCCCCCATCTGTACATGACTACTAGAAAGACCACAGCTTTGACTAGAAGGACCTTTGTCAGCAAAGTGACGTCTCTGCTTTTCAATGCGCTGTCTGAAGCCAGCGTTTGCACTCTCCTCCTCACTCTCATCAACAGGCCTCTCTGCTTTCTGCCGTTACAGTGGTGTCATCTGCGTATCAGAGATTATTGATATTTCTTCTGGCAATCTTGATTCCAGCTTGTGCTTCATCCCTACTAATCCAACCCTAGACGCTATGAAGACGTGGTGGGCTCGGCTCCAGTCCCCTGCCGTGAGCCAGGACCCAGCAAAGCGAGCCGTGCGGGCACCCTGGTTCCCAGCACGTCTTAGTTACGTTAATGTGCAGTGTGTTATGCCCAAAAGACAGTGCTATCCCTTGGATTAAAAATACTTTATTGCTAAAAAATGCGAACTGTCGTCCGAGCCCTTCAGTGGGTCTCGTAGTAACACAGGAGGCCACTCATTGATCACAGATACAACAACACGTACAGTCATGACGAAACATCGGAAGCGTTTCAAGAACTGCCAAATGGGATGTGGAGACACAAAGTGAGCAGATGCTGTTGGGAAAAGGTGCTTACAGACTCGCGGGCGTGAGGCTGGCACAGACCTGTCTGGGTGAGGCGCAGGGAAGCAAGGCTGTCCTGCGTGCCAATGAGCACTTTACACACCAGTGACCAACATACACCAACAGATCGTCAGAGTGGCTCCTCTGTCCATGGATTCTCCAGGCAGGCGTCCTGGAGTGGGCTGCCGTGCCCTCCTCCAGGGGCTCTTCCTGACCCAGGGACCAAACCCACGTCTCGCTTGTCTGCTGCACTGGCAGGCGGGCTCTTCACCACAAGCGCCACCTGGGAAGCCACTGACCCTCACGCGCTAAGCCGTTCAGTCATGACCGGCTCTGTGACCCACGGACTGCAGCCCGCCAGGCTCCTGTGTCCGTGGGATTCTCCAGGCAAGAATACTGGAGTGGGTCGCCATTTCCCTTCTCCAGGGGGTCTTCCCCACCCAGGGACCGAAGCCTGAGCCTCCTGGGAAGCCCATTATAACCCTACGGATACTAGTCGTGATTCACACAGCTTGAACATATGTACTCCCAATCCACTGCCGCGCTCTCCTGTTAAAGAGACGTGCTTTTTCAATGAACAGAGAATTTTTAATTCAATTAAATTTATTAACCACTTCTCCAAGCCTTATATGCTCTTGGTCACATTTAAGATATCTTTCTTACGCTGGTGTTATAAAAACATCTCTGTGTATTTTATCAGCTTTTCCTCAGAAACAGCTTTTCACGATCAGGTCTGTTAACAGATCAGACCTACTGTAGCTTGCTGTTATTAGATGAGATCCAATTTTTTCTTTTTCAACACATACCCATGATCTCATCAACATAAACTCATTAATCTGTTATCTTCTGGACTCACTGCCCATGTTTTATAGCACCCCTCCCTAAGTAGTGTCATGGGTGAGTCTAAATGCATCTAATAACAGATGCCTGAAAAAAGCTGACATAAAATGAGGTCTGTCTCTGTTCTTATTTTTAAAAACATTGCTAGCAATTTTGGTAACTTACATGTGAATTTATTTAACTTATATGCAGAGTACATCATGAGAAACGCTGGGCTGGAAGAAACACAAGCTGGAATCAAGATTGCCGGGAGAAATATCAATGACCTCAGATATGCAGATGACACCACCCTTCTGGTATAAAGTGAAGAGGAGCTAAAAAGCCTCTTGATGAAGGTGAAAGAGGAGAATGAAAAAGTTGGCTTAAAGCTCAACATTCAGAAAACAAAGATCATGGCATCCGGTCCCATCACTTCATGGGAAATAGATGGGGAAACAGTGCAAACAGTGCCAGACTTTATTTTTTGGGGGTTCCAAAATCACTGCAGATGGTGACTGCAGCCATGAAATTAAAAGACGCTTACTCCTTGGAAGGAAAGTTATGACCAACCTAGATAGTATATTCAAAAGCAGAGACATTGCTTTGCCGACTAAGGTCCGTCTAGTCAAGGCTACGGTTTTTCCTGTGGTCATGTATGGATGCGAGAGTTGGACTGTGAAGAAGGCTAGAATGGATGCTTTTGAACTGTGGTGTTGGAGAAGACTCTTGAGAGTCCCTTGGACTGCAAGGAGATCCAACCAGTCCATTGTAAAGGAGATCGGCCCTGGGATTTCTTTGGAAGGACTGATGCTAAAGCTGAAACTCCAGTACTTTGGCCACCTCATGCGAAGGGTTGACTCATTGGAAAAGACTCTGATGCTGGGAGGGATTGGGGGCAGGAGGAGAAGGGGACGACCGAGGAGGAGATGGCTGGATGGCATCACGTACTCGATGGACATGAGTCTGAGTGAACTCCGGGAGATGGTGATGGACAGGGAGGCCTGGCGTGCTGCGATTCATGGGGTCGCAAAGAGTCGGACACGACTGAGCGACTGAACTGAACTGAACTGAACATGTGAATTTTGGGATCAAAGTCTGTGGCAACAGTGTCAGGATTTTCATTGTTAAAGCAGAGAACTTGAAAATGCACCAAGCAGCGACATGACCTCTGAACACAAACCCCCAAACTCACAGGCGGCCGGCGCCCCCACTGCAGTCTTCCTCACCTTCCTCCCTGGTGGGGGCGGGGGCGGGGCTCCTGCCGAAGGTCTGGCCTGGGCGGGACAGTCCCTATCGCTGCCTCCCGCCCTCGACCCCTGCCCGCACCCTGCGCTACCAGGAGAGGCAGGCCCTGCAGACCAGCTGTCCCGAAACGGGCCGCGGCAGGCAGCACGCCACCCCCTCAGAGGCAGAGCTGAGCAAGGGCCGCTGACTCCCTTGGGTGGGGAGAGGGTGGGCCCGTCTCCTGTGCAGGGGGTGCACAGGGGTTGAGCAAACTCCCCAGAGGAAGGTCCGGGTGTGTCAGAAACCCAAACGTGCAACCACAGAGCCGTCGAAGCTACACCTCCAATATCCTGAAACGTTTACAGTGTGTCTTTCTTTCTGCCCCTGGCTGTGCCATGCGGCTTGAGGGGTCTGGTTCCCTGACCAGGGACAGAACCCAGGCCCACGGCAGTGAGAGCGCGGAGTCCCGACCAGGGACCGCCAGGGCAGGCCCGCGCTACTGACAGCCCGGGCAGGAAAGGCCTCCAGGGCAGAGGACGGAGGGCACAGAGGGAGCGTGGGCAAACCTGTGCCCGAGCGACGTCAGCAGCAGGTGAGGGAGAGCGCCGGCCACGCTCACTGCACGCACCGTCTACAGCGTGTGACACCAGGACAGCGGGAGAGACAGACGCCTGTCGTGAAACAGCGCAGGCCGGAGCAGCAGGCCACGCAGACACGCGGCCGGAGGGCTGCGCCCCAGGCCAGAGGCCACGGCTCCACACAGCACGCTCGCTGCTGGGGCGGCCGCACAGCCCGGCCACTCGCCCCGCTGCCCCTGTGAGGGGCCAGGGCGCCTGGTGGAGGCGGCCGTGAGGGCCTGGCATGTGGCGTCTGGACGCGTGGACGTCTGGGGCCTGCGCCTAAAAACACTGAGAGACCAGCAAGAGGCCGCGGACGGGCCAGAGGCTCAGGGTCAGGACTGCGAGCCAGAGGCCACCGGGCAGGTCCGCACGCCCGAGCGAGGGTCCCGCCTGCAGCTGCGGGGCTGAGTGGCCCTGGAGGGGCCCTGTCACCAGGCCCTGACTGGACCCTGCGCCAGACCTGGAGGAAGCCCCTGCGAGCTCAAGCATCGTGGCCGCCGTGCTCGTCTGCCCCTCAGAGCCAAGGCCGTTCCCTGGGGACCATCCGCTCGCCTGGGGGTCGAGGCCCAGGGTGCACTCCCCACACTTTCGAGCCGATGGCCGCAGGGATGCCCCTCCCCAAGCAAGCGTCCTAAGCTGGGTCCCCACATCCGGTATCGGCCTGTGTGGGGAGCGGCCTCCCTGCTTTCAGGAAGGACCTGAGGTCCCGTCCACCCTGTCCTGGCCCTGTTGTGGGAAGTGCGGTAACAGGCCACAGTCCAGGGCCATCACTGTGCCAGGCCTCAGCACGGAGCCCCTGGGCAAGTGTGCTCACGCCAGTACCTTAAAGAGCTTCACAAGCCCCGGGGCACCCCAGGCGGGAGGCGGCTACCTGCCTGGCTCTGGTGCACAGAGGGGCTGCCCCCAAGGCTGGCCTGAGGACGCGCACCTCAGCCGCGTGGGCATGTGGTTCCTCTCCCCTCAGCAAGGCCGAGTGGCTTCTCTCAAGTCTGCTGGCTGCTGTCAGCCTGCTGTTCCCACCAGGTCCACCCAAGACCCCATGACAAACCCCACTGGGAGGGAGACAGGAGGGCGTGAGTGCGGCCATGGGCACCTCGGCGGCGGCGGACGTGCAGGGAGGGCTGCAGGCAGGAGGGCAGCCCCCACCGGGACGCAGCAGCACAGACGGCTGACAGGGAGGCCCCGAGCAGGGCCCTCCACACGCCCACGCCCCACCTGGGCCTCAGGTCTTCACACCTGCCCCGGACAGGACTCTGGGGAGCCAGGTACCAGACAAGGAGGTGCCTCTGACCTTCCTGCTGGAGACGAGGTGCAGCCCGGGCACCTTCAAAGGGCTGCATCGCGCAGGAGCGAGCAGGCACCCTGCCCGGCCAGAGCCCGCACTGGGCAGACACCAAGCTCCTCTCACCCCTGCAGTCACGTCAGAGGCAAAGCACTGGGGCGCCGCCGAGTCCACGCACAGGACACACACGTGTGCACGTGCACTCACGCACAAGCACGTGAGCCCCTGCCTGTGTCTCAAACACCTCCTGTGTCCCCAACACCGGTGAATGCATAAGAATGGCCGCAGCACAGAGAAGACAAGCCTGAGGCCTCCGTGGCCGGGGGGGCTGCATCACCCAGCAGCTCACAGCACAGACACACAGGCCGCCCCCGCCCCACGAGGCGGGCACACGTCAGACGGAACCGGACTCTCCGGGGCTCCCTGGTCAAAGTCGAGACCTCTTGGAGGATGGCACCAGCAGGCTGTGTGCGTGGCTGCCGTCTCCGTGGACAGCGCCGCCCTCAGGAGAGACGCGGCCCGGAGCCAGGGTGTACAGTCTCCCGCAAACACCCTGCAGCGCGAGGGCAGGAAAGCGGCAACGCCTGAGCTCGCGTGGGGGGCCAGCTCACGCTGAGCACGCATGCTCACCCGGCCCTAAGTGCGGGTTCTGCACGTCTGGACGCAGGTCCGCACCCAAGGCTCCAAAAATTGCACAGTAGAGAACCCACGTGTCTGCACCCTCGACTCACTTGGCAACAGACTGGATGACCTTGGAGGAGGTGCCCTTGATGTTGGTGAAGAGGCGCTCGGTGCCCCCACGCAGAATGTCCAGGAGCCCGCCATAGGGCTGCTCACACTCGGCAACCACCAGGCCTGCAAGCAGAGAGAGACTGCAGAACTCCAGGCACCGCAGCGGCCCGTGCATCCCTCCACCGGGGCCAGGTGTCCCCCACCTGGCTGCCTGCGCCCCACGCCCGGCACAGGAACGAACTGGGTAGAAGGGAGCCCAGAGCAGGACCTGGGTGCATCACCAGGCTAGAGCCTCTTGGGCGCATGAGGCCATTCCCACATCCCAGACATTCATCCAACTCACTCCCAGCGCCTGCTGGGCACCAACAGGGACCCCGCCTCCGACAAACACGTGCTAAAGCCCAGCGGGGGCGAGCAGGCTGGTGCACAAGGTGCGAGCATGCCCGCAGGCGCAGACGGAGGCTGCAGGTGCGTGGGGAGGGGCGGGGCGGGGCGGGNAGGGGAGGGGAGGGGAGGGGAGGGGCTCAGGAAGGCCTCGGCGGACCCCGCTCTACCGGTCTGCAGGGCAACAGGCCCCTAGCGGCCGTGCTGACAAGGCCGGAGCAGCGGCCCACGAAGGCCCCAAGACCAGGGTCCAGGGCACGGCTGCACCCCGGTCGTGAATGCAGAAGTCGGGCGGAGGACAAAAAGGAGGGTCCACGCGCTCCCGTGGGGGGTGGGGGGGGCTGTGGCCTCTGGAGCCGGTGGCCACGCGTGTGTGACACATGCGCCAGCCCTCTGCCCGGCGCGCGTACGCACGTGGGGTGTCTTCCCAGGCACCTCGAGGTGGCCCCACACTACGCCCCAGGGAGGCAGCTAAGCCAGAGCCACTCTGGTGGACGAGGAGCCGGGACGCGGGCCCGCCAGCTGCCGGCATCAGCCCTGGAGGCGACGCGACACGGCCCTGGGGAGCCCCGGAGAGACGGGCAGAGGCGTGTCCGGAACCTTCTGGGCCAGCCGCACTCAGGGCGGCTGCACCAGCCCCCAGAACCCCCAGGCTAACTAGCAAATCAAGAGCAGCCCTCTCAGCAAACACGTCCAGGCCGTGAGCCAAGTCCACCGGCCCCCGCCCCCCGCCAGACCCACCTCCCCACCCGAGCCCGCCTCACGTGAGCAGACGCTGCCGCTGCGGGCTCCACGCAGCCGCTCTGCTCCCTCACGCACCTCCCCCGGGGCCACCCCCAGGGTCGCCGTGGGCTAGCCTGAAGGCAGACCCGCATCTGACCGGCAGGGACCACGCGCACCGGAGACCTGTGCGGCCACCCAGTCCCCCGGGGCCCAAGGCTGAGGCAGCCCACAGGCAGGCCCCCCAGAGCCCCTCGGCGAGGCTGGGGCTCAGAGGACCCAGGCTGCCCGATGGCGGGGGGTTGGGGGGACAGCAGGTGCCCGGCCTCTGGCCCCCTCCCCAGTCCTGAGCCTCACCGAGGGGCGGCCCTGCTGAGTCTTAGGGTGGCTCAGGAACCGTGAACTGGGGTCCCGGGGATACTCACTGCTGCCCGTGGAGCCGGGAGGGGCCGCGTGCCCAAAGCCTCCATTCTGCTCCAGGAGCTGGAAAGGTGCAAACTCAGGTCAGGCCAGGTGCTCGGGACACATCGCCTGCCGAGTACACCCTCCTCCACCTGGCTCGCTACAGAACCACCAAGGACCGTCCCCCAGGGTCCCGACGAGTCCTGGACCCCAGGGCTGATCTGTGGGGCCATCCAGGCACACGGCTCTGTTCACAACACAGGCAGCAGCCGTGAACCCACCCCAGCCACCGAGGCTGCAGGCCCTGCCGTTGACAGGACACAGGACGGGACCCGCGGAGGCTCAGGCGGGATGGCTGCCGTGAAGCGCGGCGCACAGCACAGTGCGTGTCCCGTGGGCTGAGCCCGAGGCCGCACTGGCCGCCGTCGAAACACCACAACTGCCCCGGAGACCCGAGGCACCCCGTGACGGGCCCAGACGACCCACTCAAGGGCCGGCCTCACGCTCACTCAGCCAGAGCAACTGCAGCTCCATGTCCACTCCCTACAAGCTACGCAACACTTGCTTTGAAGCCTCTTGTGGGGTTTCAAAGAGCATTCATACTTCCAGGTTAACGTGTCACACTAGACTCAAGAAACACCGTATTACGGCCTCTATGGTACGTGACGTGCTGAAAGTGGTCAGTGATAAACGGAATGCTCCAAGGAGTCTTAAAAATAACACCCACGAAGCGTCAGGCACATGCGTCTTAGCTCAACTGTGTCATTTACTCAGAAATCAGAAACTTTGTTGTTTCATCAGCTTCCCGAAGACACGGGGCGCCTCCTGGTAGGACTGCAGGCTCCACAACACCTCGGAAGCTGCAGGGAATGTGCTCAGAGGTGCCAGGCCCAGGCCGCGGGGAACGTGCTCAGAGGTGCCGGGCCCAGGCCGCGGGGAACGTGCTCAGAGGTGCCGGGCCCAGGCCACGGGGAACGTGCTCAGAGGTGCCAGGCCCAGGCCGCGGCACACAGAGCCTCTGGCTCTCCTGACCCGTTCCCCGTGGGCTCCTGCTTATCAATCAGCCCAGCCTCCTGGCCAGTGCTTTCCTGGTCTCAGAGTCCCCTGGGGCCGGTGCGCCCACGCTGCCCCAAGGGCCGGCTGCTTCTCTCCCACGAGGCCCCGGGCAAAGGGCATAGTTGTCTGGCCCACGGGTCCCTGGTTCTAGACGCAATGAGAGCAGCCCGTGCTCGTGAGCCCCAGCAGAAGAGGCCTGGGTCCTTCCTCAGGCACTTCTCCCCTCCCTGTGGAGCCGTCCTCAGGGGCACACACAGGCTGGCTGCTCCTGGATCTTGGGCCCAAACGACACCTGAGACTTGGCCCACCCGGGGGCCCAGGTTCTCTGGAAAGACCACGGGGCAGCCCAGGCCAACCTGACTCCGCGGCCTCTCTTCCTCGCCACTAGCCTCTCTGAACCTCAGAGCCCAGCCCCGGGCTCTGTCTCCCAGCTCCAGGAACCCCACAGGGCGGCACACTGCCCCTCAGGCAACCCCGGGGGCTCCTCCCTCCTCGAGAGCCGAGTGAAGCTGGACCCCCCTGGCTCTAAAGCAACACAGACAGCATCGTTGCGATCGCACGCAGAGGCCCACCTCAGTGATGGGTGACTTGGGGTTCACATTGCGGGCGGCCGCGATCTCCTGGAGCTGGTTGACCAGCTCAGTGGTGGACAGCCGCTCCTCCGGGTTGACCTTGAGCATCGCACCTACGGCAGAGGCAGAGCTCACCCGAAAGGCGGCCGGGCCAGGCGGGCAAGCAGCACCCCCGCTCCGCAGGGCGCTGTGCCCTGAGGCCCGTGCCTCGCTCACACTGCTGATTTTAACAGCACGTGGGGGAAGGACAGTGTGAAGAGCAAGGTCAGCAGAAGCGGCCACTCGGGACACGTGCTCAGGCCGGGTGTGCTGCGCTGGGACTTACGGATTAGGCCGTGGAACACGGAGTAGCGCGTGTCATCGGCGGGGATTGCGTACTTCCCGTTGACGATGCGAAGCTTCGCCCCATCCTCAAACGGGTGCTGCCCGAAGCAGAGCAGGTACAGGATGCAGCCCAGAGCCTGCAGAGATAGAGAGGCCTGCCGGCTCTGCCCGGCGCCCCCGGGCAGGGCCCACACTCACGGGCGCAGAGGCCGGCTGGCCAGCGCAGCCGACAGAGCCCCGCCCTCCATTCTCTGACGAGGCCCTTTCGAGACACCAAGCTCCTGCCCCAGGGAGGGATCTATCTACCCGCCAGCCGGCCGTGTGGAGGGCGAGAGGCAGGGCCTACTCTGGCCTCGAGCGGAGCGCCAGAGCCAAGTCAGGGGCTGCCAGCCCTGCACCCAAACGTCAGTGTCCCCTCCGTGCCTCCACCACGGCACCTGCCACAGGAGGACAGGGAACCCAGACTGTCCAGCACGGTGAGGGGAGTGAGGCACAAGTGGGGCCCAGACCAGGCCAAGCCCCGCCTCCCAGCTCATGCACGCAGTCCTTGGGCCGCGACAGGCTGAACGCGTCCACTTGGAGTTAACCAGCTCCCCGCCTTCCAGCTCATGCACGCAGTCCTTGGGCTGCGACAGGCTGAACGCGTCCACTTGGAGTTGACCAGCTCCCCGCCTTCCAGCTCATGCACGCAGTCCTTGGGCTGCAACAGGCTGAACGTGTCCACTTGGAGTTGACCAGCTCCCCGCCTCCCAGCTCATGCACGCAGCCCTTGGGCCGCGACAGGCTGAATGTGTCCACTTGGAGTTGACCAGCTCACGCGTGTCCACCAGTCCCCACTCACCAGCACAGGGCTCCCCCCACGGTGGTGCCGCCGGTCATGGGCCTGATGAGCCTGGACGGGAACCCTGAGGCAGGGGTTCAGGGCCCTCGAGTCCTGCTCTCAAGGCACCAGGGAGGCCACAGGGCACCTCGGATGGGCAGGAGCAGTGCTCCCTGAGCTCCAAGCCCTCATGTTGAACCAAGGGGTCAGCAGACACCCGCTCGGTCAGACCCCGTGCTCAGCGTACACAGGGACAGCCCTACACCGATGGGACGTGTCCTAGAGGATGGGCCTGACCTCCTCCTGAGGCCCGTCAGGCCCCGGGCCCAGTCACAGCGCCAGCGTCGTCAGGTCAGCGCACAGCCGCAAGGCATCCGGGAGGCCCAGCACTGGCCACAAAGGGGCTCGGACCCGATGAGCTCAGGTCCAGGCGCGCAGGAATGCCCCGTCTCGGGCCAGGCCTGGGCAACACCGGCCTCTGCCCCTCAGCACCCCGCGTCAGTGCCTGTCCACTAATAGCGTCACAGGGGCCGCAGAAGAGAGAGACCACCAGAGGAAAGGAAGAGCCAAGGAAGAGGGAGGGAAGCCGAGGGCTGGGCAGCCGCAGCCTCACCCAGGGCCCCGGGGGGCCAGTCAGGCTGCCCAGGCACACAGGCCAGCTGCCTTACCCAGATGTCCTGCTTCTCGCCGATCGGGAAGTTTGAGTACAAGTCCACAATTTCCGGCGTCCTGTACATGGGGGTTGTGTTCCTGGTGATCTGGAGAGGAGAACGTGTCAGAGGAAAAGGCACAGGCCCGTCACAGCTGCTGTGGCAACCCCGGGCCGCGGGGCCTGGCGCTGGTCAGTAGCCTGGCCGGGGTGGTCACACGAGGCTCTGCACGGGGGCCCCGGAGCACGCTGAGCACACCGGACCAGCACCACGGACGCGAAGGATTGGCAACCACGACAGCGGCGCCCAGGGGTCCTGGTGAGCCACCGAGAGCAGAGGAGGGCGCGTGGCGGGCGGGGTCAGGGGCTTCAGGACCCGCTCCGGGCGCTGTGGCCTGAGCCCAGGGTGAGCTGCAGGCCAGTCCCCGGGCCCGCTGCCTAGCTGCAGGCAGAGGACGTGTCCGCAGCCGAGACGCAGGTGCCGCCCGGGGAGCACAGCCTCGGGGAGCGTGCGGAGCGGCGACGGGGAGCGGGCGCTGCCGTGGCGGCCTGCCTGCCTGTCCTGCGCCGCCTGCCACTGCAGGCTCCCGGGCCGCGTCTGCGAGCTCGTGCACCCAGCGCAGGAGCGCAGCGTGAGTGTGCAGATGGCCGCCCCGCCGGGCGGTGTCTGTGCCCCGCAGCGGCACCTGCTGCTCACACGGGCTCGAACTCGCCCACCAGTCTGCCGGGGGCTCCTGCGGTTAGCTGCCGAGCCACCCTGAAGGCAGGTCTCTACACGACGCTTTAAAGCGCCACGTTTGGGGTGACTAAAGCCCTGCACAGGGACGGAGGTGACGGCTGCTCTTTGACGTGGATGTCTGTAAGGGCCACTGGGCCACATGCTTAAAGACACTTACAGTGGGAAATCTCACGGTGCGTACTTCGCTGCATGGAGAAAAAGCCAGGGAAGAGCCAGCCGGGGCAGGCACGGTCGGTGGCGGTGTGCCGGCTGCCTCACTCACCTCCTCTTCCACCAGGGCCCGGCGCTGGGCGCTCCAGCTGTAGTCTGGATAGTGCGAGATGGTCGTGGCGCTGCCGAAGTCACACAGCTTGATGGTCCCCTGGTTACTAAGCAGTAAGTTTTCAACCTGCAAAGTTCCAGGAAACGGTCTGTGAGGCCGGGCTGCAGGCTGCACTGTGGGCAGCAGGGAGCTGGGCAGGCAGGGGCCCGAAGGGCGGACCGGCCGGGGGATCTTCTGGGCAAAGGGGACACTCCTTTCTGACCAAAATCGGTGTGTGCACCTTGAAATGGGACATTCAAATAAACGAACAGAAGTTAAAATCCACCACAAATCAAAGATAACCTAGTAACGTATAATATATACAATAAGAACCCTTAGAAAACGTAAAAGATGAAAAAATATTAACATACCATTTAAAAAGTCACCAAACACATTAATAACTGGAAAAAAACCAACAAAAGATACAGAGAAGACCTCTTATTCAGAAACTGTGAACAAATGAGACCTTAAATCCACATTAACAGGGACCTGGACTCTCCTCCCAATAGGAGGGCACAGACCTGCCCGCAGCTTGGGAGCCGGGCCCCCCGCCAGCCCACACTCGCCACGGGGGCTCTACTCCCCCACCGTCTGGGAAGAGTCGGGAGACCAGCACTCCATGACCCAGGTCGGGAGCACCTTTACCAACCCGGCAGCCAGGACGGCTCCAGCCTGTCAGCCCCTCTCTCGGAGGGGGAGTCACGGCAACTCCAGTCAGATGCCGACACTCTGAGCTGAGCGCTCACAGGCCAGCCTCGCTCCCCTGCGCTCCGCACACAGGCAGGGCTGTGCGAGCCCCATGTCCGTGAGTCTGTAGGCGCTTTTTCCCAAGAGCATCTGCTCATTTTGTGTCTGTCTCCGTGTCCCATTCGATAATCCTTGAAACGCTTCAGATGCTTCGTCACTGCCATATGTGCCGTTGAGTCTGCGATCAGCGGCCTTCCATGTCACTAGGAGACCCATTGAAGGGCTCCAATGACGGTCAGCATTTTCAGCAATCAAGTATTTTTAATTGAAAGGATGAACACTGTCTTTTGGGCATAATGCGCTGCACGTTAACAGACCCCAGAGTAGTGTGAATGCAACTGGGAGGTGCTGGGAGCCAGGCTGCCTGCACAGCTCGCTTTGCTGGGCCCCGGCTCGGGCAGAGACACCAAGAGCTGACAAGGGCCACACGGTCCGGGGAACCCGCTCCGGTACAGAGGCCGGGGAGCAGCAAGGTCGGGCGCTGAAGACCCCTCAAGAGGAGCCAAGACGACTCGCGCTGAACAGAAGGGACGCCCCAGGGGGTGAGAGGGCAGCCACAGGAGTGCGGTCTGCCTGCCGGCGCTGATACGGGGCTGCCCCCAGGACAGCGGGCCCCAGGGACACCGCGAGGCAGGCAAACGCCGCACCAGGAGAGGCCAGCCGCACACACACACACCACCAGGGGCCAGCCACACGCAGGCACCGGGCCACCGCGGAGACAGCCTCTGGCACCCAGGGGCGAGGGTGTCCTGGGGCAGGCGCCACCAGAGCGTGGAGAGGGGGCGCGGAGGGCCAGGCCCAGCACCCAGGCCCTGCTCATCGAGGCCTCCCGAGAGGCAAGAGGCTGAAATCATGACGCCAAGCATGCAGGCTGTGGGGCCCCACTCGCATGATGCCCGGCGGGACACCGGGAAATCCACACTGAAGCGGACGGGCAGCTGTGATGCCAGGGACATGCACGGGGCCCGGCACTCACATCCGGGGTTCCCCGGCCCTTCCTGCCCCTCCACAGAGCACCACTCCAAGACCCCCGTGGACAGACCACAGGGAGCTCGCGAGGGGGCCCCACACGGCGCCAGCAGCCGTGGACCCGGCACAGGAGCGCTGAGCAGTCTGCCCCGGCCAAGCTGTCATCCTTCAAGCGTTCCACCTTCCTGAGCCAGAGAGGAGCCCACCGCCTCCCGAGGACAGCGCTGTTCCCAAGGTTCAAGATGCCCCAAGAGGAACCGGGAAAGCTGGCCACAGGCTGGACATGCAGGAACCAAAGGGAGGCTCCCGGCAGGAAGGGGCGCATCTGGGGTCTGCTTTTAGCAAGGCAGGCCCAGGAGGGCAGAGGGGCCTGCCGCCACCCTGAGCTGTGGAGAGAGTCAGAGCCCTGGCTCCGCGGATGCCGGATCACTGTTAAAATGAAGCCACAGGCCACGGAAAACACCTGTAGCAGGTTCCACTTAAAAGACACTGTTGTAAGAATGTACAATAATCAGCCAATGGGCAACAGAAAAGAAGGCAGGCGACACCCGGGTAACTGAAGAGTGAGGACTCTGACGGGCACAGACACAGCGAACACCCACAGTAAACCGGAAAACACGCAGTCCTGGCCACGAAGCCCCGCCCCCACTGGCGGCACCAGAAGGGCAGCCTCCTGTGGGCGCCCCGCGCCCGGCAGCAGGCGGGCAGCACGCCTGCCCAGAGCAGCCCAGAGGCACCGCCTCCTCTCGGCTCCACGCAGGGGTCCGCGCCCGCCCACACCCTCGCCTGCAGGTGGCAGCACCCAGCTGGGGCCAGCAGGGGAGAGCCTGGGCGCCAGGGGGCTGTGGGGCGGCGGGGCGCCGGGCGCGGGGCGTACCTTGAGGTCCGGGGCTGATAGGGGCGGGGCGCGCGGGGCGTACCTTGAGGTCCGGGGTGATAGGGGCGGGGCGCGCGGGGCGTACCTTGAGGTCCCTGTGGATGATCGGCGGCTTCTGCCTGTGCAGGTG
>SJYQ01094880.1:84337-104007 GCA_006410935.1 Redunca redunca
CCACTCCAGTGCTCTTGCCTGGAAAGTCTCATGGGTGGAGGAGCCTGGGGGGCTGCAGTCCATGGGGTCGCTGGGGGTCGGACACGACTGAGCGACTTCCCTTTCACTTTTCACTTTCATGCATTGGAGAAGGAAATGGCAACCCACTCCAGTGTTCTTGCTTGGAGAATCCCAGGGACGGGGGAGCCTGGTGGGATGCCGTCTACGGGATCGCACAGAGTCGGACACGACTGAAGTGACTTAGCAGCAGCAGCATACCCCTTTAAAAGTAGGGAAAAGAGTGAAAGTTGTATGTTGAACTTAGCAAGAATGAGATCTTTGGTGAGGTTGCCAAGAATAACATTGTTTCATTGGAAAGCTCCCTTTAACCTAAGGGGAGGAGTATAGAAAGGAAGAGAGAGGGAAAGTGGAGATAACAGTGCCTTGGTGTGGAGAGCGAAGCTGGAGTAATGGTGGGGACTGGGGCAGCCTCCAGGCGGCAAGCAGGGGCAGGGCTGGTGCACAGGGGTCCCGTAGAAGGTGGGAGGGGATGACATCCAGAGCATAGGGATGCATTTGGTCTGGAAAATCGCTTTCCTCATAAAAGGAAATGGAGGAAGGTGTAGTAACTTTATATGTTTGTTGGAATTAAAGCGAAGGAATTCTCTAATGACTTCTCTTCTTACTGTGAATAAGGAGAAGAAAACGTCTACTGAAATTGAGAAGGGAGGTAAGATTGAAACAGTGCGAAAAAGATCCGAAGCAGCTTCTGTGCGAGGCCTGGTGGACAGCACAGGAGGGCGTGCTGTTGCCCAGGGTTGCTTCGCCCGGAGGGTGTGGGTTGTGCTGGTGTGACCTACAGCCAGGTGCAGATCCTAGACAGTGTGGCTCCCTTGGGGACGGGAGTTTATTCAGACTGTGTCCCATTCTGCTGGGCACTTTTGACACGGATGCCGCTTGAGGAGCTGCAGTAGCCCCTCTTGATGCAGCTCTGTGTCTCTCGACCACACCCCTCCTGGACCGAGGCCCGTGTTCTGAGGAGGCTCACCTCACATGTGCACAGCGAAGGCCGCGTGCAGTCTTTGTCACCAAACCTGTCCCTCTAGCAGTTTTCATGACAAAGACCACAATCAGAAGTTAGCAAGATTTAATAATGACGAATGGGTAAATCCATCAGAAGATGTGACAATCCTAAACAGTTCTGTCTCTGATAATAAAACTTCAAAATACATGAAGCAAAATCTAATACTTCTGCAAGGAGAGACAGACAAACCCACAGCTATAGTTGGAAATTTCAGCACTACTTTCTCACGTAATGACAGGACAAACACCCAGAAGATGCCCGAGGATGTGGCAGAGTCGAGTGACGCCACCGGCCAACTGGATCTAATGGGCATTTGTAGGACACACATTGTCAAAGATTAAGCAGCATTTACCAAGATGTTCCATGTGGGCACACACGTCCCCTGACTACTACGGAATAAGCTAGAAATCAGGAGCATATATCTGGAAACCATCCAAATATTTAAAGACCTATTGACTTGTACATTACCCATAGATTAAAGGAGAAAACAAAAGGGAAATTAAAATTTTACACTGAATGAAGAAAATGAAAATGCAGCATTTCAAAAGTTGTCTCAAATCACTCATCTTAAACTAGAAAAATAACAGCGAATGAAACTCTTTAAGTACAAAAAGGGAAATGATAAGTATCAGAGCAGAAATAAAAGACAATAGAGAAAAAATCAATGAAACCAAAAGCTGATTCTTTAAGATGATAAATAAAATGAGTAATTTCTGCCAGGTTGAACAAGGGGAAAAAAAGACTAACAATATTATGAATGAAGGTGATGATGTCATTGCTAAAAGGGTAATCAGAGAACATGAACAACTTTCTGCCACTAAATTCAATCACTTGCACTAAGGGAACAAATTCCTTGGAAAACAGTGCTAAAACTCACTCCAGAAGAAATAGAAAAACCAATATATCCCTATAACTATTAAAGCATTGAATTTATAGTTAAAAACTCTTCCTCAAAGAAAACGCCATACCTAGATGGCTTTCCTGGGAATTCCACCAAACTAAAGAAGAAATATTACCAATTCTCTAGGGTTCTTTAAACTGAAGGAAAATTTTGCCAGCTCATTCTATAAGGATAGCATTATTCTAATGCCAAAATTTGACAGACATTACAACAAAAGAAAATTGACTCGTATTATCATAACAGAAATAAAAATTCTTATAAAACATATTTTAGCAAACTGAATGCAATGCTATATAAAGAGGGTGATGCAGCGTCGACCAAGTGGAGCTCATCGTAGGAGTGTAAAGCTGGCTTAGTGTTCAAAGATGGGTCAATGCAATTTACAGCATTACAGTGAGAAAGGAAACCAAATGGGTCATCTCAAGATGTAGGGACTTCTTTCTAGTTATGATGGTAAGGAATCTCTGCAGTGCAGGAGACCCTGGTTTGATCCCTGGGTCAGGAAGATTCCCCTGGAGAAGGAAATGGCAACGCCCTCCAGTATCCTTGCCTGGATAAACCCACGGACAGAGGAGCCTGGCGGGCCACAGTCCACGGGGCTCGGAGCATCGGACACGACTAAGCCACTAGCTCACGCAGACGCAGGAAAAGCACCCGCTGCGGCTTCCCTGGTGGCGCTTTGGTTGCAGCTCCATGCTGTCGCTGCAGGGGCGCAGGCTCAATCCCACAGGCAAGAAAAAGCATTTGACAAAATTCAGCATCCGTTCCTGATTTAAAAAAAATACTGTCGACAAGCTAGGAATAAAATGAAGGTTTTTCAGCATGATAAGGACATCTATGAAATTCCTATAGCTGACATAATGGAATGATGAAAGACTGAATTTTTTTCCCTCCAAGATCAGGAACAAGTATTCAGCATTATAACAGAAATGCTAGCCAGTGTAATGAGGCAAGAAATTAAAGCTTCCAGGTTGGAAAGGAATAAGTAAGATTGTTTATTTGAAGATAACATGATCGTCCACGTCAAACTTTCCTCACCTTGGCCACAGACCCAGATAGTTCCTCACCAGCGTTGAGGAGTGATGTTTCCAGTGAACCACAGGGCCTTTGGCAGCACCTCTATCTCAGCCCCCTGGATACCAGTAACATACCACTTGTCACAACCAAAAGCATCTCCCGGCATTGGAAATGTCCCTTAAGGGGGAAACTGCCCTCAGTTGAGAATCACTACTCTAGGTGAAAAAAAAATCCGTGGAAACTACAAAAACAGCTACTAGAACTAATGGTTTTAGCAGAGTTATAGAATATAAGGCTAATAAACAAACACAAAAGCTCTATTTCCAAATAGCTAGCAACAGATACTGGAAGTTGAAATTAGAAAAAACACTGTTTACAATAGTGTCAACAGATACTAACTTTTGAAGATAATCTGTAATAGATATGCAAGGTTTATAACTGAAAACTAGGCAGCTTTGCTCTGAAAACCCTAAATAAGTGGAAAGTTACACAGTATCCATTAATTTAGAAAATTCAGTATTGTTAGGACATCAAATCAGTGTATACATTCAATGTCATCCCAGTTACAATCCTATCACACATTTTTAATTGACACATGATTTCAAATTTCATTTGGAACAGCAGAGGAGCTAGAATAGCCAAAGCAAGTTTGAACAAGGACGAATTTTTATGACTTACACTATGTAACTTCAGTTCTTATAAAAGTGCTACTAAGTCACCTCCCCTATACTCCTCCCCTTAGGTTAAAGGGAGCTTTCCAATGAAACAATGTTATTCTTGGCAACCTCACCAAAGATCTCATTCTTGCTAAGTTCAACATACAACTTTCACTCTTTTCCCTACTTTTAAAGGGGTATGCTGCTGCTGCTAAGTCACTTCAGTCGTGTCCAACTCTGTGCAACCCCGTAGATGGCAGCCCACCAGGCTCCCCCGTCCCTGGGATTCTCCAAGCAAGAACGCTGGAGTGGGTTGCCATTTCCTTCTCCAATGCATGAAAGTGAAAAGTGAAAGTGAAGTCACTCAGTCGTGTCCGACTCTTCGCAACCCCATGGACTGCAGCCCCCCAGGCTCCTCCATCCATGGGATTTTCCAGGCAAGAGTACTGGAGTAGGGTGCCATTGCCTTCTCCTCTTATAAAAGTACAGTAATCTAAATAGTGTGGTGTTGCTGTAAAGATACATAAGTGATCAGTGGGCCCACAAGTATAAATATGGTCAGTTGATTTTGAATAAAGGTAAGTAATTGGAGAAAGGATAGTCTTTTCAACAGATGATTCTGGAAAAATTGGATATCCATATGTTTAAAAAAAGACTTAATCCATACCTTGCATCATATACAAGAAAAAAAACCCATAAAACTTCTAGAAAGCCACTCGTGAGAGTTTCTAATATGACACCAAAGAACAAGCCATAAAAAAGCAGAAATGAAGAGTAAGAGCAGATGAACAGGACGTCACCGAACTTGGGGACTTGGCAGTGCACGCTGCAGGTGTGCTTCGGCAGGTGAATGGAGGAACTGGCACGTGGATGAAACAGTGCTACACAGGGATAGTAAGAGAGGAGCCAGAAGCCACAGAGAAGACACAGGACCTCAGAAGCACGTCGCCAGGCAAGGAGCGACTCTGAGAGCACCACGCACTGCTGGATTCCAGCTCCACAACGTTCTGGGAAAAGCAAGCCCGGAGGCAAGCGAGAGCATCGGTGGCTGCCGGGGTTTCGGGTGGGGAGGGACGGAGGCAGCACAGGGGCTCTGAGGACTGTGAAGCCCTTCCGTGTGACACTGAGACAGTGAGCACAGGCGTGCACGTGCTGACACCCTTAAAGCTGCAGTGCAGTGATGTGTCCATGTTGCCCACCACCTGAGCCACGCTGATGTCAGGGTTAGTGACGGGAGAGTGGGGAGGGGGCTAGTGACTGAGATCTCTCTGCACTCTCCCTTCAGTTATTCTGCAGACTCAAAACTGCTTTGCAAAGCAGGCTGTCGGCCTGAATACACATGTGCGTCCGTGCTCAGCTGTGTCCGACTCCTCTGACCCTGTGGGCTGCAGCCCACCAGGCTCCTCTGTCCATGGGATTTCCCAGGCAGGAGTACTGGAGTAGGTTGCCATTTCCTTCTCCAGGGGATCTTCCTCACACAGGGACAGAAGCTGAATCTCTTGTGTCTCCTGCATTGGCAGATGGATTCTTTACCACTGAGCCGCCTGCGAGGCTCTAAATATATGCGTATACGTACATATACACATACACGCACATATATATGAGAGAGAGAATGAAAAGACAGCGCACACTGGGAGAAAATATCTGATAATGCACTGGTGTATGGAATATAATGTGTATTTGTGTATAGAAAAGTGCGCAACCTTGCACAGTCTTCACGGCAGTGCCCACACTCCCAGGGGAGCTGAACTGCTCTCTGTGGCTTGGTCCTGGCTTACTTCAGGTGCACCTCCCAGTCTGAGGAAGTGGGATTACTGCGTCCTGTATTAATTCTCCTGGCATCTAGTCCCATCGCTTCATGGCAGATAGATGGAGAAAAGTGGAAACAAGGACAGATTTTATTTTCTTGGGCTCCAACATCATTGCAGATGGTGACTGCAGCCATGAAAGCAAAAGCTGTTCGCTCCTTGGAAGAACGGGAAGGAAAGTGAAGTCGCTCAGTCGTGTCCGACTCTTTGCAACCCCATGGGCTGTAGCCTCCCACGGTCCTCTGGCCATGGCATTTTCCAGGCAGGAGTACTGGAGTGGGTTGCCATTTCCTTCTCCAGAGGATCTTCCTGACCCAGGGATCGGACCCGGGTCTCCTGCACTGCAGGCAGACGCTTTGCCGTCTGAGCCACCAGCCATGACAAATCTAGACAGCATATTAAAAAGCAGACAACTCGCTCCAGTATTCCTGTCTGAGAAACCCCAGGGACAGAGGAGCCTGGCATGATAATAAATACTAATGAAAAAAAAGGCAGAGACATCACTTTACCAACAAAGGTCCATATAGTCAAAGCTATGGTTTTTCCAGTAGTCATGTACGGATGTGAGAGTTGGACATAAAGAAGGCTGAGTGCTGCAAAATTGACGCTTCTAAACTGTGGTGCTGGTGAAGACTCTTGAGAGTTCCTTGGACTGCAAGGAGATCCAACCAGTCAATCCTAAAGGAAATCAGCCCTAAATGTTCATTGGAAGGACTGAAGCTGAAGCTCCAATACTCTGGCCACCTGGTGCAAAGAACCAGTTCACTGGAAAAGATCCTGATGTTGGGAAAGATTGAGGGCAAGAAGAGAAAGGGGCGACAGAGGAGGAGATGGTTGGATGATATCACTGACTCAGTGGATGTGAGTTTGAACAAACTCGGAATTATTGAAGAGCAGGAGCCTGGCGTGCCGTAGTCCATGAGGGTGCAGAGTCAGACATGACTTGGTGACTGAACAGCAACATTGACCCTCTGCTTAGAACTCTGAGAAGCCTCTGTGCAGTCTCCCGCAGCAGCCATGCTGTTTATGTTCCTGCCAACGGTGCACTAAGGTTCTGTTTGCTCCAAGCTCTCACTAAAAGTTGCTGCTGTCCTTCACTTATTTCTGTGATAGCCATCCTGGAGGGTGAATGTCTTATGGTTTTGATTTGCTTTCCCAATACAACCAAATGATGCTGAACATCTTTTGATGTGTTTATTGGCCAATGGAATACCTTCTTTGGAGAAATGCTTTTCACATCCTTTGCCTGTTTTTTGAATTGGGCTGTCTTTTTACTGCTAAGTTTTAAGAGTTCTATTTGTATTTTGGATGCTAGACTCTTACCAGATACATAATATGCAAATATTTTCTCCCATTCTGTGGGTTGTCATTTTCTTAATAGTGGCCTTTAAACACCAAAGTCAAAATTCTGATGAACTTCAACTTATTTTTGTTGTTGCTTGTGCTTTTGGTGTTACACTTAAGAATTCTTGGCAGAATGTGAGGCCATGCAGATTTTCTCCAACGTCTTAGCTCTTACATTTAGGCATTCAGTGCACTTTTAGTTAATTTTTGTATGTGGCATGAGGTAATAACGAAATTCATTCTTTTGTGTGTGGGTATCCAGTTGTCTCAGCAATATTCGTTTGAAAGACTGTTCTTTGCCCATCGAATGGCCTTGGCACACTTACTGCAAGTCAGCGGAGTGTGAACGTAATGGCCTGCCTCTGGGCTCCGAGCTCTCGTGCCTTGGTCTGTATGGCGCCTTTCTGCTGGCACTGCGCTGGCTCGATTACCAGACTCCGCACTGAGTTCTGAGACTGAGGAGTGTGAGTCCTCAGCGGTGCTCTTCTCAAGGTTGTTTTGGCTGCTCCTTAAATACCCAGAGACCCTCACATTTCCCTATGAATTTTAGGGTCAGCTTGTAAATTTCTAGTCAGCATCACTACAAACAAAGCTAGTGGAGGTGATGGAATTCCAGTGGAGCTGTTTCAAATCCTGGAAGATGATGCTGTGAAAGTGCTGCACTCAATATGCCAGCACATTTGGAAAACTCAGCAGTGGCCACAGGACTGGAAAAGGTCAGTTTCCATTCCAATCCCAAAGAAAGGCAATGCCAAAGAATGCTCAAACTACCGCACAATTGCACTCATCTCACACGCTAGTAAAATAATGCTCAAAATTCTCCAACCCAGGCTTCAGCAATACGTGAACCATGAACTTCCAGATGTTCAAGCTGGTTTTAGAAAAGGCAGAGGAACCAGAGATCAAATTGCCCACATCCGCTGGTTCATGGAAAAAGCAAGAGAGTTCCAGAAAAACATCTATTTCTGCTTTATTGACTATGCCAAAGCCTTTGACTCTGTGGATCACAATAAACTGTGGAGAATTCTGAGAGAGATGGGAATACCAGACCACCTGACCTACCTCTTGAGAAATCTGTATGCAGGTCAGGAAGCAGCAGTTAGAACTGGACATGGAACAACAGACTGGTTCCAAATAGGAAAAGGAGTCCGTCAAGGCTGTATATNTAAGGTCTGTCTAGTCAAGGCTATGGTTTTTCCAGTAGTCGTGTATGGATGTGAGAGTTGGACTGTGAAGAAGGCTGAGCAGCAAAGAACTGATGCTTTTGAACTGTGATGTTAGAAAAGACTCTTGAGAGTCCCTTGGACTGCAAGGAGATCCAACCAGTCCATTCTAAAGAAGATCAGTCCTGAGTGTTCTTTGTAAGGAATGATGCTGAAGCTGAAACTCCAGTAGTTTGGCCACCTGATGCAAAGAGCTGACTCATTGGAAAAGACTCTGATGCTGGGAGGGATTGGGGGCAGGAGGAGAAGGGGACGACAGAGGATGAGATGACTGGATGGCATTACCAACTTGATGGACATGAATTTGGGTGAACTCTGGGAGTTGGTGATGGACAGGGAGGCCTGGAGTGCTGCAATTCATGGGGTCGCAAAGAGTCGGACACGATTGAGCGACGGAACTGAACTGTAAATTTCTACGTAGAAGGCAGATGGAATTTTGAGAGGGATTGCATTGAATCTGTAGGTAAATTTGGGAAGTATCGCCATCTTAACAATATTAAGTTTTCTAATCTATGGACAGAGGATGTCTTCCATTTATTGGGGCCTTGTTTAATCTCAACCATGTTTTATATTCATTTTAAAAAATTTATTCCTGAGTGTTTTTGACTGTTATGAATGTACTGGCTTTCTGAAGTGGACTGTAGGGCCAGCCATTGCCAGTGAGCAGAAACGCAGCTGCCCTACGCATTGCTCGTGTTTCCTGCAGCCTTGCTGGACTCATTTACTCCAACAGCTTCCTTGTGTGGGTTCCTTAGGGTTCTCTTTCTACAGCATCGCATCGTCTGCAGAGAGAGACTGTTTCTGTGTGCCTTCTAGCTCGTTCTCCTTGCTCAGCCGCCATGTCTGGAAGTCCCAGCGCAGCGTCGGGAGCAGAGGCCTTTGTCTTGCCACTGGTCTGAGACAGGACCGTTTCTCAGGGTTTTCACCATTGAGTGTGATGTTTGCCCTTTATCAGGTTGATGAAGTTTCCTTACATTCCTATTTTGTCGAATAGTTTTTATCATGAAGAAGTGTTAAGATTTTGTGAAATGCTTTTTCTGCATTATTAAGATGATGGTTTTTGTCTTTTTTCTATTGATACGGTGTGTTACAGTAATTGATTTTTTAATTTTAAACCAACCTTACATGCCTGGAATGAATCCCACTTGGCATGATATATAATTCTTTCTATATGTTACAGAATTCCATTTGTTAACATTTTCTTGAGAATTTCTGTGTCTATATTTATCTTTACTGATTTTTTGAATAAAATTTAATTGAAAACAACTTAAACATGCAGAAAGCGCAGGAAGCCGTGTAACGGGCGTCTGTCCCCAAAGCTGGCGCCGAAGAAGCGTCCCGCCTCCCTTCCCTCCCACCTTCCCTGCTCCATCTCCCCCCCTTTTTGTAAAGTAAAAGGATTCGGTTAGTGACAGCCCCTCCCGCTGATTACAGGTGAAAACTCTGGACAAAATATTAGAAGAAAACGTGCACAAAAGGCAACAGGTGGAAAAGGGGGTTGGCACTTGAAGAGTGACACACGTCTGAGGCTTCGATGCTTTTCAGTCCTCCTTCTCGTCTGGCTTTGACCCCAGGCCAGCTCTAGTTGTGGGCCAGGCAGTGAGGGCCGCTATAGCCCATTTTTCTGCCTGTAGGAACTATGAATGGGACCCCAACAAGCGGGAGACCATGAGGGAGAGGCAAAGAGCAAGAATCATCCAAATGGTCTGGAAAAGAACAAAGCTGGAGGACTTGAGCAGACATCCGGACTGACGTGAGGCTGGCACGAAGGCGGTGTGATGCCGCAAACGACGGGCGCCTCATCCTCGGCAGGACGGGTGCTCCCAGAGACACCCCACGGATGTGTCTGTCAGTGTTTGACCAAGCTGCCTGCACAGGCAGTTCAGTGGAGCAGGGACAGTCTTTTAAACATGAAGTGTTGGCATAATCAGACATCCTTCTGCAGGAAAGGGAGACGTGACCGTACCTTGCATGTTATATAAAAACTCAAAATTAATCATAGGCCAAAAGTCAGACCTCAAACTTTAAAACTTCTAGAAGAAAACAGAAAATCTTTGTGATCTTGGGTTCAGCAAAGCATTATTAGATATGACACCAAAAGAATAATCCACAAAAGAAAAAGTGGTAGGTTAGGGTTCATAAAATCTGAAGCTTACATTCTCTAGGACGTCCCTGATGGAGAGGAACCCTCCTTGCAGTGCAGGGGACACAGGTTGAATCCCTGGTTTTGGATGATGCAATGAAGACCTGAGGCAGTCAAATAAATAAATATTTTAAAAAAGAAGCTTACATCCTCCTGGAGATTGGTAAGAGAAGGAAAGGCAAGTCACAGATTTGGAGAAAATGCCTGCAAATCATACATCTAACAAAGGACTTCTCACCACAATGTGGGAAGAATTGTCGGAATTCAACACGAGTTCAAATAACCCCCAAACAAGTGAACTGCAGACTCTAGCAGGCACTTTACACAAAAGGTGCACAGGTAAAAAGTGGGCACGGGAGACCACTCAGCCGGCCGCTGCAGCACGGGCTGGGCCACAGTGAAAGGCACGTCCGTCAGCACAGCTAGGATCAAAAGGCCACCACGTCTATAAAGAGCCTCCAAACCCTGAGGGGAGCAGCTGCGGCTCGCTCGCTGCGGTGGGCGTGCAGACCCCGTCACCGGTTTGGCAGTTTCCTGTGAAGCAGACTTAGCGGACCCGTCTGAGGCACCCACCCCGGGAACACCGCGCCGGCTCAGACCCGTGCTTCTTTCAGGCCCCGCCATGTCCGGGCCCCAGACCCCGGAGCCGACCCTCGAGCGGCAGGCAGACGCCTCCACGGGCTCGCCCGACGAGGACGCGGCCGACGGGACCCAGCACTCACACCGCATGCTCAGCTTCAGCGACGCGCTGCTGTCCATCATCGCCACCGTGATGGTCCGTGGGGGCCCCGGCCGCTGAGGGGCGGGAGGGGCGGCCGGTGCCCAGGGGGCGTCCCTGGACCTGCGTCGTGTCTGTTGTAGATCCTGCCTGTGACCCACACAGAGATCTCCCCGGAGCAGGTACTTGGGAGCGGTCTGCAGCATGGGCGTGCAGGCGGGGGCCCGGGAGGCTCAGCCCGTGGGCTCAAGGCCGGGCTCCTGGCTGGGGGGCTGGGGCCAGGTTGTCCCCCACCTCTCCCCCGGAACCTGCCAGCCCCATCCTGGCTTGTGAATGAAGGTGGTGCCCTCGGGCTGAGCCCTGAGGAGACCTGAGAAGGGCGGGGGCACCTGGTGGCTGGCATGCACGCTCTCTCGCTCTGTGCTGTGGCCCCTGGGGCAGCCCACCAAGCAGGTGTTGGGGAGCGGAGGGGCCAGCGTGTGAGCAGGGAGGAGAGTGGGAAAGCAGGTAAGGCCACGTTCCCATTACTAGTCAGCCTGGAGCGTCTCCACCGGGTAAGTGGGGCAGCGACACGCCCAGCCCCTCCGAGGCCGGCCCTGACCCAGGAGGGGACGCGTCCCTGGGCGTGTGCGTGCCCAGTGCCGCGCTCAGCCCCACATGGCACCCTGGCGCTGGTCTCTGCAGGGCCAGCGTGCAGCCACGGTCTGGCTCCGTCCTGGACGCTGCTGGGAATCTCCTCAGGGAGGTGGTGTCGTTGCTTCTCACGGGGTTTGAACGAGACCGAGATGCGGGTCGAGCCTGGTGACCTTGGCAAAGGGCCGTGTGGCCTTCTCTGCTCCAAGGAGCCGCCTCCCAACGGGGGCCCACGGGCTGCGCTCAGGAAGGCCACGTGCCGCGGGGCCTGGGCGCTCCTGCCGCTCCGGAACCTTCCGGGGACTCCAGGGCCACCGCTTTCAGAACAGGGAGGCAGGTGTTTGCAGAAGATGCCGAAGGCGACGGGGACCCGTGGGCCTGGAGCGCCTCACCGCTGACTGCCGTGGAGAAGTCCCCAGTCTGTGTGCCGACCGGCCCAGAAGGGCTCTGAGCCAGACTGTGGCTGGGACACTCCTTCAGGGCGGGTGCCGTGGGCTGGGGCGGGCACCCTGTGGCTGGCAGCCGGCGCCAAGGAGAAGGCTCATTGAGACCACAGGACCCAGGGATCCGGAAACCTGGGCTGCCGTGGGCTCAGAGGACCCGCAGACAGGGCGAGGCATTGGTTTTGCATCTGGAGTTTCCGATGATGGTGACACGTGAGCCCTCTCCTGTGCCGCCTGGCCTGCAGTCACACAGCCTCTCGCCAGGCCTCACTCAGCCTCGGGACCACTCACCTGGCAATGCCGTGACTCTCTGTGGCTGCCAGGCCCGTGGCCACCCTGCTGAGGTCCTGGGAGAGGCCTGAGGCCTTTCTGCCTCCAGAGCAGGCATTCCAGGGGGCTGCATGTCAGGAGGGGCCCCAGGGCCAGCCTGGACGAGGCTAAGCCTGGGTGTGTCCGGGGGCGGGGCACTGTCCCAGGTGAATGGGGTCAATGGGAGGCACTTCTGTTGCAGGAGTTTGACAAGAGTGTCCAGAGGCTCCTCGCCACCAGGATTGCCGTCTACCTGATGACCTTCCTCATCGTGACTGTGGCCTGGGCGGCCCACACGAGGTACAGCAGGCCAGAGCCTGTGCTCGGGAGGCAGCCGGCGGGACGCGCGCCCAGCCGGCGTGGCTTCGCCTGCCCAGGCTCAGGCTGGCGGCGGGTGTGCTTGGGTGGACGGCCGCCCCTCCCTGGCACACCGACGCTTTCACAGGCACGTGCCACAGCAGCACGCCCAGGCCCGGAGATACGGGTGCTGGGCACGGCACTGGGGACACGCCTCCTCAGGGCCCCAGGGGAGCCGGGGCCCGGAGCTGTGGCAACCAGCCCCTCAGGCGGGGTCCAGGAGGCCCCCAGACCCCAGGGGAGCCGGGGCCCGGAGCTGTGGCAACCAGCCCCTCAGGCGGGGTCCAGGAGGCCCCCGGGGTGGAGAAGACCCCCGCCGGGGTGCTGTGGGCACAGGAAGGCAAGGAGCCTGCAAGGCGGCAGGACGCAGGTTGCGAGTGTCTGGCGACGCCGTCCCGCACATACATGTCTCCAGCAGAGTGGGTGTCTCTGGTGGGCACAGGTTACCCCCTTTCGAAGCTTTGAGGGATCCCTCCTGCCTGCTTGTTCACAGAAAGTGAGGTGGCCCAGGGGCTGCCCAGCCCAGTCTTGCCGGGAGCCGCACAGGCCGCGGGCACAGCCGGCGCCGGTCAGCGCAGCAGCGGCCTGTTTGGGGGTTCAGCAGCACCCCCACTCTCTGCCGCAAGGCTGCGGCCTAGGCTTCTGACTGAGAAGCACCCGGGCCCTCAGGTGCCCTCAGCCCTGGCCCGGCGGAGACCTCCCCAGGGGGAGCAGGCTGCGTCCTCGGGGCTCCGAGCGGGGAGACTGTGGAGGCTGAGACAGGCCCGCTCCCTGCCTGCGAGTCTTCGGCCCACGCCTTCCCACCTCAGCGTGAAGCTGCCGTGAGAGTGTCTGTATCTCACGCCGTCAGAGCCACGCTTATTCAGTGACTTCTGTTGCTTTCCCTGAATTGTTCAGGTTGTTCCAAGTTGTTGGGAAAATAGACGACACGCTGGCCCTGCTCAACCTGGTGAGTCTCTCCTTCGGTTCCTGGGCTGGAGCTCCACCCGCCAGGAGCCAGGGCCGCGGTCAGCCCCGGGCATGCAGGGCTGGGCCCCCAGCCGCCCTCAGCCGCACCCCCTCCCTCCCAGGCCTGCATGATGACCATCACCTTCCTGCCGTTCACAGTGAGTCACAGCCTCCCGGCCCCACTTCCACCCCGGGCGCACCCGCCCTCCTCAAAGCTCTCAGACCCGTGGGCAGTCGGCCTGGACCACGTGGTTGCAGGTTTTCCGGGAGCCTGCAAGTTCCTGCCTCGGGGCTCGGGTGGGGGTGGGGCTGGGGAGATGTCTGCCCAGCCCCCGAAGCCCCTGGCCTCCCGGCCGAGCTGGGCTCTCCCCGAAGGTGGCCCGCCCTCTGCTCACCCACCAGCTCCTGGGTTCGGAGGGAGGGCCACGCTCTGAGTGCGGGGTGTCACAGTGGGTTGGGGTCTGGAGAGCCTCTACGAGCCTGAGGACCTTCAGCTTTAAGGGCTTCGAGCTCCAGCCCAAGGGCTCCTGTGGCAGAGACGGCCCCTCCCCTGATGGCTCCGCAGCGGCCTGGGCTCGGCCCAGCGGGCTCAAGGGGCCCTGACGCTGTGGGTCTTTCTGGCTGCAGTTTTCCTTGATGGTGACCTTCCCCGAGGTGCCTCTGGGCATCTTCCTGTTCTGCGTGTGTGTGACCGCCATCGGGGCCGTGCAGGTAGGAGGCCGGGCCTTCCTGTGTCTCGGGGCGCAGCTGCGGCGTGGGCTCGGGCGCAGCTACGGCGTGGGCTCGGGCACAGCTGCAGCGTGGGCTCGGGCGCAGCTGCGGCGTGGGCTCGGGCCCCGCTGAGGGGCCTGTGCAGGTAGGAGGCCGGGCCTTCCTGTGTCTCGGGCACAGCTGCGGCGTGGGCTCGGGCGCAGCTGCGGCGTGGGCTCAGGCGCAGCTGCGGCGTGGGCTCGGGCGCAGCTGCGGCGTGGGCTCGGGCCCCGCTGAGGGGCCTGTGCAGACCGTGCCTGCCAGGGCCTTCCTGTGTCTCGGGGCGCAGCTGCGGCGTGGGCTCGGGCCCCGCTGAGGGGCCCGTGCAGGTAGGATGCCGGGCCTTCCTGTGTCTCGGGGCGCAGCTGCGGCGTGGGCTCGGGCACAGCTGCGGCGTGGGCTCGGGCACAGCTGCGGCGTGGGCTCGGGCCCCGCTGAGGGGCCTGTGCAGACCGTGCCTGCCAGGGCGCGCCTGCCCTGGGCACCCGCTTGGGGCCCGAGTCCCCATCCTGACGTGGACAGAGAATGAGATGGGGCCCGGCGCCCTCAGGCTGGGCTGAGGCCCCACGCCCCCCACCCCCCAGCAGCGCGAGGGTCCTGCCGCTCACCCCAGCATCCCCGTGGCACCCGCTTGGGGCCCGAGTCCCCATCCTGACGTGGACAGAGAATGAGACAAGGCCCCGCCCCTCACCCCGGCACCCTGTGGCACCGGCGTAAGGCCCCCCTGTAGCCTGCAGCGTCTCCCGCAGGCGCTGATTGTGCTCTACGCCTTCCACTTCCCGCACCTCCTGAGCCCCCGGATCGAGCACTCTGCCCACCGCGGCCTCTACCGGCAGCGCATCCTGGGCATCATCGTGCGGGGCCCCGCACTCTGCCTGGCCGCCGCTGGCTTCTCCCTCTTCTTCTACCCCGCGGTGAGTCCAGCGCCTGCCCAGAGCCGCCACGGTGCAAACCAGCGGGCCCGGGACGCGTGGCCCTCCACACGTGTGTGGGGCCGTGACCCACTGAGACAGGAAGTAGGGAAAGGCCTTCCCGAGCCAGGAAGGACAGAGTGGAGGAAAGGGGGCTGCAGGCCCGGTGGGCTCGCCCCACGGAGTGCTGGGAGGCGGCGGCCGCAGGCGGGGCTGCTGCAGCTGGAGACGCTTTGCTCACACGGGCAGGAGATGAGCCCCACCAGCGGCGACTCGGGGCAGCTCCTGCCTTTACCTGCGCTCAGGGGAAGCAGAGTGAGCCCTTAAACCCAAAGCATCACAAGAAGTGTGAAGGGGGGCATTTTAAACGTCTAGTAAATGTTCCAAGAGAATTCCAGATTTAAACACAATGTCAAGGGCTGCAGGCCCACACCCTGGAGGATGGAGCTGAGGGCTGGGGGCTGGGGTCCAGGGTCCAGGGTCCCCCAGCTCAGGCCACGGGTGGGGCGGGGGAGATGACGTGTCCCCTCACTGTGGGGGGGCTGTGCCTCCCGGTGGACCCTGCTCCTGCTGGTCAGGGGCCTTGGGGACCTTCGGGACCAGGCACGGTGACCCTGACCGTGGCCTTCAGGTGGGCACTCCTCGTGAACAGGGCAGGCCAGCAGGGGTGAAGCACAGAGGGCGGGACTGGGGTTTGCAGCATCCGCCCTGTGGGTGGGTCAGCCCCCTGGCTCTGGCCGGGCTCAGGCAGTGGAGGTTGTTGCATGGACAGAGGGCCCGGCTGGTGTGGAGTGAGCAGCCTGGGCAAGGAGCAGGCAGAGTGGAGGCCCCTGGGTGGGCGCTGTGAGTACCGTGAGGCTCCTGGGCAGGGAGGTGACTGGACCCTTGAGTGCTGGCAGCAGGGGGGGAGGGCATTGGGCTGCCACAAAGCGGGGAGGGTCTTCGTGGGGCTGGGGCCCAGGTAGCCCCTCCCCCATGCCCCACCTTCCCACAGTGGGGGTATGGCCCCTCAACTCCTCACCGGCTTGCCTGGGGCACCTGCCCGTCACCTGGGAGAGCCCCCTGCCCTGCACCCCCCCAGCTCCCCAGGAGCCTTCGGCCATCCTCTGAGGCGTGCTCACCGCCCCCTCTCCCCCCGGATCCAGGACGCCATCCTGGGCCCACCTTCCAGTCCCCCCCACGGTCACCGTGAGCCCTCGGCCATCCTCCCAGGCGTGCTCACCACAACCCCCACCCCGGATCCGGGATGCTGTCCTGGGCCCACCTTCCAGTCCCCAGCACGGCCACTTCCCTGGCCCACCGTCCCCACCTCCACCTGGCCCGTCTCCACCAGTGCTGACGCTCAGGCCCAGGCCCTGCTCCTCCCGTGGGCTCCCACCCCTCGGTCCTGGGCAGCCCCCACCCCGCACCCAGCTCAGGCTTCCTCCGCCCGCCTGCTGTTTCACGCACACGCGCACACACTCCCTGATCCTGCACACTTGCGCTCCCCCGGGTCTCAGCACTCCCCTGAAGCGCTTTCTCCACACAGTCGTACCTACTGATGGCCACAGTCATCTTCCTGCCCTACGTGAGCAAGGCCGCCGGCTGGTGCAGGGCCCAGCTTGTGGGTAGGTGCCTGGTGGGACTGTCCTGGGGGGCTTCGGGGCTGCCTCCAGGGCCCGTGGAGCATGGGCCGGGCGTCCCTGCAGGGCCGCCCGCTGGCCCAAAGCGCTGAGGGCTCGGACCCCCTCCCCGGCCCGCCACAGGCCCCAGAGAGCCCCCGGCCCACAGCGCCGAGGTCTTCACCTTCGACCTGCATGAGCCGCTCAGCAAGGAGCGGGTGGAAGCCTTCAGTGACGGGGTCTACGCCATCGTGGCCACTCTGCTCATCCTGGACATCTGGTGAGAGCTGTGGGCCACCCTCCCAAGGGGCTCCCACCCGAGGGCCCTGGACAGGGCTGGTTCCCCCCGGAGCTGCGGGCGGTGGGCGGCGGGCGGCTGCTGCGTGGCCCCCTGCTTCCCGTCCCCTGCTCTGCCACTTGGCCAGGCAGCCTCTGCGTCTGTCAGAGTTCCAGCCTCAGTTGTCGTATCTTCATTTCTAAGTGTTTTATCTACTCCTTTTTCAAATCTCCCATCTTTCTTAAAGCCTCTTTTTGTTCCTCAGCCATATTTCAGTCCATGCATATTCTGTTAACATTTAAGCACTCTGATTTTACCTTCTTGTATCTGATCGTGTAAAGCCTTGACGCTCCTAAGCTTCTCTGAGTAGCTTTTTTTCTTACTGTAACTTGTGAATTTTTAAAAATTAGGAGCAAATGTCCATGGGCACAAATCTCTGAGGCCCAGACTGAGGTTCTGCCCTGAGCCAGAGCCCTTCCCACCTCGTCCCTGCTGGGTGCAGTGAGGGGCAGCTGTGGCTTGGGCGCCCCATGGGTCAAGGTTCCTTTCTCCCCCAAGAGGCACAGCCCGAGGACCCAGGCGGGGGTCCCCGGGAGCCCCCAGGCTGTCTCCTGCCCCCATCCGCACCTGCGTGCAGGCGGCTGCCGGGTTTGTCCGGCTGTGGCTGTCGCCCATGACCTCCCCCGTGTGCCCGAGACTCTTCTTATAGTCACGTTCAGTCCGGGCAAAACCCCGAAGGCCTGGGGGCCACACCCCGTGGGAGGGTCCCTGCAGGGGGTGCAGGCCTCACAGCACCACCCGTGCACGCCAGAGGGGCTGCGGTCAGCCTAGATAGCAGGCTGCAGCTGAACCTGAACTTCAGGTGAATAGCACCGCACGTGTCAACACAGGACCGCAAAAGCTCCTCACGTGCTGTTCATTCATCTAAAGTCCGAGTGTGCGGGGGCAGCCGCACTGACCGGATGCCAGAGGCGGGGCCCCTACAGATCGGTGTGTCTCTCCCCTCAGCGAGGACAACGTCCCGGACGCCAAGGACGTGAAGGAGAAGTTCCAGGGCAGCCTGCTGGCCGCGCTGGGCGAGTCTGGGCCGCACTTCCTGGCCTACTTCGGCTCCTTCGCCACGGTGGGCCTGCTCTGGTTCGCCCACCACTCGCTGTTCCTGCACATCCGCAGGGCCACGCGGCCCATGGGGCTGCTCAACACACTCTCGCTGGCCTTCGTGGGCGGCCTGCCCCTGGCCTACCAGCAGACATCAGCCTTCACACAGCAGCCCCGTGACGAGCTGGAGAGCGTGCGCGTCAGCTGCGCCATCATCTTCCTGGCCAGCATCTTCCAGTTCGCCATCTGGACCACGGCGCTGCTGCAGGACGGGGAGACGCTGCGGCCCTCGGCGCGCTTTGGGGGCCGTGAGCACGCGTTCATGTTCGCCAAGCTCGCCCTGTACCCCTGCGCCAGCCTGCTGGCCTTCGCCTGCACCTGCGTGCTGAGCGGCTTCAGCACGGCCATCTTCCACGCCATGCAGATTGCGGTGCCCTTCGCCTTCCTGCTGCTGCGGCTCCTGGTGCGCCTGGCGCTGGCCGGCCTGCGGGCCCTGCGGGGCCTGGTGGGGCCCGCGCTCGCGCGGCCGGCGCCAGGGGCCGCGGACGAGGCCCAGTCCCTGCTGCTGCCTGCGCCCTGCTAGCGCCGCCCCGCCCCGCCCCGCCTCGAGAGCCTCGTGAAGACTCATGTTCTGCCTCAGACCCTCGGATTACTTCCACTTTGCAGAGAAGAGTCTTAAGGCAGCTTCACTGTGTTGCTTGTGCCCATTGTCTGCTTGAGCCAGCAGAGACGAGCCCCAGAGGGCTGGCAGGAGGCGGGGGCCCAGCCCCTCCCTGGAGTCAGTCCACACCCCAGTGCCGAGGCCCCAGCAGGCTGCCAGAGCAACCCCCACCCTCCACGACTCACCCCGGGCACTGCGAGGCAGGAACGGACAGCAGCTGGTGCCCAGACTCTATTTGTCCAAGACATAAATTACCATCACCTTCAGGGGGTAGGTTACACACGGGGAAGGGGCGCGGAGCTCACAGAGACTCAGCCTCGCTTGCACGCAGAGCACTCGTCCCCCCGAACCACAGCGACAGGCAGCTCCCGTCAACCGGTGCAGCTGCAGAGCAAAAGCTGATCCCACCCCCGGGAACGCAGGCCTGAGGGACGCACACCAGGCGGGCACTGGAGGCCGCAGCCCTCATGGTGCCCATGTCTGGGTAGCTTTGGCACGAGCTTGGCAGGTACAGGGCTGGGCGGGGCCGTGTCGGAGATCGAGGCCAGTGTCAGGGCGAGGCCGCCACCCTGGGTGCAGGCCTGGCAGAGCCAGCGCCAAGGCAGAGGGACCTCCGGACCCCCCTTCCCAGCCTCGGGGTCCCCAGGCAGCTGGGCCAGGCTCCTCCAGGGCCGAGACAGGGCTCTGGGCCGGCTGGACTCCGGCCCTGTGGCTCTGAGTGACCCCCTGGCAGCCCATCTGCGTCCCTCGTCTCCACGTGGAGAGGCACAGAGACGATTCTGCTCGGTGGACACGGAACCCGCATGCTG
>SJYQ01094909.1:0-33644 GCA_006410935.1 Redunca redunca
GGTGGGGGTCTCCTCTCAGGATCCAGAGGTCCAGGCTTCCCCCTGGCTGGAGGGTCCGGGCCTCCGCCCCACCACTGCCATCCCAGCCACTCCAGCTCTGTGGGCCGGGCCGAGCCCCGGGCCTGCTGTGGGCCCACCCGCGCTTCTGGCAACCTGCGCAGCACCCTCTTCAGTCAGGCCTGGCGGCCGGTGGGGGCACCGAGGCTTTCCTGCCAACCGGCCAGCGGGTGGGCAGCCCTGAGGTCAGCCCGGTGGGCCCCGAGGCCCGTACCCCGTGCCTGGGCCTGAGCTGGGAGTGTGGACAGGGCCCGAGGAGGGCGTGCAGACGGTCGCTTCCAGGGCCTCCCCGCAGCCAGCGGCTGCCTACCTGGTGGCCTCCCAGGCCTGGGCTGCGGGGGGGCCCTGCTGCGAGGATGTCCTGCAGGGACGCCTCCCGAGCCCACAGTGACTGCCCATCGCAGCTGGCAGGGACCCCACTGGGTCGCGATGACCCACAGTGGGCGACTGGGGAGCAGCTGCAGAGCGGGCCTCTGATCCGGGCCTGGGGCTTGAGGCTCCCCAGAGCCGCCACCCGCCCTTCTGTCCTCGCTCTGGGCCGGGGGCCCCGAGGCCAGCCGTGGTCTCTCTGCCTCCCTCCCCATGGGCAGCTGGTCCCTCCGGCCCCTGCCGGGGACTCCTGCTCGGTCTCCAGGTGAGGCCGGAAGGCCTGGGGCTCCCAGAGGTGCCGCCTGCTCTCGGCCTCCCAGGCAGCCACCCCCAGGGCGGCAAGGGTGCCCATCAGCAGCTTCCCCAGGAGCCAGGGCCAGGGCCAAGGTGGTCTGGCCAAGATCAGCCAGGTTCCAAGCTCCCCCTGCTGTCCGCTGGCCGCTCCTGGAGGCGGCCTGACCTCCCACCCCCTCCCGACCCCAGGTCCCTCCCCACAGCCTGCCTGGCTCCGCCTGCAGCCTTGCCCAGCCCTGGGCAGGCTGCCTGGCAGGCAGGCGTGTGGGCGCCCCCTTCCGTACACAGCCTCACACTGGGCCCCCCTCCGCTGTCCTGACCCTCCTTCTCCCAGAGGCCGGCCTCGGGGACCCTGAGTTTGAGACGCCCCTTCCCGGGCCCCTCCGCACAAAACCCTCCTCCCGATAAAAGGCTTCCCTACCTGGGGGCCTGGTTTGTGCAGAATGCCGTAACTGAGGCCACTTGAGAGCAGCTCTCCACCTGGACACCCCCCCCCCCAAACACGCTCTGGGTGGACTCTCTGGGGGGGATCACCTGGGAAAGAGATCCAGCTCCCTGATCACAGCTCGTCCCACCGGCCCACAGACAGAGGGGCAAACAGCAGCCCTGGGGGGCGTGGGGCGAGATGGAATGATGGATGGGATGGGCGGGAGGAGCTGTGAGGATGCAGGGGAAGGGCAGGGGAAGGCAGAGACGGGGAGCACGCGTGGGCACCTCGGGGCGGGCTGGAGGGAGCACGGGCTCAGGTTCTGGTGGGCCTGGCTGGGAGGCTGTGGAGCGGCCCCTCTCCTCGGTCCCGAAGCCACCGCCTGCACCCACCAGGGCCTCGGAGCCGGCAGCTCCCCTGGGATGTGCAGGGCCCCCCTGCGTGTGTGGGCAGGTGCACACCCCAGCACCCCACACGCGTTTATATCCATACGTGGTGCACGTCACATATACATGTGCACATGGGCCATACGTGGGCCACCTTGGCCCCCGGGGCCCCGCATCCCCGGCCGTGAGCCCGGCTGCCCCCACACTGTCCGCCTCAGCCACACCTGCAGGGCAGGGGCGCCTTGGCCCCTCGATGGCCCCTGGCTCCCACGCTCCCTCACTTCCCTGCGGGACGGTTACACGCGGGCCCCCTGCTGGCACCGCCCAGGCCCCAGAGTGGACGGCACTCAGGCCCAGGCACGAGTGGGCCCTGGCGGGCGGCCAGAGTTTTCAGGCAGGGCTCGGGCAGGGGCCAGGCTCCAGAGCCTCCACGTCTGCTCCTGGCCACGGGGCCGGCTCCTGCTCCCCTCACTGTTCCTAAGGGTGCCAGACTGCCTCTGTGCACTTACGGCCCCAGCTCGTGCCCACATCTGGGGTTCGTCTGAGCTCTGGGCCCCCATGACCTCTGTGTTCCTATGGGTCTCAGCTTGGTGCCTAGAAACACTTGGTGTGGCTTCCTCACCTCCACAGCCTGTGACCCAGAGCAAACTGGGGAACCAGGAACACCCCCAGTTTCCTCCTGTGTAACTGGGAAGAAGAGCAGTGTCCCTCTCTGAGGGCTGCTGGGACTTAAACGGGTTCCAGTACTGCCTGAAAACTCCCATGGATGGAGGAGCCTGGTAGGCTACAGTCCATGGGGTCGCAAAGAGTCGGATGCGACTGAACGACTTCATGTGGCAAGAAGTAAGAACGGTGGTGGGAGCACCAGCGTTACTCCAGCCACTGTTCGCCCCCACACCCCCAGGCTGGGCCTCTGCCTGTGTGTGAACACCTGTCATCTCCTCATCTTCTTTGGACCCTTATCAGTCCCTTATCAGTTAGCCCCACCCTCTGTGTGCACAAGTGTGTCCACCCATCCCCCATCCATCCATCCACCCATCCTCCATCCATCTTCCACCCATCCTCCATCCATCCCCCATCCATCCATCCACTCATCATCTATCCATTCCCCATCCATCTCTCATCCATTGATCCATCCATCCTCCACCCTCCATCCTCCACCCATCTAACTGTACATTCTCTATCCACCCATCACCCATCCATCCATCCACCCATCCTCCATCCATCTTCTACCCATCCTCCATCCATCCCCCATCCATCCATCCACCCATCATCTATCCATTCCCCACCCATCTCTCATCCATTGATCCATCCATCCTCCACCCTCCATCCTCCACCCATCTAACCATACATTCTCTATCCACCCATCCCCCATCCATCCCTCACCCATCCATCCACCCATCATCTATCCATTCCCCACCCATCTCTCATCCATTGATCCATCCATCCTCCACCCTCCATCCTCCACCCACCTATCCATACATTCTCTATCCATCCATCCTCCATTCATTCATCCATCCATCCTCTATCATCCGTCTTCCATCCACCCATCCTCCATCCACCCATCCATCCATCCATTCACCCGTCACCACCCATCCACCTTCTATCCATCCGTCTATCCGTTCGTCCATGTTGCCATTTTTCTCCCCTTTCCTCCCTCCCTCCCTCCCTGCTTCTCACTGAGTCTGTCTTGGGGGTGGGGCTCGGGAGCTGTGCACAAGGACTCTGCTGATCTCAGGGCGGGTCCCCCTGTGAGGAACCATTGCCAAGCCATTCTTCGGTAGACTTTCCTGCCCTAGCATGGGGCCCCTTAGGCCCCAAATTCCCCACAGCTTTGTTGGGTAAATATACTTGGGCCTCATCAGCTGAAGGTGCCAGCTGCTGGGGAACAGCCCAGCAGGCTGCAGGACTCACTCAGACCCTCTAGAGCCCTGAAATCAGAGCAGGCAGAACCTCTGGGGGTATCTCCACCCTGGAGAGCATGGAGGGCTGAGGAGGCAGGATGTGGGGCCCTGAGGCACAGCCAGGAGAAGCACCAAAGACCATCCTGAGACCCCGGCCTGCTCAGCAATGGGCAAAGCAGAGGAAATACCAAGCGCCGTCCCTGGGGGGCCGGCAAGAGACAGGGAACGTGGGCCTTGGCGTACTTGGGCCACAGAAGCTCTGCTGGTGGGGTGAGCTCTCCTGAGAGTCCATGGAGAGCAGAGGACGCCAGAGCACCTGCGACCCGGGATGCGGTCAGTGAGCGACCCCCTCCCACTCTGCCGGGAAGCAGAGGCAGCGCCGGCCACGTGGCGCCTGCGTGGGGCCAGTGAGGATGGGAGTGCTGCCCACGGCCCCCTCGGGAGGCGGTGGCACCGGCTCTCCTCCCGACTCTCCCTGTCTGCCATGGTGCCCCCGAGCAGCCCCAGGGTAGGAGCGGGGCTCACTCTCACCCCTGTTCTGAGGCCCTGCATCCTGGGATGACTGGTGAGCATCAAGGTCTCTGGGGACATGGACAGTGCCCCTCGGGGTCAGGAGGAGGGGCGGGTCTCATGGCAGGCAATGGTCCCAAGACACACGTGGGCCCACCCACGAGCCGCTCGCCAGGGTCAGGGAGGCCTAGCCCCGCCCACAAGCCGATCCCCGAGGGTCAGGGCCTCGCCCCTGTCCTCCTGGGAGGGGGCCCCTAGACCAGAGGGGCCCAGCTTTCCACAGCCCCGAGGGACTCCCCCCCAACCTCCAGCCTGTCCATCTGAATCCTTGTGCTGTAAACAGAAGGCTGATACTTTGTAACCCTTGGTTGGGAGAATTTCACAGGCACAGAAGCACAGAGGACATTGCTGCTCCTCAGCTCAGTTCCTCAGTCGTGTCCAGCTCTTTGTGACGCCATGGACTGCAGCATGTCAAGCCTCCCTGTCCATCACTCTCTCCTGGAGCTTGCTCAAACTCATGTCCATCGAGTCAGTGATGCCAGCCAACCATCTCATCGTCTGTCGTCCCCTTCTCCCACCTTCAATCTTTCCCAGCATCAGGGTCTTTTCCAGGGAGTCAGTTCTTCACATCAGGTGGCCAGAGGATTGGAGCTTCAGCATCAGTCCTTCCAATGAACATTCAGGGCTTATTTCCTTTCAGATGGACTGGTTGGACCTTGCAGTCCAAGGGACTCTCAAGAGTCATCTCCAACACCACAGTTCAAAAGCATCAATTCTTCGACACTCAGCTTTCTTCACAGTCCAACTCTCACATCCATACATGACCACTGGAAAAACCATAGTCTTGACTAGATGGACCTTTGTTGGTAAAGTAATGTCTCTGCTTTTTAATATGCTGTCTAGGTTGGTCATAAGTTTTCTTCCAAGGAGCAAGCGTCTTTTAATTTCATGGCTGCAGGCACCGTCTTAATCAGATCCAGCAATCACCACCAGTGTTCAGCCTGGTGAAGGTTGCCCACCTTCGATGCCTACCTCCCTCACTTTCCAGATTCCTTTTAAGCAAACTTCAGACACCATGTGATTCTTCCATGAGTGCTTCATCCTGCAGTGTCCGTGGGCCGGCATCGCTTGTCTCTGAAGATAAGAACTCTTTTCTTAAAACAAAGACCCCATGAGACTTTCCTGGCAGCCCAGTGGGTCAGGCTCTGTTCCCAGTGCCGGGGCCCAGCTCCATTCCTGTTCAGGGAACTCGATCCCACACATCCCAACTAAGGCCCAGGGCAGCAAAAAAAAAAAAAAGAATTAAAAAAAAAAAAGCCCCATACTAGCATAATACTTAAAAATGCACCAGTAACAAACTTTCATGTCATCAAACCTGTGGACCGGGTCCAGATTTTCTCAACAGTTGCATAAATGAATTTTATAGGTGATTTCGTCAAGTCAAAATCCACACAGAACTCCCATAGGCTTCCATGTCCTGAAGCTCTCTTTTATGTATGAGTGTCCCCCTCTTACCACTCTAGGTACCTCCCTAATGGCAGAAAGCGAAGAGGAAATAGAGAGCCTCTTTAGTGATGAGGGTGAAAGAGGAGAGTCAAAAAGCTGGCCTAAAATTCAACAAAAAACTAACTTAAAGGCATTTGGTCCCGTCACTTCCTGGCAAATAGATGGGAAAGGTGAAAACAGTGACAGATTTTACTCTCTTGGGCTCCAAAATCACTGCAGACATTGACTACAGCCACAAAATTAAAAGACGCGTGTTCGTTAGAAGCAAAACTGGGACAAACCTAGACAGAATATTAAAAAGCAGAGACACCACTTTGCTGACAAAGGTCCGTATAGTCGAAGTTATGGTTTTTCCAGTAGTCACGTATAGATATGAGAGTTGAACCATAAAGAAGTCTGAATGCCGAAGAATTGATGCTTTTGAATGTGTTGGTGGTGAAGACTCTTCAGAATTCCTTGGGCTGCAAGGAGATCAAACCAGTCAGTCAAACCCTGAATATTCACTGGACGGACTGTTGCTGAAGCTGAAGCTCCAATACTTTGGCCACCCGATGCAAAGAGCTGACTCATTGGAAAGGACCTCGATGCTGGGAAAGGTTGAGGGCAGGAGGATGAGGTGGTTGGATGGCATCATTAACTCAATGGACATGAATCTGAGCAGCTCCAGGAGAGAGTGAAGGACAGGAGGGCCTGTGCTGGAGCCGCAAAGAGCCAGGCACGACTGGACGACGGCAACATCCGCCTGAATCCTTGCCGTCATCGGTTGAAAGGTCACAGCTGTTTGTTCTAGAGAATCTCCAGTGTCCTGCCTTTCCTGGGTCGCACCGCGGCATTTCTCCATGCTCCACGTTTCTTGTTAGCCCTGGTCCACTTGAGGTCAATTTTTGGGCAAGGCTGCTTTGAAGGCAGGAATGCTGCGTCCTGTGGCACCAGGGCCAGAGGTGCGTGGTGACCAGGCTGTCTCTTCTGCGATGCTGACCAGCGGGCAGCGTGGGGTCAGCCAGAGCCAACGGCCACCCAGCTCTTAGCAGCCGCTGGTGACCTTCACCTGGCGGGCTGGCAGGCATCAGAGCCACGTCCAGTTGGCCATCTGTCTCTGCAAACGGGCTTTCACTGAGACACGGCCCCGACGCCTTGTCCACGGGCCGCGGTGTGGTGGCTGCGGTGGGCTGGATTCTAAGAAACCCCGCTCCTGGCCAGATTTTCTGCCCTGGTTCCCAGAACTGTGAACACCTTAAGAGTGCATTCTCGTGCTGCTGTTACGTTGCCAGCAAAAGGGGGGCTGAGGGTGTCGTTAAGGCTGCTCATCATCTGACTTTAAAATACAGAGATGATGGTGGTTAAGACTCCACACTTCCGGGCCTCCATGGCGGTTCAGTGGTAAAGCATCCGCCTGCCAACGCAGAAGACATGGGTCCACGGTGTGGGAAGATCCCACAGGCTGCGGAGCAGCAAGGCCCGGGCACCGTAAGTACTGAGCCTGTGCTCCAGAGCCTGGGGACCGCAGCTACGGAGGCCCGCACGCCCGAGAGCTGGTGCTGCCCAGCAAGAGAAGCCGTGCACCTCAGCTGGGGAGGAGCCCCACCCACTGCAGCTGGAGGAAACCCAAGCAGCAAGGAAGACCCAGCACAGCCAGAGGTAAATATTGATGAGTCTTTAAAAAAAACCCGAGAGGCGGCACCGTTCCAGGGCAGGGGGCGCACGCTGAGTCCCTGGCTGGGGAACTAAGATCCTCCGTGCATAGCATGGCCATAAAAGGAAAAAATAATAAACGCATGACTAAATAAAATTGAGAGGTGGCCTGGGTGGGCCTAGTCTAAATCACACAAGTGTCAGCTTGTGCCAGAAGAATTCAGAGAGAGTCACAAAGAAGAGGTGAGACAGGAGGGCTGAGGCAGAGCGGCCCCCGTGGAAGGAGCTGAAAGGGCCCACTGCATGAGGACTGAGCTCTGCCAAGCGGCCGGTGGGCCCAAGGTGGCTTCGCCCCCAGAGCCTGCGGGGCGGCCCTGTGATTGCAGCCTGTATGGTCCTGAGCAGAGGACCCACCTGGACCTCAGTCCCTCAGAAACACGAGCCGAAACGAGTGTTGTTTAGCGGCTAGGTCTGTGGTCATCTGCTGTGTGATGATAGAAAAGCCAAAAATATTTACCATCTGGCCCTTTACAGAAGGCTTCCCCGGTAGCTCAGCTGGTAAAGAATCTGCCTGCAATGCAGGAGACCTGGGTTCCATCCTTGGGTCAGGATGATCCCCTGGAGAAGGGAATGGCTACCCACTCCAGTATTCTGGCCTGGAGAATCCCATGGACAGAGGAGCCTGGCTGGCTTCAGTCCGTGGGGTCACGAAGACTCTGACACGACGGAGCAACGAACACACAGACCTTCCCAGAAAAAAGTCGCCACCTGAGGTGAGCTGCTGGCCCGGCACTGTTGCCGCTGGGGCCAGCATGTACATTTTGTTGCTCGAACAAATCACCGCAGACTTGAAGGACACACGGGCGCTGTCCTCTCACGGATGCTGCGGCTTCTCAGGAAGGGCCTCCCTGAACAGGCCAGGCCCGCCAGGAAGAGCCGCCCTCGGTCCGCGCAGCGACCTCTGCAAACCTCTGCCCTGGCCTGGGGGTCAGGGGCCAGCCACAGGCCCCACCTCTGCTGAGAGGAGGCCGTGGCTTGTGTCGAAGCCTGACTCACAGGGTCACTCTGGATGTTAGCCGTGACACAGTCCAGCTTATCAGACTGTGTGACTACTTGGAGCTGGGCCTTTAAAGAGGGGATTAAGGTAAAATGAACTCACTAGTGTGACTCCTAACCCAGCGTGACCAGGGTCCTTGTAAGAAGCAGCTTGGCCCCAGGCCTGGGTGACAGCGAATGTCGTTAAAACTCCAGGCGTTTCGGCCCCAGCTCGCCGCTGCAGGCGTGGAAGAGTTTATGCAAGATACGGGCTCCACCGGCTCGCACTGCTGGGCCTTTGGTGGGCTCTGGCACTGGCTTTGGTCCAGGGCGCAAGCGTAGGGGCAGGCGTGAGTGGCAACTGTAACACGCTGGTGGCTTAAGAGTTTCTCTTGAAGCCAGGGCAGCACCCGCCTCCTCAGCACTCTGTCGTCCCCAAGCCGAGGCCCCCACATCATGGGCGGGGATGGCCGCTGTCCTGCTCTGAGCATCAGGCAGGGGCAGGGGTGAAGAAGAAGAAAGGCCAAGCCATCTGTCCCTCGGGGAAGGTTCCAGAAGCTGCTGGATGCAGGCTTGCCGCCAGCAGCCAGAACTCAGTCATCTTACCTCTTCCACTGCAGAGGGTGGGAGGTGGGGCTGGGCATGGCAGGCCTCCTGGAAGGTCAAATGCCGAGGTCACGTGGCATGCCTGCAAAAGCGAGCGCCCCTTTGGGGACCAGAACCCTGACCTGTGCCGAGCCCAGAGCGGTGGGTCCGGGTAGCACACAGCCCCCAGAGGTACTGGGGGATGACGGCCAGCAGCTGCCCCCACTCTCCGACGTGAGTGTCAGCTCGGCTTGCCGAGGCAGGCAGAGAGCTGGGAACACGTGGTCGGGATGTCCTGAGGGCGTCCCGGGAGGGGTCGGCCTCTGACGGGGTGGACTCGGGAGACAGATGCCCTTCCCAGCGCGGCGGGTGTCACCCAGCCCGTGAGCGCCCGAGGGGGCAGAGGGAACGTGCTCCTTGCGTGAGCGGGGACGCCCATCTTCCCCGCCCTCAGGCGCTGCGCTCCACCTCGGGCCCTCAGCATGGCCCAGTGACCCACGCTCCCCGCTCCCCAGCGCGCCGTGGGACTTCTCCGCCTCCTTGACGGCCTGAGTAGATAACCCCGCGGGCCTCCCTGCTAGTCCAGTGGTTAGGGCTCCACCCATCCGCTGCAGGTGGCCTGGGTTCAGTCCCTGGTCAGGGAACTAAGCCTGCAGGCCTCGTGGTGATGTGAGAGTGATGTCAGTCGCTCAGTCACATCCAGGACTCTGGGCAACCCCATGGGCTGTAGCCCTTCAGGCTCCTCTGTCCATGGGATTCTCCAGGCAAGAACACTGGAGTGGGTTGCCATTTCCTCCTCCAGGGGATCTTCCCCACCCAGGGATCGAACCCGGGTCTCCCACACTGCAGACAGATTCTTTACCGTCTGAGCCACCAGGGACGCCCCAGCAGCCCTGCAGAGCAGCCAGAAGACGAGGACACTCCTGTGTCTCTCTAGTCTATTGCTTCTGTTTCTCTAGAGACCCTGACCAACCCCACCCTTTCTCCTGAACTCACAAGCCCTTTAGTGGGGACGCGGCGGGGTGTCAGACTGGGTGCACACCATTAATCCCTAAGGACGTCACGCCTCTCCTCCTCCGTGTTGTCCCCAAGCAGGGCCTTCACGGTGCCTCGAGGGGACCCCCCGCACTCCACGCCACGGACTGCCTGACCGCCAGCGGACCCCACCCTCAGGCCCGTCCCCTCGTCTTCCCCGCACCTTCCCCAGGGGCTCCCATCTCCTGCGTACAGGGCTCTTCCTGCCAGGCCACCAGTCCGTGCCCGGGAATCTGCATTTTCTCAGCTTGGGCCACTCCCCTCCCACGCAGGTGGGCAGGCGGGGGCTCAGCTCTCAGCCTCCCCATGTGGTAATTGTCCTTCAGTGTCTTCAAGGGCACCTGTGGCTGGGGGCCGCACTGCGGCCAGCCCGTCGGGAAGCGGAGTGCGAGCTTCTTCCTTCCGCTTACCTGGTCCCCGGGGACCCTCCCGTGGGCCTGGCTGGGGCTGGGGGCACCGAGCGGCCGGGACACCCTGGGCTCTGGGCTAGCTGGCTGTGCAGTGAACATGCACGTCCTGGCCCTGCTTGGGCTTGGCCTTGGGTACCGTTGCCACGAGACTTCGCAGAGCAGAACTGAGCACCCCGCGGCAGGAGTGCTGGGCAGAGTCCAGGGAAGGCGGGCGCTGTTGCTGCGAAGGCCGGTGACTCGGCTGCAGGCTGCCCGCCTCACCCCGGGCTCCGGGCCTTGCCCTGTGAGCCCCACTGCAGCCCTGTCCATCTGTGGCCATCGCTGGCGCTTGGCGGGCGCTCCAGCACCAGGTCCACGGGACAGTGTGCCCAGGCGTCAGGACTCCCCCTCCGCGGCCGGAGCCCCCGCCCCTCCAGCTCCGCTCAGCGCTGGGAGCCTTGCGTTCCCTGGTCTCCGGGTCGGAGAGGAATCCCCAGGTGGGGGCACCTGTGGCCCAGTAGAGGGCAGGCGGGGCTGTGTCCAGACTCAGGTCAAAGTGAAAAGAGAAAATTTTGCTTTCAGGGGCTCCAGGGGCACTTGGCCCACGTGCTGACCTGTCACCCAGACTGACCCCCGGAGACAGCGTGTCCCCCTGCTTGCCCTCCTCCCAAAGGGAGCCAGCACTGTGTAAACATCTTTTCTGCCTTCTTCCGGGAAGCGATTAAGAAAGAGACGGAGATCCGGTTTACAGGGACCTGGAAAATAGAAAGCTTCACTATCTCCCTCGTAAAAACAGTCAGACATGCCCAACAATGAGCTTGTAAAACAGTCCTCTGAGCTTTGCAGAAAATACTAATAGTTTTCACATAATAAAAAGGGGAGGAGGACTCGGGCTTCTGGGAGTGGCGGCTAAATTGTCTGACCTCTCCTGATGAGAACAACTGGAGAAAACATCAAAAGATCAAAAAAGGGTTTTGAAGACAATGGGGGCTTAGCAGGACGTGAGGATTTATTTGTCTAAGATTCAGGGAGGAGATAAGCACAGTGGGGGCAGATGTTTGTCCCTTCCTGCCGAGATTAGACATTCCTAAAGCCATGTCAGCAGCTGAGAGTTGGAGGAATTAAGGGACATTTGGCATCTCCCGTTGCTGGAAGGACAGCGGGTACCCTGGAGGTTCGGGTGGGAGCCCGGAGTCCCACGCTCGAGTGGGGAAGGGGAGCTGAAAGCCACCTGCCTCGTAAAGACTGAAGTCCACTTCACTCTCGAGTGAGTCACAACCACCCTGTCAGTCAGCCTGCTGACCCGACAGGCACAGGAGAGGCGCTCTGGAGAGTGACAGCGTCGTCCAGCGCTTCTGACCATCTCCCGGGATGTTTGTGTAGCGGTTCTGGTCCTAAGTCAGAAACAAGCAAGCCCAGGAAAATAGGAGAACCAGAGCAGAGGGGAAAAGAACCAAGAAGAATAGAAAACCAAAGGTTCAGGTGCTGAAACTGTCATGCAGCTCTTTAATAAAAGCTTGATTCTGATGTTTAAGAAATTTAACAGCCAGATGGAGGAACTTGGTAGGAAAATTACAAAAAAAAATGCATCGAAAGAAAATTCTAGAATTAGAAATACAAAGACCTCAGTGGTGGTTAGATGGATGAGGTATGCATTAGGGACAGCTTAAAAGGAAATTAGTCAAGTGGAAGATAAAGTATTTAAAAGAAAGGAACATAAAAGCTCTATGGGAATGTACACTGGTGCAGCCACTAGGAAAACACCATGACTGTTCCTCCGAAAATTAAAACTAGAGCTGCCATATGCCCCAGCGGGTCCGCTTCTGAACACTGTCCAAAGGAAATGGAAATGGGATCTGGGGGAGGGGCTGCAGCCCATGTTGACGGCAGCCTTAAGGACAATCAATAGTCAAGAGGCAGACGCAGCCTCAGTGTGAAGGGACGGAGGACTTTACAGAGAAAAGGGTGTTTATGTCCTAATGCAGACTTCAGTGAGTGCGTACGCTTCTAAAACTAGTCGTACTATTGTGTTCATTTTAATTCTATCCTGATAAAGTTGATACAATAATTTCTCATGAAGACTGGAAAGAGACTATGGCCCTGGAGAAGATATTACTCCACAGGTGTATACTGAAAAGTTCTGTTGGAAAACAAGGTGGGCGTGGCAGATAATTCTCCGGGAGTCGGTCAAATAGCATGTCACATTCCCAGCAACGGGTGCCCCTGGTGGCTCAGAGGTAAAGAACCCACCCGCCAACGCAGGGGACACAGGGTGGATCCCTGGGTCGGGAAGCTCCCCTGGAAGAGGAAATGGCAACCCACTCCGGTATTCTTGCCTGGAGAATCCAAGACAGAGGATCCAGGCAGGCTGCAGTCCACGGGGCTGCCAAGAGTCAGACACAATTTCACGACTAAACAACACCATTCCCGGTAAACACATGGAAAGGTGCTGACTGGCAGTAGGGAAAAGCGCTATCAACCACGGCAATGAATTATTACACACTCATCAGATGGGTGATGATTCAAGTCTGAAAACGCCTCGTGCTGGAAGGGATGTGGAGCCTCAGACAGGCTCATATGTGGCTGGGAGGGTGTTTATTTGTGCATCCACTTGGGAAAGCCGGTGGCCTTGTTAAAATGCTGTCTGTGTCCATCAGATTCTGTGAAGTGCTGATCGTTTCATATATACGTGCACTGGTGTGTGTATACATACACGTGTGCTATACACACTCATGCACACACTGCATATACGATGTGCACGCACAGACATACCTAAAGGCACGTAAATGCACGCATGTGGACACGTGAATGTACATTCACACAGACATGCATGCCCTTTGGTAGACGTGCGTACATAATGCAGTGCACACACGTCTATCCATACATGCGCACACGTGTGCATGCACACACGCACACATTCGTACATGCACGTGCATTCAGGCACACAAGACACACATGCATGTGTGTGCACAGATACGCACATGTGTGTACATGTGCGTGTGCACTCATGTACACACACGTGTGTGTACACAAAATACATAAATGCCTACATGTGCACACATGCCTCTGGATATACATGTGTAGTGAATAGATAACCATGGGTGTGCACGTGCACACTCACATGTGTACACGTCCGTACATGTATACACATTGTCTACACAGCTCACACGTGCTACATCCACGGATGCCTGTTTGATACTCCAGAATGCTGTTTGCATCTGTAACCCATTTCACTGCTGTGGAGTGCTCATTGTACGAAGATCCGCAACCACCGATGGGTTTGACCCCTGACCGGAGCAGGCCCCACAGGCTGCGGAGCAACTCAGCTCGTGGGCCACCGCTGCTGAGCCTGTGCTCCGCACGGGATGCCACCGCACTCAGGAGCGTGTGCGCTGCAACCAGGGAAGGGCGCACGCAGCAGAGACCCAGCACCACCAGAAACAAACAAATGAATAAAATGATCTAAAAAAAGAAAAAAAAAAGAAGATCCCACATATTACAACCAACAGCTGGTACAGCCGAAGAAGTAAGCGAAAAAATAGTAAATAAAAAACAAAAAAAGAAGAAACGATGAGCTAATTAACTGGTAAACACTGAGTTAAAACTAACCAAATCTTAAAATAATAAATAGCTTATCTGTAGGGATTTTCAAAAAGTGGTAATAGAATATTTGCTGATTACACATCAAGAAGGAGAGAGATTGAGGCTCAAGGCTGCTAGGAGGCTGACTAACAGGAAACTTTGTGAACAACGTATATCATATTTTAATGCATTTTAAATTTTACAACAGCCAATTTCACTTTTTTGTGTACAGTTCTGTGAGTTTGGCCAAGAGCTGTATGACCACCACCAAAATCCAGAGATAGGACCATTCTGTCCCCAACATCCTGTGTGTTTCCGTCCTTCACTCTTCAGCCCCTAGCACCCGCTGATCTGGCCTCCGGCCCCAGGCTGGTCGCCTGCAGAGTGTCCTATGAACCGGCCGTGGCACGTGGAGCCTTGCGCGTCTGGCTTTTCTCACAGGCGCATCTGAGGTTCGTCCTCGGATCACTGGGTGTTTCTTACATAGAGAGGTGGTCCCCTTGCACATGTGTCTCAGTTTGATGGGCATCTGTGGGTCACAGTATCTCGTGACGAAGACGATGCAGCTGTACACGTTCCCACCCAAGCTGGGTGAGCCTGGCCCTCATCTCTTCCCAGCAGGCGGGTGTGAGAGCTCGTGCCCTTGCTATCGTGCTGCTTCTAACACTGTAGCTGCTCTCCCAGGTGCGCAGGGGTGGGGGCTCACCAAGGTTTCACTCGGATCTTCAGGACAGGAATGGGCTTGAGCGTCGTTTGGTATCTTTGTTTTTTTTGTTTTTTCTTTCTTTTTTTTTTTTTAAGACACGAGCGCTTTCTGGGACCCTGGGTATGAATCCGTTGTCGGAGACCCAATCTGCCGTGGTTTCTCCAAGCCCACAGCAATTACTTCATTGACAAATTACACCTTGACTTTCAGATCTGCCTCGCTCGAGTTCACGAGGTTTCCCTCGTGCTGGCTTTGGAAAGCTTTACACTTCAAAAAGTGTAAAAATTGTGCCACATTCTACATGTCAGTCCACAATCACCTTGACTTAATTTTTGCGTGACTTGAGGTCAGCTGTTGATTCGCTTTGGTTGAAGGTGGTGCCTGGTGTTTCCAGCACCACTGGTTGAAAAGACGATCCTTTCTCCACTGACTTACTCTGTGTCTTTCTCAAAACTCAGTCGACTGTCCCCACGTGGGGACGTGTCCTCCAGCCCACTGACCTCAGGGCAGTGCGTCCACTGATAGACCCACGTGGCCTCAGTCCCAGGGGCCCTGGAGCGAGTCTGGGCGCCCCCGGTGAGATTCCTCCAGCTTTGATCTTTTCACAGTTTATTTTGGCTTTTCTAGCTCCTTTTTCTCTCCACGTGTTTTAGAATCCTGCTGATATTTTTATTGGAATTGTCTTAAATCTATAGATGCATTTGAAGAGAACTGACATCTGAACAACCCCCGAGACTTCCAATTACCAAATACGACGGTTTCTCTCTCCACTTAGGTTTCTCGTTTCCTCCTGCAGATTTTATCTTCCTTCCTGCCACCGTTTCATAAATGAAATAGGTTCACATCCCAGCTGAGGCCTCTAAGTTTAGGAAACCTCAGTATTTTATATGGAGCTGCTAGAAAACCCTATAGGTAGACAGTATCTGTGTTACTCTAACAATCTGCCTTCTGCCCCACAGGGAGGCACTATCTTCAAGGCTGTTCGCTCTACAAAGGATCTTAGAAGAATAGTCAGTCTAGGACACACTTACGGCAGAAAGAGAAGAGGAACTAGAGTCTTTTGATGCGAGTGAAAGGGGAGTGGAAGAGCTGGCTTAAAATTCAGCACTCAGAAAACTAAGATCATGGCATCCGGTCCCATCACTCCATGGCAAATAGAAGGGGAAAAGGTGGTAGCAGTGATAGACTTTATTTTCTTGGGCTCCGAAATGACTGTGGACGGTGACTGCAGCCATGAAATCAAAAGACGCTTGCTCCTTCGAAGAAAAGCTGTGACCAACCTAGACAGCATATCGAAAAGCAGAGACACTACTTTCCCAGCAAAGGCCCGTCTGGTCAAAGCTGTGGGTTTTCCAGCAGTCACGTGTGCATGTGAGAGCTGGGCTGCACGCTTGCACGCTCACTTGCTTCAGATGTGCCGGACTCTCTGTGACCCCACGGACTGTAGCCCACCAGCCTCCTCTGTCCATGGAATTCTCCAGGCAAGAATACTGGAGTTGGTTGCTATTTCTTTCTCGAGAGGATCTTCCAACCCAGGGGTCTCCTGCACTGTAGGCAGATTCTTTACCACTGAGCCACCTGAGAAGCCCTTCAAAGAAGCCTTCAAAGACGCTCTCAAAGAAGGCTGAATGCCAAAGAATTGATGCTTTCGAGTTGTGATGCTGGAGAAGACTCTTGAGAGTCCCTTGGACTGCAAGATCAAACCAGTCAAACCTCAAGGAAATCAGCCCTCAATACTAGAAGAGCCAACTCATTGGAAAAGACTCTGATGCTGAGAAAGACTGTGGGCAAGAGGAGAAGGGGATGACAGAGCGTGACATGGTCATTCGGCATTACTGACTCAGTGGACGTGAATTTGAGCAAACTCCAGGGGAGAGTGGAAGATAGAGGAGCCTGGCAGCTGCAGGCCCTGGGGTCAGAGTCAGACACGACTGAGTGACTGAACAACAGAGAGCGGGGCGGGCGTGGGGACTCCCTGCTGGTCCTCGGTCAGGGCTCTGCTCTCGCTGCAGACGGCCCAGGTTTGATCCCTGGTTGGGGAACTAAGATCCCACAAGCCGCTTGATGCAGCCAAAAAATAAGAAGAAAAATACAAAAGATACATTGACATGAAGCCACCACAGGTGTACATGCGTTCCCAAACTAAAGTAAAATAAAGTTAAAATAAAAATTAAAAAAAAAAATACAAAAGAAGGGAGAACCCACACAGGGTGTTCTCCCATCACTCCTCTCTCAGAGTCCAGCTCGTGGTAACATGTATTCTCTCTCTTTTTTTCCCTTGATTAATTTAGCTGGAAATTTTATACACGTCTTAATTACTCTCTCACTTTTCTGCCTTTTATCAATTCCTGCTCTTAGTTTCAGCTCTTCTGCTAAAGTTAGCTGCGTTGGTTCTTCTGTTTCTCAGCTTTGTTAGGTGGACATTTGTATCCCTAATTTTAAACCTTTTTCCTAGGGCTTCCCTGGTGGCTCAACGGGAAAGAACCTGCCTGGCAATGCAGGAGAGATGGGTTCGATCCCCGATGCAGGAAGACCCACCTGCTGTGGAGCAACTAAGCCCGTGAACCCCAACTTCTGAGCCTGTGCTCTCGAGCCTGGGAGCCCCAACTACCAAAGCCTGGGACCCTCGGGCTCACACTCCACAGCAGAAAAAGCCTCCGAAACGAGGAACCGGCACGCTGCAGCCAGAGAGCAGCCTCTGCTCGCCGCGAGAGCACCCAGCTCAGCCAGAAATAAGCAGTGTGATTCTAGATTGTTTACAAAACCTTCATTTTTTCCTTCTTTAAAGAAGTCTTTATTGAAAGTGTTGCAATATCGCTTGCTTTTTTCTTGCAGTGTTATTGAGACCGAACTGTACACAGCCCTGTATACGTTTAAGGTACACAGCGTACCTTGGTCTGCAGGTATCATGCAGTTATGACCCCAGTGAGTTTAGGGAACATCCATCATCTCATATGGACACAAAATGAAGGAAATAGAAACGAAATTTTCCCTGTGACGAGAGTCAGGACTGACGCTCTCGATAGCTCTCACGTGTAACATGCGGCAGAACCAAGCGTCCTAATCATGCTGTATTGACATCCCCGGCAGCTTCTTATCTGAGAACCAGAGTAGCTCGGGCAGCCACCAATCCGGTCTCTTTCGCCGTGAGCCTGTCCGCCTGTTCCTGAAGTGTGACTGTCACACAGTGCGGTGATTCAATGTTCTATATGTTTCAGAATGATCACAAGATAAGCCCGCAACCCTGTCAGCACAGGGAGATATTACGTAATCACTGACACAGGCCCGGCCCATTTCCTGCTCCTGACTCACTGCTTTTTTCCCTTGTGACTCACTGATTTTGTAACTGACGGTTCACGCCAGTTCAGTCTCCTTCACCTGTCTCTCTCCTGCCCTCGTCCCCACACATTCTGGCAACTAACTGCGTTGCTCTCTGTGTCTCTGACTCTTGTTTCAATTCTGTTCATTCGTCTTGTTTTTGGATCCCACAGAGAAGTGATACAAGGCGGTGTTTGTCTCTGTCTAACGTCACCTAGGATATTCCCACAGCATATTTCACTTAGGATGATGCCCTCCGCTTCAGCCATGCTTGAAAGTGGCAAGACTTCGGTTCCTGTGGCTGAGTAGACCTCTATTGGCTGCCACACCTTCCTCCATTCACCTAACAATGGACACTTTGGCGGCTTCTGGACTTTACTTATGATTAATAATGCTTCTGTGAACTTCGGGGTGCATCAATTCAGTTCAGTCACTCAGTCGTGTCCGACTCTTTGCGACTCCATGAATCGCAGCACACCAGGCCTCCCTGTCCATCACCAACTCCAGGAGTTCACTCAAGCTCATGTCCATCGAGTCAATGATGCCATCCAGCCATCTCATCCTCGGTCGTTCCCTTCTCCTCCTGCCCCCAATCCCTCCCAGCATCAGAGTCTTTTCCAGTGAGTCAACTCTTCGCATCAGGTGGCCAAAGTACTGGAGCTTCAGCTTTAGCATCATTCCCTCCAAAGAAATCCCAGGGCTGATCTCCTTTAGCATGGACTGGTTATATCTCCTTGCAGTCCAAGGGACTCTCAAGAGTCTTCTCCAGCACCACAGTTCAAAAGCATCAATTCTTCGGCACTCAACTTTCTTCACAGTCCAACTCTCACATCCATACATGACCACTGGAAAAACTATAGCCTTGACTAGACGGACCTTTGTTGGCAAAGTAACGTCTCTGNTCTGGAACTCTGCATTCAGATGCTTATATCTTTCCTTTTCTCCTTTGCTTTTTGCCTCTCTTCTTTTCACAGCTATTTGTAAGGCCTCCTCAGACAGCCATTTTGCTTTTTTGCATTTCCTTCCCATGGGGATGGTCTTGATCCCTGTCTCCTGTACAATGTCACGAACCTCATTCAGTAGTTCATCAGGCACTCTACCTATCAGATCTAGGCCCTTAAATCTATTTCTCACTTCCACTGCATAGTCATGAGGGATTTGATTGAGGTCATACCTGAATGGTCTAGCGGCCAGTAGCGGAGGGAAATTTTTCAAAGCATCTGTAGAAAAATGCATATAGGAGGATAAAGTAAGAGTGAGAGTGGGCCTTGTTGCCAGAACACTGGCCCTCTGAGCACTGACGCTGAATGGGAATACAGCAACAGAGTTTTGGAGGAAACGGAGAGAGTGGTTTACGCCTTCGCCAGGCCTAGAGGGAACACAGCAGGCTAGCGCCCCGGAAACCGTGCCCCCTCCCTGGGGAACAGGGAGCCGTCTCACTGTCAGGGTTCATGCTCAGGGGTTGGTGGCAAAGATCAGAGCAGTGACGGTCTTGCATTCCTCTGATGGGTTGGTGGTGAGGTAAGCAGGCGTCAGCCACTAACCTGCAGGTTCCAGCTGGTCTGGGGTCTACATGCTTGTGGGCAGCCTGCCATGGTTAATAGTTAACTTCTCCCACCTGGAGGGGTTTTGGGTATCAGCCAAACAGCTCAAAGACGTCCCTAGGTGTATCACTTGAGGGGGAACCGGGACCTTGCCCCAAGGTGCACCTGTCGGTTTCCTTGACTGTTTCTCCATTGACTCACAACCCCTCCCTTCCCTAAATAGCAACGGCTTGAGTCTGCCCCTTGGACCTTAGGGAAGGTCGTGGAGGCTGCGGGAAGCCTGTTTCCTACAACCAAAGGAATGGGGGGGACACAGAAAGTCTTTGTGCCCAGGAACCTCACAGGTTCCCACTTGGTATCATTACCACAGACAGTTCAACTTAGAACACAGGAGGGCAAGCTCTGGAAGAAGCTGTAGACCTGAATTTCTATATTCAGCAAGAATTCCTTTAAAAATGAAGGCAAAGGAAAGCCTTTTGTTTTCCGACTTCAAAGAGCTGAAAGAATTACTAACCAGCAGATCTGAACATCAAGAAATTTTCAAAGGAATCCTTCAGGTGGGAGGAATGTAGTGTCAGATGGAAATCTAATCTACATGAAGCAATGCTGTGCAGCAGAAATGGCATACATGGAGGCAGGACGCATCTCTAAAGAAGAATTGGCCATTTGAGGTAAAAATTAGAGCAGTATAATGTAAGGTTTATCATGTGATTTAAGTAAAATGTATGACATTGCACTAAAGCTGAGTGGAGGCAAGAAGAAGTGTGCTGTTGTAAAGCTCCTATACTACATATAAAGTGGCATAACATTACCTGGAGGAATATCGAGAAGAATTCAAAATATGCAATATGAGCCCCGACTTGTCCGGCAAAATAGCAAGACAAAGAATTATAACTAAGAAATAACTGAAGGGGATAAAGTAGATTCAGCAGAAAAAAGAAAACAAGAAGAGAAAAAGAAGAATAAAGAACATACGGAACAAATAGAAAACTAATAGCAAGATGATAGATTTAAATTCAACCATATCAATAATCACATTAAATGTAAATGATCTAGAAATCTTAATTAGAAGGTAGACATTGTCAGATTACATTAAAAAAGAAAATCAAGACTCAACTATCTACTACGTATAAGAAACTTGCTTAAAACACAGGACACTACTGCATTAAAAGTGAATGAATGGGAGATAAACCCGTGTACTTGTGGGCACCTAATCTAAGAGAAAGGAGGCAAGAGTATACAATGGAGGAAAGACAGTCTCTTCAGTGAGTGGTGCTGGGAAAACTGGACAGCTACATGTAAAAGAATGAAAGCAGAACATCGTCTAACAGCATGCACAAAGGTAAACTCAGAGTGGATTAAAGACTTGGAATGTAAGCCCAGTTACTATAAAGCTCTTAGAGGAAAACATAGGCAGAACGCCCTTTGGCATAAATCACAGTAGGATCTTTTTCGACCTGTCCTGATGACGACAGAAGTAACGTAAACAAGTAAGATCTAATTAAACTTAAAAACTTTCGCAGAGCAGTTAGTTAAAGTGAAGTCGCTCAGTCATGTCCGACTCTTTGCGACCCCATGGACTGTAGCGCACCAGGCTCCTCTGTCCATGGGATTCTCCAGGCAAGAATACTGGAGTGGGTTGCCATTTCCTTCTCCAGGGGACCTTCCCAACTCAGGGATCAAACCCAGGTCTCCCACATTGCAGGCAGACGCTTTAACCTCTGAGCCACCAGGGAAAGGAAACCATGAATAAGATGAAAAGACAACCCTTGGAAGAGAAGAAAATATTTGCAAACCAAACAACTGGCATAGGACTCACCTCCAAAAATACAAATGGCTCGTCAGCTCAATATCAAAAAGACAAACAACCCAACCCCCAAATGGGAGGAAGACCTGAGCAGACATTTCTCCAAAGAAGACATACAGATGGCCAAGAGGCATCTGAAAAGATGCTCAACATCAGAAATTATTAGAGAAATGAAAATCAAAGCTACAGCGAGGTACCACCTCACACCAGTCAGAATGGCTATCACTGAAAAATCCATGAACAAATGCTGGAGAGGGTGTGGAGGACAGGGAACCCTCCTACACTGTTAGAGAGAACGTACAGTCTCTATGGAGAAAATAGCCATAAACTGGTACAGTCATTATGGAGGACACTATGGCGCTCCTTAAAAAACTAAAAATGGGACTACCATATGACCCAGCAATTCCCCTCCTGGGTATATACCCAGAGAAAACCACCGTTCGGAAAGACACGCACCCTAATGCGCATTGCAGCGCTGTTTTCGACAGCCAGGACATGGAAGCCATCCAGATGTCCACCAGCAGAGTGGCTAGAGAAGACGCGGCGCACTGTATAAGAGGGGAATTCAAAAAAGCGGACATGTGCGTGCATGTAGCTGATTCACTCTGCTGCCCAGCAGAAACGGACACAGCCCTGTGGAGCAACTACATGCTCCAACAGAAATCCATTTCAAAGAAAGAAGGTACGGCACGTGTATACGGACTAAAAGGGAACGAAACCGGGCCGCTTGTAGAGACGTGGATGGACATAGAGACTATCATACACGTAAGTCAGAAAGAAAAACCACCAAATACCGTGTATTAACATATATGTGGAGTCTAGGAAAACAGCGTAGATTATCTTATTTGCAAAGCAGAACAGAGACGCAGACCTAGAGAATGAACATACGGTCACCAAGAGGGCAGACGGAGAGGAGGTGGGTGAACTAGGAGACCGGGACTGCTGTGTGTACACCGGTGTGTGCAAAAGAGACAACTAACAGGAACCGACTGTACGGCCCCAGGAGCTCGACTCAACGCTCCGTGGTGAACGGGCCGGAAAGGAGTCCAAAAGGGAGCGGATGTCTGCGTGTGCTGATTCACGTTGCTGTAAAGGAGAAACTAACTCGAAATTGTTCTTTATTGAGCCCATCTTTTCATGAAATATTCCCTTAGTATCTCTAACATTCTTGAGGAGATCTCTGGTCTTTCCTGTTCTGTTGTTTTCCTCTATTTCTTTGCGTTGTTCACTGAGGAAGGCTTTTTTATCTCTCCTTGCTATTCTTTGGAACTCTGCATTCAAACGGGTATATCTTTCCTTTTCTCCTTTGCCTTTCGTGTCTCTTCTTTTCTCAGCTATTTGAAGGCTCCTCAGACAGCCACTTGCCTCCCTGCATTTCTTTTTCTCGGGGATGGTCTTGATCCCTGCCTCCTGTGCAATGTTCTTCCTCCATCCATTGTTCTTCAGACACTCTGCCTATCAGATCTAATCCCTTGAATCTATCTCTCACTTCCACTGTATAATCACAGGGGATTTTATTTAGGTCATACCTGAATGGCTTAGTGGTTTTCCCCTACTTTCTTCAATTTAAGTCTGAATTTTGCAATTAGGAGCTCATGATCTGAGCCACAGTCAGCTGCCAGTCTTGTTTTGCTGACTGTGTGGAGCTTCTCCGTCTTCGGCTGCAAAGAATATGATCAATCTGATTTTGGTATTGACTATCTGGTGATGTCCATGTGTAGAGTTGTCTCTTATGGTGTTGGAAGAGGGTGTTTACCATGACTCCATCTTTGACCCACTGTTATAAAAACCCTTCTTTCTTGTGTTGAGATGTAGTTTTTAAAGGTAGAAGTCTCGCTTCATTTGGCAAAGCAATAGAGCTGGCCTTTCCTCAGTTCAGTTCAGTTCAGTTCAGTCGCTCAGTCGTGTCCGACTCTTTGCGACCCCATGAACCGCAGCACGCCAGGCCTCCCTGTCCATCACCAACTCCCAGAGTTCACTCAGACTCACGTCCATCGAGTCAGTGATGCCATCCAGCCATCTCATCCTGGGTCGTCCCCTTCTCCTCCTGCCCCCAATCCCTCCCAGCATCAGAGTCTTTTCCAATGAGTCAACTCTTCACATGAGGAGGCCAAAGTACTGGAGTTTCAGCTTTAGCATCATTCCTTCCAAAGAACACCCAGGGCTGATCTTCTTCAGAATGNGGTGTCATCTGCATATCTGAGGTTATTGATATTTCTCCCAGCAATCTTGATTCCAGCTTGTATTTCTTCCAGTCCAGCGTTTCTCATGATGTACTCTGCATAGAAGTTAAATGAGCAGGGTGACAATATACAGCGTTGACCTACTCCTTTTCCTATTTGGAACCAGTCTGTTGTTCCATGGCCTTTCCTGCTTCACCCAAAACTCTGTCTTCGGAATTTGATTCAGCACCAGCGCACAGAGCAGGAGGTTTCAGTGACATTAGAAAGGAAGATATTTCTCAAGTCAAAGTGTCAGTCTCTCAGTCGTGTCCAGCTCTTTGTGACCCCTGTGGAATGTGGCTGGCCCGGTTCCTCTGACCCTGGAATTCTCCAGGCAAGAATCCTGGAGTGGACAGCCATTCTCTTCTTTCAGACTTTCAGATTAAGTTGAAACAACCAAATTGATGTTATTCACAGAAGACACATATAAAAAGAAAGGTATAGATTGGCTGGGACAGCTTTTGAATACAAATAACAGAAGCATCAACGAACAGTGGATAACAAAGTACATTTATTTTTCTTGTAAAAGTCTCAGTGTATGTAGCTGCGGGGGTTGGAAAAGAACCTGAACAAGAATATAAAACTAAATTATTTGCTGTACACTTGAAGCGAACACAACATTGTAAATTAACTATAGTTCAATTTTTTTAAGAGAATAAGAGAAAAAGACATGTTAAATTTAAAATAGGTGGAATAAAAGAAGTAAGGGGAAAAAAAGAGTAGAAATCTATGAAGAATGAAACAGAAAATTAATGGAATGCGAGCTGATATTTTTTAGAGGATCAAAAAAACTGATAAAACTCATTCTAGACAGACTGATCCAGAAAAGGAGAGAAGACGCAGATCATCAGGAATATCCGGAATGAGTGGGGGTTACAAGAGATCCTCCGAAAATGAGAACAATAATAAGGATGTTGCCTGAAAAGCTGGGTTTGCCTCATGGTAGATGTTGAGCCGAAAGGCACAACCAAGCCAGTGATCGAGAGAAGAAAGGATTTATTATTCAGAGCAGGTAAGGAGAACACCGGTGGCCTTTCCCAAAGCACTGTCTCCTGCCAGAGTCCAAGGTTTAGTGATTGAAGTCAGGAGGGTCAGAAGACGTCACCTCCACCCCTTCCGTCCAGTAGGTCTGGCGGCTGAGACTTTAGGCTTATCCTCACCCTTGAAACAGAACCGAGCTTTTACAGCTGAATTTTCACCTTTGATGTTGTTCCTTCTCTTGCCAGACTACCGTCTCTTCTTTTGTTCCCATTAGATCATTATTCCTGAGCCCCATTCAAGGGTAAGCCAGGCTTAGGCTCCCCCCAGAATGGCTGCTCTTACCTCAGAAAGGATAGAATGAACGCATTCAACCACTAACCTAAGATATGCAGGTGACACCATCTTACTGGCAGAAAGTAAAGAGGAACCAAAGAGCCTCTCGATGAAGGTGTAAGAGGAGAGTGAAAAGGCTGGCTTAAAACTCAACATTCAGAAAACTAAGATCAGAAAGAAAAAAAAAAACTAAGATTATGGCATCTGTTCCCATCACTTCATGGCAAATAGATGGGAAAATGGAGACAGTGACAGACTACTTTCTTGGGCGCCAAAATCACTGTGGATGGTAACGGCAGCCATGAAATTAAAAGATGTTTGCTCCTTGGAAGAAAAGCTGGGACAAACCTAGACAGTTTATTAAAAAGCAGAGATATCACTTTGCCAACAAAGGGCCATCTAGTTAAAGCTGTTATTTTTCCTTTAGCCACATACAAATGTGAGAGCTGGACCATCAAGAAGGCTGAGCGCCGAAGAATTGATGCTTTCAAACTGCGGTGCTGGAGAAGACTCCTGAGAGTCCCTTGGGCTGCAAGGAGATCCAACCAGTGAATCCTAAAGGACATCAACCCTGAATATTCACTGGAATAACAGATGCTGAAGCTGAAGTTACAGAATTGGGTCACCTGATATGAAGAGCCGACTCATTGGAAAAGACTGATGTTGGGAAAGACTGAGGGCAAGGGATGGTTGGATAGCATCATCGACTCAGTGGACACAAGTCTGAGCAAACTCTGGGAGATAGTGAAGGACAGGGAAGCCTGGAGGGCTGCAGTCCCTGGGGTCACAATGAGTCAGTTGTGACTGAGTGACTGAACAACAACCAGCTATTCAACTACTAAGATGAAGCGAACCAACCACCAAAGCTCGTGGAGAGAGGGACACACGGGGACTTCCCCGTGGTCAGTGGCTAAGACTCCTATATCCCTGGTCAGGGAACTGGACCCCACATGCTGCAACTAAATGATCTCAAACATCACAACTAAGACCCAGCACAGTCAAATAAATTAAATAAAGATTAAACAAACAAAAAAAGAGACAGACAGACAGACAGACAGATATGCCTCATGGCCCCATATCTGTCAAAGAGATTGAGACTATAGTTTAAAGCCTTCCCTCAAAGAAAATTCAAGGACCGGATGTCTTCACTGCTGGATTCTACCAAACATTAAAAGAAGAAGTAATGCTAATTCGACACCAACAGTTCCAGGAAACTGATGAGAAGAAAGCAAGCAGTTCCTGGGTCATCCTCTGAGGCCAGCGTTGCCCTGACGCCACAACCCGGCGAGCAAATTAGAGGGAAAAACAACCGACGGTGAACACGAGGGCAAGAGGCCTCGACAAAAGGTTAGCAAACCAAATTCCAAAATTTGTAAAAGGGCACTATATTATGACCAAGTGGGGTATACCCCAGGAACGCCAGGGAGCTTAAACATTTGAAAATCAGTGGGTTGGATTCAACATGTTAACAGACCAATAAGAAAAACCATGCAATTCTCCACAAGTGCACAAAAAGCATTTCACAAAACCAAACTTCCACGCACAAGGAAAGCTCCCCCTAAACAGAAGAAGAGGGAATTTCCACCACAGAATTGTGGAATTCCCATAAAAGGCGTCTATGGAAAACTCTCGAGGAACTCCCTGGTGGTCCAGTGGTCAGGACTCAGTGCTTTCACCATGGTGGCCCAGGTTCAATACCTCATCTAGGAAGTAAGACCCCGCAAGTCCCAAGGCCCCAAAACAACAGCAACAAAAATGTACAACTAGCATCACCCTCGTAGGGTTTCTACAAAGATGTTCACGTCTTCCCCTGATTAAGTCAACTTTATTTCCTTTCTGAGTCGGACACGACTGAGCGACTGAACTGAACTGAGCGTCGTCCTTAGGGTGCAAAGCTGAATGCTTCCTCCTGGGGTCAGCAGGAGGGTGAGGCTGGCTGCACACGCCACCGCTGGCCCATGCGGCCTGGGGCTTCAGCTGGTGAGGTGAGGGAGAGGAGAAAAGTGCATTCAGATCGGAAAGGAAATAAAGCTGGCTTTATCAGGGGAAGACATGAGCATCTTTGTAGAAATCCTACAAGCGTGACGAGGACTAATGTGAGAACTGAGCAGGATCTTAGGACAGAAAGTCCCTAGGCAAAGATCAGCCGTGCCTCTGCTACCAACAGCGCAGCCTCTCTGCACACCACTGTTGTCTCGTTCACCCTCTAAGTCGTGTCCGACTCCTTGCAGTCTCATGGACTGCAGCACGCCAGGCTTCCCTGTCCTTCACTACCTCCCAGAGTTTGCTTACACTCATGTCCATTGAGTCGGTGATGCTATCCAACCATCTCATCCTCTGTCGTCCCCTTCTCCTCCTGCCTTCAATCTTTCCCAGTCTTTTCCAATGAGTCAGCTCTTCACATCAGGTGGCCAAAGTACTGAAGCTTCAACTTCAGTGTCAGTCCTTCCAATGAACATTCAGGGTTGGTTTCCTTTACAATTGACTGATTTGACCTCCTTGCAGTCCAAGGGACTCTCAAGAGTCTTCTCCAGTACCACAGTTTGAAAGCATCAATTCTTTGGCACTCAGCCTTTTCTATGGTCCAACTCTCATATCCGTATGTGATTACTAGAAAAACCATAGCTTTGGCTGTATGGACTTTTGTCGGCAAATGGATGTCTCTGCTTTTTTGCTGTCTAGCTTTGTCCTGGCTTTCCTTCCAAGGAGCAGGCGTCTTAATTTCAGGGCTGCACTCATCATCTGCAGTGATTTTGGAGCCCTGGAAAATAAAATCTGTCACCGTTTCCCCTTTCTCACTATCTATTGGCCGTGAAATGGTCTGTGCACTGGTGCCGAATCAAATCCTAGAGACAGAGTTTTGGATGAAGAAGAAAAGGATAGCTTTATGGCTTTGCAAGAGAAAGGGAGACACACCAGCCTTCTGCCTTGAAGGACTCTGTCTCAACCCTAGAGAACTTCTTGAGGGTTTTTATAACAGTGGGTCAAAGGTGGGGCCTAAAAAGATCAGGGTGTGAACTGGGCTTGCACTCCCCTGTGACTGCAGCCATGAAATTAAAAGCCGTTTGCTCCTTGGAACCTAGACAGAGTATTAAAAAGCAGAGTCATCTCTTTGCTGACAAAGGTCTGCACAGTGAAAGCCATGGTTTTTACAGTAGTCATGTATGGATGTGAGTTGGACCATAAAGAAGGCTGAGCCCCCAGAAATTAATGCTCTGATTTGTGGTGCTAGCAAAGATTCTTGAGAGTCCCTTGGACTTCGAGGAGATCAAAACAGTCAATCCTGAAGGAAGTCAACCCTGAATACTCACTGGAAAGGCTGATGCTGAAGCTGAAGCTCTAATACTTTGGCCACCTGATGCAAAGAGCTGACTCATTGGATGAGACGGTTGGATGGCATCACCAACTCGAGGGACAGGAGTCTGAGCAAACCCTGGTAGACGGTGAAGGACGGGGAGGCGGGCAGTCCGTGTCAGAGAGTCAGGCAGGGCTCAGCAGCTGACCAAGCCCCTCTCTTCTCAGGAGGCCAGCCTCCTGGTCTCGAGGACCTCGTCCCCCTTTTGTCTCACATCAATTGGTTTCATGGCTGCCCCTCCCTCAGACAGCAGCTGTTCAAACCTGTGCTTTGAACTCAGGGAAAGCAGGTCATGGAGACTGGAGTCTTGCCTACAAGGACTGGGGGGACAGAAAGGCCTCTCTGCCTGGGAGCCCCCCAGGCCCCATTCAGATTCATTTCCACTCACTAATAACGAACACTTGGAAATCAGAGGAGTTTGGCTCTTTTTTTTGTTTTATTTTTGGCTGCCCCACAGGGCAAATGGGGTCTTAGTTCCTCAGTCAGGGACTGAAACTGTGCCCCCTGCCTTGGAAGGGCAGGACACTGGACCACTGGAAATAGAAGTTTCAGAATGCCACGCACAAGAGAAAGCAAATAGTAAATATTTGGATTATAAAGGAGGACCAAGACTTGAACTCTGAAACTATAAACTACTTAAGAGAAATTATAAAATAAACAGAGATTTACAGTATTCATGGATAGGAAAAAAAAAGTGAAATAAGTGTTGTTCCCCAAATCATCTACAGATTCAACCCAATCTGAGTCAACACTCCAGGAGAATATTTTTTTTGTAGAAATTGACAAGCTGATTCCAAAATTTATTTGAAAATGCAAAGGACATAAGATGACTAAAACAAGTCTGAAAAAGAGCACTGATGAACAGCCTGCTGCTGAGTCGCTCAGCCGTGTCCAACTCTGAGTGACCCCATAGACGCAGCCCACCCGGCTCCCCCGTCCCTGGGATGCTCCAGGCAAGAACACTGGAGTGGGTTGCCATTTCCTTCTCCAATGCATGAAAGTGAGAAGTGAAGGTGAAGTCGCTCAGTCGTGTCCGACTCTTCTCGACCCCATGGACCGCAGCCCACCAGGCTCCTCTGTCCATGGGATTTTCCAGGCAAGAGTACTGGAGTGGGGTGCCATTGCCTTCTCTGATGAAGAGCTTACCCTACCTGATTTATTATAAAACTTCAGTAAAGGCCAAACGTGTGACGTTGGTATAAAAATAGACACATAGGTAGATGGTTGGGATTAGTGTCCAAATCCAAACCAGGCATACGCGGCTAACAGGCAGCTCAACAGAGAATGGATGGTGCACCTTTCAAACAAAAGGTGTTGGAACAACTAGGTCGCCATAAGGTAGACAGCAAACCTTACCTCACACTGTAAACAAGAAATAACTCATGGGCCTAATTAATGTAAGACAGAAAATAGTAGAAGCTGTGGAAAAACAGCATAGGCGAAAATCTTACTGACCTCAAGGCCGGCAAAGATTTATTAAATAAAACGTGTTAAAACCAGCATGAGAGGAACAGAAACCAATAAAACTGACATTATTTTTTTTAAACTTCTCTTTGAAAGACACTGTTCAAGAAATGAAAAGACAAGCCACAGGCATGGGGGGAAAAAATACTTACAATGCATACATTTTTTTTTTGCAAAAACACAAAGACTTGTGTCCAGAATACATAAAGAAGTCTTTCTGCTCAATAATAAGACCACCCAACTAGGAAAACAGTGCAGAGATGTGAGTGAACACTTCACAAAGACGAAATGGTTGGTGAGCACCTGAAAAGACGCCCTGGTTCCTAAGTCATCAGGGAAATACAGTCTGGAACCACAGGAGAAACCACCAAACACCTATTTGAACAGTTAAGATGAAGACTGCTGCTGCTGCTGCTAAGTTGCTTCAGTCGTGTCCAACTCTGTGCGACCCCATAGACGGCAGCCCACCGGGCTCCCCCGTCCCTGGGATTTTCCAGGCAAGAGTACTGGAGTGGGTTGCCATTTCCTTCCCCAATGCATGAAAGTGAAAAGTGAAAGGGAAGTCACTCAGTCGTGTCCAACTCTTTGCGACCCCATGGACTGCAGCCCACCAGGCTCCCCCATCCATGGGATTTTCCAGGCAAGAGCACTGGAGTGGGGTGCCATTGCCTTCTCCGATAGGGTTTTGCCACCTTTAAATAAAATATTACATTTAATGAAATAATGAGACACCACAAAAAGGGCTGGTGAGGCTGTGGGGCCACAGAGGCCCTCGAGCATGGCCAGGGGTCGTGGAGAATGAAATGAGCACCTTGCAAACTCCGTTTGAAGACTTCTTTAAAAATTACCCACTCTTAACATATGACACAGCCGTCCCACTACTGGGCATATACTCAGGACCAGAAGCAGGCATGCCCACAGACGCCCGCACACAAATGCCCCAGCAGCTTTCGGTGACGCGGTCCTAAGCTGGAATCCACCAAGTGTCCGCCAACAATTTCCCAGAAGGACAGCATCTTGTTATACGAGCTACTCATGCTCAATTGCTTCAGTCCTGTCCGACTCTTTGCACCCCTGAGGACTGAACCCCTCCAGGCTCCTCTGTCCACGGGAGTCTCCAGGCAAGAATCCTGGAGTGAGTTGCCGTTTCCTTCTCCAGGGGACCCCCCGACCCAGGGACAGAGTCCATACCACTTACGTCCCCTGCACTGGCAGGTAGCTTCTTTGCCACCAGCGATTCCCGGGGAACTCCTATTACAGCAGAGTACACGTCAGCAAAAAGCAGGAGCCCTCCTGCACCGTTGGTGGGAATGGAAGCTGGTGCAGTCACTGTGGAGAAAGTATAGATGTTCCGCAAGAAACTAAAGATGGGGTATGGTCAGCAATCCCACTCCTGGTGGTGGACATGGACAACATGCTTATCTGAAAAGACGTATGTCCACACCCCAGTGTTCACGGCAGCACTGTTCATAATCGCCAAGACTCAGAGACAACCTAAACGAACCTCAGCCCAAGAATGTGCCCAGAATACGTGATCTGTGCGCCACGGAGCTCTGCCCAGACATAAGAGATCGAGAAATCATGCCATTTGCAGCAACACCGACATGACTAGAGATTTTCATGCTGAGTGAAGCAAGTCAGAAAGAGAGACAAATGCATGATCTATTATATACGATACATGACAAATATACAATGTATGATATCACTTAATGTGGAATCTAAAAACATGATACAAGCGAACGTATGCCGAGGGCAGAAGCAGACTCACAGACATAGAAAGCAAACTTGTGGCTACCTAAGGGAAGAGGGCGGGGGGGGGATTTGCTAGGGTTCCCTATTACAGCATGCACGCCGCTATGCGTAAAGCAGACAACCAGCAGAGACCTGCCGCACAGCCCAGGGAGCTACACCCAGCATCTTGCAATAATCAGTAATGGGAAAGAATCCACATAACCGAAGCCCTTTGCTGTACACTTGAGACTAAGACAGCGTTGGAGATCAAAGATATTCCAGGAAAAATGCTTAACTAATGAGATCGATTGTGGGGGCAGAACAATGCTCCCCAGAGACACCCGCACGCTAACCCATGGAACCTGTCACAAAGGGGAATTGAGGTTGCTGGGCAGTTGACCTCAAAATGGGGGATTATCTGGATTACTCAAGTGAGCGATGTGATCACGAGGGGCTTAGAAGTGGGCGAGGGAGGGAAGACGGAAATGGAGGGGACGTGTGACTGTCTGACCGCCGTGGGTTGGGGACTGGCCACCACCAGTGGTGGCCTTGGGGGTGGAGGTGGGCCACCAGCCAAGGGATGGGGGCCCCCGGCAGCTGAAAGTGCCAGAATCCAGGTTTTCTCTTGGAGTCCCCGGAGGGAGCTTGGTCCTGTGACCCCTGGATTCAGGCCCAGCGAAACCCGATTCAGACCTCTGGCCTCCAGATCCACAAAATCCTAGACCTGGGTTGTTTCAGGCCACTCGGTACACAGGGCTTTGCTGCCGAAGCAGCAGGAACCTCCTTCCCTGACGGAGGCGGGTGGGCAGCTGAATCTCCAAGTGATGATGCGGAACTAGAGGGAGCCGAGGAAGGGCCCCGAGCTGATCCCGGCCCTGCCCGCCTCTGGGACAGGAGCCTGTCTGCAGGGCCGGGAGGCCAGGCCACCCCGGAGCCAGCAGGGCTGGAGGGGAGAGGGGACTCTGGGCAGGGGAGCGCTTGTGATGGGTCACACGGTGTGACGCAAGGCTGGTCCGCAGAGCAGCCGCGGATGGAAGCGCTCAGGTGCGCGCTTCGAAGACGTGGTTTGGGGCAGGCCCGGAGACACAGACGAAGAGAACAGGCTTGTTCACGCAGGAGAGACGGAGACGGTGGCTGGACTGACGGAGCAGGGCTGACACACAGGCAGCACCGTGAGGGAGACAGCCAGCCAGGGAGCTGCAGTCCAACCCAGCGGCTCGGCTCTGCGCTCACCCAGCGGGCGGGAGGGCGGGGCAGGGGCGGCCCAGGAGGGCGCGGATATGTGTGTACAGGTAGCTGATTCCCTTCACCGTGCAGCAGAAACCAACACGGCACTGTAAAGCAGCTATACTCCAATTAAAAAATAAACAGGCATTTCCCCAGTGGCCCGGTGGCTAAGACTCCCCACGCCCGGCGCAGGGGGCCAGGGCCCAATCCCTGGTCAGGGAGCTAGATCCCACGCGCTGCTTCAAAGGCTGCATGTACTGCGACTAGGACCCCGTGCAGCGCCATAAACAATTAGAAAAAATTTTGAAAAAAGGAAAAAATATATGTAAATAAGTAAGGCTTTTGAAAAATAAAGGAAGATGAGAATTTCAAGGGTAAAAGGGGTTTTAAAAAGGCGTGGTTTGCTGCAGGTCCCATGTGCAGCAAATTAAACGGGGAGGGGGAGATGGCGCAGTCCATTGGATGGTCAGGAGCGGGCGCGGGAGGGCCGGGTGGAAACCGTGAGGAGGAACGTGAGCGGGTCCTCACAGGGTGAGCAGGTTTCTGAGAGAGTGGCGTTGCAGGTGGCACCTGCAGACAGAAGGGGGGCGGGGTGGAGGGGCCAGCACCCCTGGGCCCAAGGGGGAGGGTCTCTGGGGTGGGCGGGTCTGCAGGGGCGGACCGGCCCTCAGGCCTGGGGAGAGCTGAGTAGAACTTGGCTCTGTTTCCAAGTGCTCTGGAGTCCTCGGGGAGTCTGTGGAGGAGAGGATGGATGGGGAAACGGGAGGAGGCCCTTGATGAGCCCCCAAGTCTGAGGGCTCCAGGGAGCGCAGCAGAGGACCGGCAGGCCCAGCGTGGGCCTCGGAGAAGGGGCGCGCGGGAACATTTGCAGGGAGGACCGCGCAGTTCTGTCTTCCGTCCTGGGAAGTCAGCACATGACCCAGACAGAAATAGCGCGGAACAGCGGCTGCTGCTTAGAAATAGCTGCTGTTTGGAAATAAGCTGTTATTTAGAAACAAGGAGGTGAGCATAGCAAGAATTTACTGAAAGAGCGGGGTGCCTCGGGGAGGAAAGCGGGGGCAGCGGGGACACTGCCCACGGCGGACTGAGGCGTATCCCCAAAGTCACCATGTGGAGTCCTGACCCCCCAGCACCCCAGAAAGTGACAATTTGGAGGTGGTGCCTTTAAAGTCACGGGGTGGGTCCTGATCCCGCAGGACTGGAGTCCTCGAAGAAGAGGAGGTCAGGACGCGGACACTCACAGAG
>SJYQ01094929.1:0-11071 GCA_006410935.1 Redunca redunca
CACTGAAAGGGTCAGACCAGCCCTCTGCCAGATCTAAAATCACATATGACCCTCCAATAAGCAGAGAGAAAGAGGAAAAGGCAGATGAATCTTGAGGCTTTTGTGGTAAAGAAAGAGAAAGACTGTGATCAAGAAGCCAATTCAGTTAAAATATTAGGGCGTGACAACAAGTAGACAGAGCTTCTACTGTCCCTGACTTCAGAGTGACTGAGGCCACCAGGGGCCTGTACTCTATTCCCTTTGATTTCTCCCTCTCACTGTCACTCAAGTGCTGAAATATAGGTTGAACTTTACCCCCATACCCTCCAAAGGGCCTGCTCATGCCATGGGGCACCTATACTACCTTGGAGATCTTTTCTTAGAAACACATCTTCACCAGACAAGCTCTAGAGTTCTCTTTGCTCACTGTTGTACTGAAGGTACTGTGTGGTTGTGGTTAGTCGCTCAGTCGTGTCCGACTTTTTGTGACCCCACAGATTATAGCCTGTTAGGCTCCTTTGTCCATGGGGATTCTCCAGGCAAGAATACTGAAGTGGGTTACCATGCCATCCTCCAGGGGATTTTTCCAACCTCGGGACTAAACCCAGATCTCCCGCACTGCAGGCAGATTCTTCTGTCTGAGCCACCAGGGAAGCCCAACTGATGGTACAGTATATTACAGATTAAACTGACTTTTATCTACTGGCCTGGAGCCCCACCCAGCATCTCCAACCCTGCTTCTGCAGGGATAAAAACAGAGTTCCACACTGACAATTTCCAAACAACCATCTGGAAAACTGTCCATTCATAAACAGTGACTGGCAGCAGTAGAGTAGTACTTGTATGTTTTTTTAATGACCATTAGCAGAATATAAAACAGGTGGTTATGGCTATTTCTGGCTTTCAAATTAAAAGGTAAGTAAAAGCTGCACTTTTAAGACAGTCAGACAGCATGCATTTTAGCTCAAACATCTGGTCTCTCGATGTCAGACCTCTTTGGAGAGAAACTAGGAGCAGGGAGGAGAGTAATAGATATGATCATGAAGCTCTATGGCTTTGCAGTCTTAGAGCTTCTGACAGTTCTTTCCCCATAATGTCAACCCTCTCCTATAATTTTTCTATCTACCTGGAAGCTGATTTACTTTTGTTCCTATCACATGCTCCCAAAATGAGACCCATAATCAGAGTTTAATCATAGGCTACAAAGTGAGAATCTCAGGCGGTTTGACATGACCTGAGCTGTCCATCTACACGTGACATCAGCAACTGCTGTATTCTCCCAAAGTCCTCTTCCTCAAACCCTGCAGATTCTAAACATTTGTGACCAACCTCACAAGGATCAATACCCTGATCTTTTGCTGTGACATGAACTCAAAGCAGTACTCTAGCTGCCGTCTAGATTGGGACACTCATTTGTGTACCACTTGACACACCACCTGAGAGAGGAGCTCTGGAGATCCCAGAACAGGTGAGCCTGGACCTTCCCAGTGGCTGACCAAGACTGACCTCACCTCCAACTCAGACCCTTCCTCCTCTGTCAAGTCTTCTGAGACCAACAAGCTGATAAACTATTTAAGAGGATACAAATATATATGCACATACAAACCCATGCTCAAGTGATAGCTTTCTTAAAAAGTAATCTTATCATCTCAACTCCTGACCAAGGCTGACCTCATATGGCCCCTGGCTCCTTTCCATTCTGCTGTCTCTGCCTATTCTGACACCTGTGGCAACAGGAGCCTGCCCCAGGATCTTGAAACAAGCTTTTGCTTCTGCCTGGAAAGTCCTTTGCTCTGATTTGCTCATTCCTGATCCCTGGGTCAAGAAGATTTCCTGGAGAAGGAAATAGCAACTCACTCCAATATTCTTGCCTGGGAAATCCCATGGACAGAAGAGCCTGCTGGGCTACAGTCCATGGGGTCACATAAAGTTGGACATCACTGAACAATTAACATTCATTCACATTAATTCAAGTATCACATAGGTCTTGGGTCAGGTGTCCCCCAGCAGACGGGCCTCTCAAGCATCCTCTATATACCTTACTCCACACTCACTACTTCTGTCACGTCCTCTTCCCTCATCTGACTTTATTTTACTACAAAGTACATCATGCTAAGTCACTTCAGTTGTGTCTGACTCTGTGTGACCCCACAGACAGCAGCCCACCAGGCTCTCCAGTCCCTGGGATTCTCCAGGCAAGAACACTGGAGTGGGTTGCCATTGCCTTCTCCAATGCATGAAAGTAAAAAGTGAAAGTGAAGTCGCTCAGTCGTGTCCAACTCTTAGCGACCCCATGGACTGCAGCCTACCAGGCTCCTCCGTCCATGGGATTTTCTAGGCAAGAGTACTGGAGTGGGGTGCCATTGCCTTCTCTGAAAGCACATTATATATAAATCTATATAACTTTCCCATCGGAATACAGACCCTCTGTAAACAGAGACACATTAAAACATTCACACTAGATTCTGAAAAGTGATGACCCATCTAAGATCTTTCAAAAGATTAAAATTAAATTATTTTGATTATTTCTAAGAGTATATGTACTACTGTATAAAATGATAAAGCACCGATGTTAAGTGGGGAGAAAAAAAAATCAAGTTTCAAAATCCTGAAGAAGACTTTTACTTTTTCTAAAACTATGTGTACATGTAGACACGCATATCAGAAGTGATTTAGCAGAACAGCACTTGTCTCTGGGTGGATAGGGTTATGTATGAGTTTTTTTTTTTCTTTTTGATTTTTCTTTAATTTCATACCTGTTTTAGAAGAGCATATATTACTATTCAAAGGCAAGCAAAACAAGCACAAAAATCCCAAAGTACTGTAGTTGATTCTAAAAAGCAAATAAGAACAAGTCAGTGAAAAAATGCAAGCAATGAACCTAGAGAAGACAAACAGCTAAATACTAATAGTACAAATAGTACATAATAGCAATTTCTTTGTATCATAATAAATGTAACACTGCCAAATAAGATCTTATCTGCCTATCTATAATAGAACAATGGAACAATTAAATTGATTACCACACACATTTTCACCTTTGATTAATATAGCACAATGCCACCTGTCCAGCCAGGGTATGCTCTTTAGTACTTTGACAGCAAAGACAATAAAAGGCTAAGAGTTCACATCTCACGCTACCTGTTCCCAGTTGTCAAAATATAAAATTCAAAGAATTTCATTCCTTGTTATAAGCACAGCAGTTACAGAAAAAATTATGACCTGCAAAGGTAATATCCATATTTTATATAAATTTTAATATAAAGAGTAAAGCAGAAATTTCTAACATATCATGTAGCTATCACATAAAATTAGTACTCATGAGAGTATTCAAATACCATTTTCATGTCATTTCTGTCATTTGTGCTATTTATCATAAAGGACATATAAGATGTGCTCCTTCAAAAGTATGTTGTGCTATTCTAAACAGCTGTATTTTATATACATGGAAAAGCTGACTTTTGACTTAATCCCAAATTATAACACTTATTTTGGCTGAATGAATAAAGAGAAGTGGAAAGAGATATAAAATAGCTCAATCCTCATCTACCATCACCAGAAACCAATATAGATTGTCTAAAGTTTACAAATAAAGAATAGTAAATAGACACGTGTACAGAAAGATCATAGGAACAGACTGAAGGAGATTAAAACAGTTTCCTCTAGGAGTGGGCCCACCCCTGTCAAATACTCCACAGCCTGTGAGACATGCTGGTACTTATTTTAAGAAGGGAAGGAAGATTTGTGCTATGTCTGCCTTCCCCACAAAACTGCAGGAGTGTTTTGAACCAATGTCATGATGCACTGGATTCCCAGAGGTTAGCACAGCACCTGGCATGAGTGGTACCAAAGGGATTCTTGTTAAAAACATTGGTGAGCTTTTCAAATCAAATGATGAAAATGTTAGGAACACACAGAGGAAATACCCAAAGCATTTTCATATGTGATCTTTCCAGTAAAACAGAAGTCTTCCTAACCTATACTGCATACACCTGTTACCCTACAGAGTTTTGGCTAGCATTCTAAAGCTGGAAGAGATCTTAGCTATGAGGGCCATCTCCTTTCCTTTATAATCAAAGACTGAGAGAATATTTCAGCTCAGAGTCACGTGAGTACTCAAAGTGGATGATTTAGGTGATCTCACAAAAATGAGTTGGTATTTTTGAGGCTCTGTTAACTCTACCCAGTTTCACGCTGCAGATTAAAAATACATATACCTCCCTCATACCTGCAGAAAGTATCTAAATATCCAATTATTCTGCATTATAAATATTCCATTTATTTGTAGCCTCGATCATAGCTTTTCTCACTTGAACAAGTGAATGGAGTTCATTCTTCCTCTGGAGAATTTTTGCCAACACAGGATCATAAATCCTCTCTTTTATACAAAGATATTCACTAGGTCATAGCCAGTTAAAGGTCTAAAATGAAGAAGTCTCCCTCCTATTTCTCATTCCTTCACCTAGTCTCTCATCCTTCCCCAACAGTTAACAGAACACTAGTAACAGACTTTTTTCATACTCCCCCAACTTCAAATGCAAATGGGAGCATACTATACACAATGGTCTGTATCTTGCCTTAAAAAGATTTTTAAATGTATTTTTCTTATCAGTATACAAAAAGCTTTATCATTGTTTTTGACAGCCACATAATAGTCCATTACATGGATACAACTAAGTCACTTCAGTCGTGTCCGACTCTGTGCGACCCCATAGGCATCAGCCCACTCTGGCTCCCCGTCCCTGGGATTCTCCAGGCAAGAACACTGGAGAGGGTTGTTACCTCCTTCTCCAATGCAGGAAAGTGAAAAGTGAAAGTGAAGTTGCTCAGTCGTGTCCGACTCTTCACTACCCCATGGACTGCAGCCTACCAGGCTCCTCTGTCCATGGGATTTTCCAGGCAGAAGTACTGGAGTGAGGTGCCATTGCCTTCTCCGACATGGATACATCGTGATCTACCAATTAGTCCACTACTGATAAGACTTCATTTTAATCTTCATCTCTTGCTAATTAAAACAACACTGCAATGACTAAATCTGTAGTGCCAACTTTTGGCTTGTTTTGCAAGCTGTATACATCCAATGGAATTTCTAAAAAGGAACAGTTAAATCAGGGTATGTGAATGTATGATGTTGATAGAGCGCATCAAAGTTCCCTCCAAAATGGTGTCTCAATTTACACTCCCACTGGTAGTGTACCAGAGTTCCTGCCTACCTACACTGAACTCAGGTTTTGGTTATCAGACGGTGGAATATGGTACCTTGCTACAGGCTTCATTTGAATCTTTTTAGGAGACTAACCCTTTTAATGTGTTTAAATATAAATTAATAAAGTATATATAATTTCCTCTCTCAACTGCCAGGAGTATCAGTTCTTTACTGTACTGAGCACTGACCGAGGCCATCTGGGCAGATACCCAGCTGCAGGCCATGATCTTATTTGCACTCCAAACATTTTCTAAGGCCTGCCTTCTCTTTGGGTCTTCTTTCCAAGTTGAGCAGAAGAAGCAGTCACAGAATGCTGTAGGTTTTGAATTCAGGAAGGAGGATGACTCCTCACTCTACCACAAGATCTGTGAGACTTTTGATTAGCTACTGGACCTCTCCAAGCCTTAAATTATGTGTCTGTAAAATGGAGTAAAGATTTCTGTCTCATAAGCTTGCTCTGAGTATTAAGTGATTGTATATGTTGAAAGCCCCAAGCACAGGGCTTGGATCTTACTAGGGCCTCAATTAAGGGTGGTTTAGTTTTGTCATCACTAATCTGTCAGGCACAGAGGCACACTTGACTAAGCAAACTTTAGTTGTTTCACTGCTCTGGCATATTTCCAGTTAAATACCCCCAGGGGTTAAACATTGAGGGATAACCCTGCTGGAGCTGTACCAGTCCTTGGCCTTCATGACTGCCACACAACGAATTATTTCTAGTCACAAAACCAATCTGTTTCTCTGTCAACATCCAACCATTCTGTATAAGGATGTCCACTCACTTGGAATACCGATTTTTTGCAAGAATGTGCTTTTCTGCCTCCATCTAATACTTGCTGGGTCAAGGAGCAGCAGGAGGGACCGAGGGAAATCATGTCCACTCACGCTGCTGGTACAGCTCCTACCCCATCTCCCCAGGAGTCTGCCTCAGCAAAGGATGCTCATCAAACTATGCTCAGAGAGAAGGGAGTGAGAAGATACTTTGAAAGCCTGTTGAAAGTCCTCGTACAATGTGTGACACTCACGAAACAGTGTGTTCTGAACCACACAAGTCACACACACCAAATGCACGTTTGGCTTATCATGAGTTCACCTGGAAAACAGAGATGTGCAGGTTTATCTCCTCCACTAATTCAAGAACTATTTGAGGGCAATTTCGGTCTTTTACTCATCTTTGTATCCCACGCCTTAGCAATATACTCAACACATAGCAGTCAAATTTCTGGAACGGACAGACTCAAGATAAACAGGACTTCCTGAACTTTTATTTCATGCTCATCCTCTCTCTTCAGTAGGCAGTCTGGATTACCTTGCTGAGTCTGAATGTACGTCAGTCTGTTTTCCAGTTATCATAGCTGCACTGGCATTTTTGGTGTATCTGCACATAAGTGTGCTTCATCAGAACTCTGGTAATACTTTGAGGGAAAATTGTTTTCTTCTTTATGAAATTCACTATTACCCTTTTTTACATATTCTCCACTGAGATTAAATGTTTGCTTCAAAAAAGTTAGAAGTTGTGATTATATTTATTGCAGGTCAATTTGAGGTACACTTGCAACTCGACACACATTTAGAGTGTGCAATCAAGTTAGTTTTCAAGGAAATGTCCTCAGCGAGAAACAAGAATCCTCAAGTTAGACATCTGGCAGACACCCTGTTAAACCCAAAGACAGATTCTCACTTGAAAAAAAGTATGGTTTCAATACCCTAAAACAGTCTATATTTCTACTCACTGCCAAAAGTAGGTTCTGTGTTTTCTATTAACCTGGAAGCTCAAGATTCTCACAAAATGCACACAGCTGAAGATTTCTGGAATTTTCCAGTCATCTTTATTGCTGTAGGCATGAGCCTCAGATGTTGCCCTTCAATACCACATAGGTATCTTATTCCACCAAACTATTACTGGTTATTTTATACAGTACTTTCAAATCACTATTTGAAATGTAATCACCATGAAAATTCAGAGTGCAAAGCTCCTTTTTCTTACATAAATGATGCTGTGGTCAACATTTAACTTAACAGCTGGTATCAGAGGCACTATTAATACTTGATGAAACTATCTCCTATACTTCAGTTCACTAGTATCATGGCTCCACCCATTTATCAACCATACTCAGCCATGGTGAAAAGCAAATATTCTCTGAACTTTAAGAGCCAAACACTCTCTAGAGAACTTTATGGTACCCACCCCCCAGTTTAAGGGCAGGAGTGTATTATCTCTAGTCAAAGCCACTAATAAATGTTTTAATGATTCACCAACAGAGATTCACTCCCTCACCTGAGCTAGGTACACAGGACAACAAGATAAATGAGACACAGCCCCTGCTCCTTGGGTCTAGTGATCCTGTCTTGTGTGTGTGTTAGCTGCTCAGTCGTGCCCAACTCTTTGCGACCCCATGGACTGCAATCCACCAGGTTCTTCTGTCCATGAGATTTTCCAGGTAAGGATACTGGAGTGGGTTGTCATGATCCTGTCTTACCTTCTATCAATGGCACTACATTGGGACACTCAAAGGAACAGTCAAAAAGAGTATATGTGAAATAGGCCACACTGTTACCCATTCTGGAACAAAGGAAGGAAAAGTCCAGCTGAATTACATATTCAGATGTAATTTGAAGGAGCACAGTTCAGAAGGTTGGTGGGCAAGATGGTGTGGAAAAAGAATCAGAGTTTCTGAGTCAGAGAGACCCAATCTCAAATCTCACCCCTGAAAACTTATCCCAGTTATGATTTGGGATAAACTGTTCTCCCCTGGGAATGCGCTCCCTCCCGCCCACCTTGGGGGAGGTGTTCTGGGTTCTCCCAATGACTGCAGGATGCACCTGGCAATTAGTGGGCAGGGCCACAGATGCCTGCAAAGAACAGGAGAGTCCAGTTCAGCAAAGAATTGTTCTTTCCAAGATGCCGACAGTGTCCACCTCTGGGAATTCTCTTATCCTCAGTTTCCTCAGTTGTCAGAATAGTGATAAGCATACCAACATTCCAGGCTGAGGGTGATGTTTAAAAAGATGATATAAGTAAAAGTACCCAGCCCAAAGGAGTGCACAGTCCCCTTTTGATAAAGGCTGTTCTTGCCTCACTATCATGTGTGATACAGCAAAGAAACAAAATTGAGAGACTATTTTCTCAAAGCAAGGAAAATTAGAAGGCAGGTATCCTCTGCATTTCACAGTTTAGCAGTATCTGTTGAACGGGGCTTCACAAAAATTCTCTAAATTGAGACCAAACACTCTTTATGACCCAGTGCTAAATCTAATTTTCTTAATGCCTCTTTCACTCTGCCTGCACTGATGTATACAGCCCTCAAGAGATCATAATCCCAGGCCTTTGCTCAGCCTAGAAGACCCATCCCCTATTTCCATCTTCCTGGCTAAGTTCTCTACCTGTGGAAAACACCACCAGTGTCCTGAAGACCCAGATAAAACCACCTCCCCCATGAAGCCCTCCTGGCACTCCCCTATCACTTTTGCTGAGCCCATTCATTGCACACTCATAAGCCGGGCGAAACATTACAGCCGTGAATTGAATTCAACTGCAGTTTTCATTTCTATATAATTAAAAACAAATTAATATAAGCACTTTCTGGATGTGGTCAACCACCGAAGATAAAGAGTATTAACAAGCAATTCAACTGCCAACACCTTAATTCACATACGTAACAGTGTTGATGCAAACAGACTTTAACTGCTGCAGGTTAATGAGAGCAGCAGCGAACACAGTATATAAATGACGTGTTCACAGCAAATGATGTCCAAATATCTTACAGCACACCATAAAAGCAAAAGTTTTCCTGTGATTCAAGTGGGGAAATATTGGAAAACCTGAATCATGGCATGGTACACAGTGGTACAGTCATGGCAGCTCCTCAAAAACTTTGTTTTTTTTCTAGTTGGTACCATATGCATTTTGTGAGTAGCCAAAAAACAGCTGTCAGGATAATGCTGTAAATTTTACTTTTATTGGTCTTGTGGTTACGTCTGTGTTTAATTTTCAATTCTTTTCTTAAGGAATTGTTAAGGAATTCTGTTCTTAAGGAATTTATGTCCCATTTGTATTTGTACCTACACAAGTTATACCACGAAACTCATGTAAGTCAACACTGGGAGTGCAAAAAACGAGACTGTACAACTCAAGTTTGAGAGAATGCACTTCAAGTACAAGAAAAAGTCAGGATGCAGACATTAATCCTTAATAAATGTTAGGTGGCCTCTGAGTTGCAGGTACTGCACAAACTTGTTCTTTAACTGAAAAGTGGCTATGTGACTCCGGGCATGTTTCTTTAGCTGTTTTTTATAGTAAAACTAGAATACTGATCATACAGGTCTGTCCAACCTCAGGTGTAGTATTTTTTAAAGTATTCTGTTAATTGTAATGTGCCAGACACACCATGGCAACCCACTCCAGTATTCCTGCCTGGGAAATCCCATGGACAGAGGAGCCTGGCAGGCTACATGGGGTTGTAAGGAGTTGGACACGACTTAACAACTAAACAAGACACATCATAGGTACTAGGATGGCTGTTTTCAAGTGGTCTCAGCTTCTCCCAATTCCTTGAAACAGCCCTTTTCTCAGTCATTTTTACATTCCTATCACACCCAGTCCCATGTCTGAACAGACTCCCCTGCATCTAAAATCACCAGTACAAAAGGTAAACCAGGCTCCCACTAAAACCAGGAGTTTTTACTGCCTCTAAAAGAAACAGCCAAAATACTCTTACATTTTGAAATAAGATCACAGTGACAACTCACAATTCTGTTTCCAATCTTGTTAACACCAGGGTATTGTGTTACTAGGACATTCGGTACTACTAAGTGCTCCCATTTGTTTCATTAAACTTTCAATAAAGGCTTTGTGTTTATGTTCTTGAAAAGAAAAGATTTAAGCTCATTTAAAAGGTAAAACACCCACACAAAGATTATCCGATGTCCCCTTAACATCTGGCAAGTTCTAAAATGGATGAAGGACAAAATTAGCATTCATATAAGCACAATTAAAATTATGATTGTCAAAAAGCAGCAGTCTGTGCCTCTCTGGAAATAAGGAGAATGGAGAAGTGGTAAGCAAACAAGAGACAAGTTGCGGGAGTGGCTAGCACCAGAAAGAAAAAGAGATTAGATTTGAGAAGTGGCTAAAAAGCCAAAATAGGGCAGGGAGGTGGGCAAGCTTTCAGGACAATTCTGATAGGAACCTGAAATTGGCCTGCCTGTTCCCTTCTAATCCTGACTCAAGGCTAGTTCCGAGTCTACTTCGGGTTTCTCTTAAATACTGCTTCCATATTATCATCCAAGATTGTCAGTGCTGTTACAGTGAAGGCAGGCACCAAGAGCTGTCTGCCTACACCAGCATTCTGACATTCTGGTTGAGCCCTGTCAGACTTCAAAACTATTTTTAACTACTATGCAAGTCTGGATTTTAAATTCTCTCTTAACGGGGCAATAATAGCTGAAGCCTCACAGAAGAAGTCTTCCAGTTGTAATAGGAATCTTCTTGGAAAGATGTGGCAGTTTTGTTAAGAGGGTCATAATGCAAATGCTTCACAAGCAGGGAAACTGAGGAACACATAAATGCCCAGGATCCAATCACAAGACAGGAATGAATACTGATGGAAGCATCTCAATCAGTTACAGTTCTGTTTCCTATCCAGTTTTCTTTGAAGCTCTCCAGGAAGCCTTTAACGACTGAAGTAAACACAGCTTTCAGGAGAGCGTCCTTCCAATCACGAGTGATCTTCTGGTGCAGTGTGGGGGAAGAGGCAGCAGTAAGCCTCTCTAGCCAGCAAAAGTTTTAAACAGCGAGTTGTATATCACTTAACCCCTCTTCCTCCCTCAGGACAGATGAAAAGACTCCGGAACAGGTATTATTAGTCATGAATTTTTCAAAAAGCT
>SJYQ01094933.1:560-15344 GCA_006410935.1 Redunca redunca
CTTTATGTGTTTTCAGAGATGCTAGACTCAGTAATTGGATTTTTAATTTAAAAAATTGTATTATTTTTTATTGAGTATAATTGCTTTACAGGGTCATGTTAGTTTCTGCTGTACAATGAAGTGAATCGGCTTTAGGTATACACATATCCTTTCTCTCGAGGACATCCCCGCCCCCAACCCCACACATCTGGGTCTTCACAGAGCACGGAGGTGAGCTCCATGGGCTATGCAGAGGGAGACGCTGCCTGTATTTCTGAGAAGGACTCAGCGTCTCCCTTTTCTTGTTCATCAAATGGTGATTGTGCGATGCACCCTACCCTGCCTCTGTGGCTTCTGAAAGCTAAGTATTATTCTGCTCTGATGAAGGAGGATAGGTTTTAAACTTCTTTGCCTGGAAGCAGTCACATACCACCTTGTGTCCGAATTGTAAATTACTTTTCAGCAGGGAAAGAAAAAACATGTTGCCATTGTAAGTTTCTCTAACAATCTTAGTTTGTAGTAATAGCTTGGATGTCAACACTCCTCGAGGCCACTGAGATGGGTGGCAAGCTTCTCTTCTTTATTTATTTTTGTTGTCCTTGTCAAACTCTTAAAATATTGTGCACTGGCATTTTCCAAAGCACAATGATACAAAGTGGGTGTTATTCTTGGGAAAGACTAGAACTGAGGGATCCATCTGTGCCTCGCATTGGCCAATTTACTGGCATCTAGAATAATTATGCTCTTTTTTAAAATAATAAAAGTAGCAGTTGCTAATTTTTGGTGGCTTTTTCTTAACTATGTCAGACACTATTCTAGTGTCATTAATAGGGCTTATATCACTGAATCGCCACTACCACACTGTGAGATATACGGATTATACAGAGGAGGGAATGGTCCGGGCAGGACTGAGTAACTCGTGTAGTTAGCCGTGGCAGTGGCTGGGCTTGAGCTTTGGTTGCTTAGACCCTGGACCCTGGGCCCTTACCCTTCCGTACCTTGCTTCCGGATGTGGTGGTCACTCTGGATCTCAGCTTTGTGTCGCTGACGTGCTTTTTCCCCCCAGTAAAGCTTTTCCTCCTGGACTGGTGTTTCAGTTGTACGTTATTGTGTGACTCACTCACTGGCTCACTCTCTCAGTTGTGCCCAGCTCTTGGGACTCTTTGGACTGTGCCCTCCAAGTGCCTCCGTCCGTGGGCCTTTTCAGGTGAGAATGCTGGAGCGGGTTTCCATTAGCTCCTCTGGGGGACCTTCCCGACCCAGGAACTGAACCCGCGTCTCCTACATTTTCTGCATCACAGGCAGATTCTTTACCGCTGAGCCTTTGAGGAAACCCATTATTGTATAACACATAGTCCCAAATGTAGAGGCTTAAAAAATTACTTGTGTTAAAAGATAAACTGAGGCATATTAAAAATTCTGAGTGTATTTGAGCAAAAAACCTGTTCTAATCGGGCAGTGCCACACTTCCTAAGCAGAAGTGGTTAAGAGCACCCCACCCACTGAAACTAGACATTTGTAGAGAGGATGCTGAAAGAAAGCAGGGAAATTATTTGATTGGTTAAGGCTTAAGCAGTTGCCATATTTGAGAAAACCTAGTTGGTTGTGATCGACGGTCCTTAGGTCTTGATTTCTTAACCTTGAGGCATTTCAGGGTTAAGTTCTGGTTTGCTGAGAGCGGCTACAAGGCATCAGAGCTGACTCAGTCTAATGGGTCAGCTCCTTGTCCCCAGCATGGCTTCACCGGACAGCTGTCTTGCTGTGGATCAGACGGTTCATGGGAGCTCAGGGCTCCCAGGAGCGTGAAGGCAGAAGCTGCCAGAGCCTCTTAAGGGTCTGGAACTGGCGTCACTTCTGCTACCTTCCTTCGGCTAAATTATGTCACAGGATGGCCACAGACTCCCTGTGGGGGTGGACCGCTCCAAGGTGTGGTTTGCTGGGTCTCCTGTTTGGAGACAAGCTGTCACAGCTGGCCAATGTGAATTGTCTGGTATAGGACAGTGGTAAAGCGCATTGACTCTGGAGGCCAGATGCGGATTAAAACCCTGGCTTTGTCCCGTTTCTGCTGTGTGATGTTAGATGAGTGACTTAGGCATCTCTCAGCATCCAGTTCTTTCCCTGTGAGTGGCAAGCTAGTACTTCATCCCTTCCAGGGACTGTGAGAATATCAAACCAGTCCATCCTGAAGGAAGTCAACCCTGATTGTTCCCTGGAAGGACTGTGGCTGAAGCTGCAACATTTTGGCCACCGGATGTGAAGAGCTGACTCACTGGAGAAGACCCTGATGCTGGGAAAGGTTGAAGGCAAAAGGAGAAGTGGGTAGCAGAGGAAGAGATGGTGGGATGGCATCACCAACCCAGTGGGCGTGAATCTGAGCCAACTCCAGGAGACAGTGGAGGACAGAGGGGCCTGGCGTGCTGCGGCCCTCGGGGTCGCCAAGAGTCGGACACGACTCGGTGACTGATCAGGAACCGTAACGTGGTTCGCAGTCGCCGTCACTGAGCATCACTCTGTGCCAGGCCCCGTGCTAAGCACTGCACGCATCTGACCTCTCACCCTCTCAGGGACCCTATGGAGTGGCTCCCATTGTCCTTCAGATCAACAGGGAACTTCAGACACGAGGAGAAGATGTCAGTTGCCCAAGTTCTCCCGGCTGGTAAGGGACGGCACTGGGATTTTATTCCAGGCTCCCGAGTCTGCGCTCTGCATCACACTCTGCGTTTTTCAGGAGTGGCTCCGTCTCTGTGAGACAGCGATGATGCAGGTGGGTGAAGTGCTTGGCGCGGCGTGTGGTCCAGGTAAACATGCCGAGTCGGCAGTGGTTAGGCACGTCCATGGAGGCGCCTCGCCCTGAGAGGTGCCATCGTCTTTCATCGTCATCATCGTCTTTCCCTCCTTGGCTAAAATGAGTGCAAGCAGTTCGTTTCCATTAAAAATCACATGGTCCCATGTAGCACTGCCATTTCAGACGGATTTGGGCTCGCCTCCCATGTAAGTCGTTTCCTGAATTTGCTTCTTTGTCTGCAGCAGGGGGAGTCTCAGGCTTTCCTTCTAGGGAATCATCCTGGGTTGATGCTGGGCCTCCAGCATGTCGCTGTGGATGAAAGTCTATCTGTCCTCTGAAGATGCGGCTGATTATCTGGGCTTTAGTGCCTGAAGATCCATGGCTCTGCTTAGGGCCCACTGGGATGCTCAGAGCGATACGGGGTATTTGAAACTGTGGGTTTGTAATGTGTGCTCATATTTTTCTGCCCTTGTCTCTTGGTTTTCAGATTTGAGCCGTTTCCTGACATTGTGAATCTGTTTGTATATCTCCTTCCTCTTTCTCTCTTCTAACTGTTAGCTGTCTGCTGGGACTCTTTTTTACTCTCATAGAATGAAGGCAGCCTTTCTGCTTCTTGGGTCTGGCTAGGCATTACTATAGGGCTTCCCAGGTGGCACGTGGTAAAGAACCCGCTGCCGATACAGAAGATGTAAGAGATGTGGCTTCGATCCCTGGAAAGACCTGCTGGAGGAGGGCATGGCAGCCCACTCCAGTATCCTTGCCCGGAGAAGCCCGTGGACAGAGGCGCCTGCGGGCTACGGCCCACAGGGTTGCAAAGAGTCGGACACGACTGGAGTGATAGCGGGCGCACAGCGCGGTTATGGCTGCAAAGGAAAAGGGTCACCCCCTTCCTCTCTGGCTCTCTTTCGTTGCATCTAACGCAGCAGCAAGCCCCACTGGCCGTGCCTCCAGACCCCAGCCTCAATTGGTCTCCGTACTCACCATTGACTCTGCTGCCTCTTTCAAACACCTTCCGTCCGAACTACACAGAAGCCCCTCCCTGGGGTCCCAGCGTGCACGCTTCCCCACCTTTGGAACACTTTCCATGCAGCGTTTGACCTGACCTTGAGAAATGTCATCCAGCTATGCCATTCCTTTGCTCAGAACTCTGCAGTGGCCTCCCATGGCGCTTGTGCTTCGTGTGGACCCACCAGATCTGGGCGTCCTTCTTCAGCCTGCCCCTCCGGCCCTCTTCGGGCTGGGTGTTCGGGCTGCAGCACTCCTCACTGTCTGGAACTATTTATTGCTTGTGGTTTGGTCTAACCTCTGTCTCCCGTCCCCACCAGCTCCCCCTCCTACAGAGAAAGCAAGCGACTGGGCAGAGACTTTACCTTCTCACCGTCAGGTACCCAGCACATGACACGTGCCTGTCACGTGGCATTTTGCATGAGTGAAGGCAGAAGCTGCTCCTTTATAGGGAACTCTAACTTCTTATATGAGCCGTTTCCATAGCTTTAGCTTGTTTTTTTTTTTTGACTGCGCAGCGTGGCACCTGGTGTCTCAGCTTCCTGACTGGGGATCGAACCCGTGGCCCCTGCAGTGGAATGCGGAGTCCTAACCGCCGCGACTAACCGCCGGGACTAACTGCCAGGAAAGTCCCCATAGCTTTGACCTTCCATTCCAGGGACAGGAATCTCTTTTGAATCCCGGCTCAGCTACACAAGAAGAATCTTCCATTTTATATAAAAAAAATCAGCTACCTTCGTGTCATTTTTCTAGAGGTCCTGGTGATGTTCTTGCAAATCGTTCCATGAGTGATGTGTGAAGCTGGGGGGAACACAATCATATTCTCTGTCTCATAACCCTCTCACAGGGGTGTCTTTCTCTATCATCTCTGCCCTCCATGGTGAGTGGGTTGGAGGGAATGACCTGTGACACAATACAGCCAATATTTTCTCCTCAAATAGTCTCCTTTTTTAAAATATTGTTTATTTTTAACAGAAGGATAATTGCTTTGCAGTACTGTGTTGGTTACTACCAAGCATCAACATGAATCAGCCACAGGTTGACCCATGTCCCCCCCCTTCCACCCCACTAGGCTGTCTCTGAGCCGGGTTTGAGTTCCCTGAGTCATACAGCAAATTCCCATTTGCTCCCAAATAGCCTCTTAATCACTATCCATGGGCAGTGACTCTTTCTCATCAATCTCTCTCATCCTTCTACTGGTGAGCCGGTCCCTGCGGCGGTGGTTTCCAGTGGAGATCATTCTGAAACCTGAATGCCGTGCACTAACTCTGTAGCTTGGGGCTCTGTGTCCTGTGTCCTTGCCTTTCATCACAGCTATCGTTTTCCACGAGGAGGTTCATTTCCTTCACAAAGCTCGTGTTGCATTACCGTTCAAGTGCTTCACACACTTTCCATCTCAGCCCCTATTGATCCTAATCCGTTTTTCTAATGATTTAATTAATTTCAGAGAAGTTTGAAAGTAGCAAAGAAAAGGAACGAGAAGAAATAAAAATAATTGGAACAGTAAAACATTGGACTGTTTCTGGATCTACATCGTAAGAGATAAAACCAGAAAGGGCCTTGAGCAACAAGGCCCATTAAAAGTTTTCAGTGAAGATGACTTAGCCAAGTGGAAACAAATACAGAAGACGAATGTGACTTCTCATCTATTGTTTCAGATAATTGCAAGGTTGCCATTAAGAGAGAAGACACCTGGGAAAAGAAAGCAAGGAATAGGCTAGGCTTAAAAACAGTTTTGAGGAAAGAACTTTGTGTGTGTGCTGAAACAGGAAGCTTTGTGGAAGTGTAATCGAAAGTGGGGTCCAGCTGCTCAAAGCCAATAAAGAGGCCAGGTTGGTGGGAAGGAAAGTTTGCTCTCGCTCCCACTGACAGTCAGGGGCAGGAGCTTCCGTAGGCTGAGGCAGGGGCTGCATGCCGAAACAGCACAGTCAGCTCTGAGAGTCATCTTGAAACTGGTCATCGGCGGCCTGACCAGCGTCATCCTGATTATTTTAAAAACTTTTATTTAGTTTTAGTTGGAGGATCTCTGCGTTACAGTACTGTGTTAGTCCCTGCCATGGATTCTTTTAGGGGTCGTTAAGCTTCAGTTCCAAGGGCAGTTTGTTTCCATTTCTTGAGGCCAGTTCTTGGAACTGTGGCAGCTCATGTCATGCCTACAGCCTGGTCATCTTGCAGTTCGCTTCTCCACCTGGTGGGAGTTTCTGTATCTATGAGGCAGCTCCTAGGACACGGCTCAGAGTGCTGTATATAGCCCTTGAGAAGGAGTTAGCGGGCCTTGACTATGCTTAATGACTGTGCAGTTTTTATCCGGCCTCCTTTGACAGTGTCCCTTTGTCTCTGCGTTTTTCTCACTTCGCTGATTAAACCTATTCCTTGGCTTTTCCCCAGACCAAAGGCAGGCAGAGTATTTGGCAGGGGCTCGGTGTGTGTGTCGCGGGGAAGGACTGTTCAGTTCAGTCTCTCAGTTGTGTCCGACTCTTTGTGACCCCCATGAACCGCAGCACGCCAGGCCTCGCTGTCCATCACCAACTCTTGGAGTTTACCCAAACCCATGTCCATCGAGTCGGTGATGCCATCCAGCCATCTCCTCCTCTGTTGTCTCCTTCTCCTCCTGCCCTCAGTCTTTCCCAGCATCAGGGTCTTTTCCAATGAGTCAGCTCTTAGCATCAGGTGGCCAGAGGACTGGAGTTTCAGCTTCAGCATCAGTCCTTCCAGTGAACACCCAGGGCTGAGCTCCTTTAGGATTGAATGGCTGGGACCGTAGGATCCTGCTCTTTGCAGAAGCATATAGAACAAAAGTCTGTCAGCTTTTTCAGGAAGGTGAATTGCTAAGAAACCGTGAACCTGGACTTAAAAAGCTGCTGAATACTGAGACCTAAAGCAAGTTTCAGGCCAGCATCCTGCACCAGCAGGAGGCAGAAGATGGAAACCCCTAACGCGTGCAGGCTCCCCAAAACCCACTTTAGGCACGGCCGGGATGGATAATGGAAAAGGGAGCCCCTCCAAGAGGGGAGGGTCAGAGGCTGCAGAGAGCAACCCAGAGAGGAGTTCCAACCAGAATGTAGAATCAAGGTCGAGTAAAGGAATGTGACCTGAGGCCCTCATAACGCTCTCCCCTCGGGAGTCCAGACCTGCTGTGGGCCACAATTACTGTGTGTTTGTATTTTCACCCTTTCTTGTCAAGGCTTCCCTGGTGGCTCAGATGGTGAAGCATCCACCCACAGTGTAGGAGACCGGGGTTCGGTTCCTGGGCCGGGAAGATCCCCCGAAGAAGAGAATGTCTGTCCTCTCTAGTGTCCTTGCCTGGAGAATCCCACGGACAGAGGCTACAGTTCATGGGGTCGGAAAACGTCAGACAAAACTGAGGGAACTTCTTTCCAAGCAAGGAATTTCCGTTTGCTGTCATTCTGTCCCTGGGCCACGACTGTGTACTGGGCCCGTGTGGTAAGCAGTGGGTGCCGGGTTTCCTTCTTAGCTCAGGGATCACTGGACCACAAGGAGGCCGCTCAGAGAATCCTGCATCATGGGCATTTCCCCCCCCTCCTTTCTGGGCTGTGCCCCAAAGTGTGTGGCATCTCAGTCCCCGGCCCCAGCCGGGGATTGAACCTGGGCCAAGGCAGTGAAAGCCTGGAATCCTAACCACTGGGCCACCAGGGAGCTCGCACGCCACTGGCCGTCCTGAGCGCTGGGCTGGACAGGTAAGTGTGCAGGGAAGACCGAGGCCGGTATTTGCTGGTCGGTGGGGCAGGTGGTGTTTACCAAACTCTGCGTCTTTCTTTTGCTTTATGCTTATTTACACAGTAGATAGTAGTCCCTTGAAGTTAAATGGAGCCAGGGCACTGCGTCTTGCCCACCAGCGAAACAGGATTTGGATTTATGGATGGTGCCTACAGTTTTGCCCCCACAACCCTTGAGGCCCCCACACTGCAGAGAAGTCAGTGGAGCGCCCTTTGGCTTCAAGGTCCTTCAACAACCACGTGGAGCAGAGCCTCTGACACGCGTTGGTGTGTGACGTGAGCAGGATATAAGCCTTTACGATGTGAGAGAGCCCAGCAAACACACCTTTATCCTACCGAGGTTTTGGGATCACCTGCGATCACAATGAGCCTACCTTCACCAATGAAGTAATCAGATTTGTGCAGAATGAAACATACAGTATACGCATTGGTTTCACCGCCTTCCAGTTTTTTTTTTGCACCGAGTATTTACAGAGGGTCTTTGTAACTAAAAGCTGGCTTCTGAGTGAGAGTAGATTTTCTCAATGCCGTGTATCGTTCTTGTCTCCTGAAGTCAGAGAGTCCCCGGGTATGAACGTTATTGAGTGTCTAAACTAAACCGGAACTGCTACTTACTCGCTGTGTAATCTGTCTGGGCCTCAGTTTCCTCAAAAGGAAACGGGTATAATGGAGACCTGTCTCGGGTTGTGGTGAGAATTACGCCCATTAATTCAAGTGCTGTGCTCAGCACAGGATCTGGTCATATACCATGCTCGATAAATGTTTCATCACTTTCATCATAAATTGCAAGGCGAAGGCAATGGCACCCCACTCCAGTACTCTTGCCTGGAAAATCCCATGGACGGAGGAGCCTGGTAGGCTGCAGTCTGTGGGGTCGCCAAGAGTCGGACACGACTGAGCAACTTCACTTTCCCTTTTCACTTTCATGCATTGGAGAAGGAAACGGCAACCCAGTCCAGCGTTCTTGCCTGGAGAATCCCAGGGACGGGGGAGCCTGGTGGGCTGCCATCTCTGGGGTTGCACAGAGTCGGACACGACTGAAGCGACTTAGCAGCAGCAGCAGCAGGGATAGACAGCACTGAGTGAGACAGACAAGGTCTGACCTTCTGAGATATCGGCTCATTTCACGGCCCTGAGCTTTGATCTTGTGCTTGTTCAATACAGTGCCTTTTAAGTCCTTTTTTTGACCATGCCACACGGCATGTGGTATCTTAGCTTCCCAGTCAGGGATCGAACCTGCACTCCCTGCATAGGAAACACAGAGTCTTAACCACGGAACTGCCAGGAAAGTCCTTCAGTCCTCATTTTAAGAGAAAGACATTGCCCTTCTCCAGAAGACTCCTGGGAACGTTGGTTGGGGCCGCGTCTGTGCTTTCCATCTGAGTGCTCTGAGTCAGTGCGTCCCCTTCAGTGGCTTTATGCTGCACGCGCACTGTTTGTTTATACTCTGGGGCAACTGGAGTGGGAGGACTAGAGGGAGATTAGGATGTGCATTGGTGGAAAGAACCACTTCTGGCTTAGAGCCGCTTCCTCCCTAGAGCACCGGGCAGCCACGGCTGCCTTCGTACCTACAGAAGTCGATTTGGCTCCTTCTTTGCCTGTCTCTGTTCCCAAGGTGCACTGTCCAGCCATCTCATTTCTCATGATGTGTAGGCAAGACTTGCAAGATGCAGTAGGTTTAAAAATCTCTCCTTTTTGAATTTTTAATGATTTATTTTGGCTGTGCTGGGTCTTTGTTGTGGCACGTGAGTTTAGTTGCCCTGAGGCATCTGGGATCTGAGTTCCTGGACCAGGGATTGAACCTGTGTCTCCTGCATTACAAGGCAGATTCTTAACCATTGGACCAAGTGGGAGTGTGAGTCGCCCAGTATTGTCTGACTCTTTGCGACCCCATGGACTGTAGCCCATAGGGCTCCTCTGTCCATGGGATGCTCCAGGCAAGAATACTGGAGTGGGTGGCCATTCCCTTCTCCAGGAGATCTTCCTGACCCAGGGATTGAACCCAGGTCTCCTGCATTGCGGGCAGATTCTTTACCGTCTGAGCTCTAGGGAAGTCCCCAATCCCTTCCTTAAAGATAAAATACATTAACCTATGAGAACAGAGATTGAAGCTGCACCAGCGAGGGCCTCATCCACCCGCTATGCTGTGCGCGTACATGCCTGGTTTACTCGTGTGTCTGAGCTGGCGTCGTCATGTCCACATGGCTGGCATGGACCATCTCCCAAGCACACCCTCCTTAGTGATGGTAACTAGACAGGCACACCCACTTGCCTTGGCATGCTTTGCAGATGACCCAAGCTGCAAACACCAACACATATAAGACATATGCTCTCTTCTTTGTATAATTCCAGGCACCAAAATATGCCTACACGCAGTGGGTGTGTGCATACAGACGCAAGTGTATTCTTTTCTGCCTGGGAGAAATACGCTTCTGTGAGGTTCCATCTACTCCCACACGGAACCTCCATGGCTGGCACCTCTCCTAATTATTCCATCCACTCCCTCCCCATGGACCCTTGGTGTGTATATTTTGGCACATTCGCTTGATTCCTCCTCCTTTTTCTCTCCCTCTTTCTCTGCCTGCCTCCCTCCCTCTTCCTCCTCTCCACGACTCTTTAGAAAATTTGTTAAACTATACACTTTATTATTAATGTACGTGTATGAAAAATTCTTCCCAGTTACAAAAGTGCATGGTTATAAAATCATCTCCATACAAAGGTTGGCATCATCCCACTCCCCGCCCTGCCCCAACCCTCCCGCCCCCAGACTGTAGCCCTCCGCTGTCGAGAGAGCTCCTGGGTCCAGAACTCTCCAGCCAGTGTGATGCTGCAAACTCAAGGGTGCTCAGCAAAGGACCATGCAGCCTGCCTCCTTCCCTCCCCTGCTGCCTCCTTCTGGAGCTGGGGAGAGCAGATGAGCTCCTCCAGCTTCGGGAAGATGTTCTTTGGAGGAATGGACAAGCATGTCTCCCGGTACCCTTTCAGAGCTGGAACTGATGTCAGAGTGATACAAACAAAGACATCTCTAGGGAAAACGGGGCCCTAGGTCTCCCCTGATGGAGAAGCAGCTGTCCTGGTCTGTTCAAATTCCATACACCAAGTTGCTCAAAAGGAGCCGGTAAACTATAGCAACGTGCGCTGTGCTCAGTCACTCAGTCGTGTCCAACTCTTTGCGACCCCCTGGGCTGCAGCTCACCAGGCTCCTCTGTCTATGGGATTTCTCAGGCAAGGAGCCTGGCGCGGGTTGCCATTTCATTCTCCAGGGGATCTTCCCCACCCATGGATCAAACCTGTGTCTCCTGCATCGTCAGGAGGATTCTTTACCACTGAGCCCCCTGGGAAGCCCCTAGCAGGCAGGGGACCTTCATCGACAAGTGTTTCCTGGGAATCCCTGTGGGGATGGAGACACGGATGAGGGTTTTTCATCGAGTGTGCAAAGAAGTGGCGTCTTTTCTAAAGAACAATTTTATTGGCCCAGACCTTGACCGTCGTAGCCCTGTTGGGTAGCTAAGCTTTGCCATCCTCAGGCTCAGCATGCCCTTATCTTCTGTGGTAAGGACAGCTCTCTGAGGGGTAGGGAGGCAGGCAGGATGTCATTAGGCTGCCTCAGTTACATACTCATCTCTCCTGTGTTTTCTGAGCGGCTATTCCTACCCCTAGCCTGAAGGGATTCCATCTTACTGTAGTAAGCTGTCAGAGAAGGCAATGGCACCCCACTCCAGTACTCTTGCCTGGAAAATCCCATGGATGGAGGAGCCTGGTAGGCTGCAGTCCATGGGGTTGCTAAGAGTCGGACACGACTGAGCGACTTCACTTTCACTTTTCACTTTCATGCATTGGAGAAGGAAATGGCAACCCAGTCCAGCGTTCTTGCCTGGAGAATCCCAGGGATGGGGGAGCCTGGTGGGCTGCCGTCTATGGGGTCACACAGAGTCAGACACGACTGAAGTGACTTAAATAAAATGTAGTAAGCTGTACGTTAAACAGGCAGCTGAGTAGACCACGTCAGAGAACTGAACTCAGGCTCCAGAGAGACGGGAGCCGTATCAGAAGACACCAGCAACCACGGAACCCCATGCACAGACACGTGGACTCAGAGATACCCCAAGGCTCACAGCCTGGACAAAACCGAATGAAGCCTTGGAGGAGCCACATCGAGGATCCTTGGTCAGCAGGGCTGTGGGAACGACACCAACCAGGGCTGCTAGACTATTTCCAGAAGCTTCCTCTAGAGGCTTGCTTTGAGAGCCTGTTCAAGACGATGGGGGTGAGGGACAAGGGAGAAGCAGGGAATTCCACGGCCATAGGGAAGTTAACTGCATTTTACATTGCGATTTATTAACTGGGGACCTTTTAGTAGCTGGAGAAGCATCTATTCTTTAAAAGCCTGTATCCTATTCAGAAAGGTTTGTCGTCAATGGGGACTAAAGAGTATTATTAGAACATTTGATCTCAAGGGTTGGCTTGTTTGGTCTAGTCCTACGCAAAAAAAAAAAAAAAAAAAATCTTGTCTTAAAATATGTTAACTATATTTCAGCAAACCAGAGTCTCTAAGACTTTATGATAGAGGTATATGGTGCCCCTCTGTGGGAGGTTTAACTGTGTTAGGACTGTTATTTCTAACAGTTCTTCCCCAAATACTCTTTTTGTTGTTGGCTGGACTCACAGAGAGCGACCCTGGTCAGCCGGCCCCTGGACACAGCAGAAGAGGGTGGGGGCAGTCCTGCTCCCATCGTCAAGGAGCAGAGCTCTGGCCTAGACGTTGTACGTGAGACGCAGAAGAGACAAGGGTCAGGCACCCCAGTTCTAGCAAAGTGTTGGGCACTCTTGGTTAATGAGCGCAGGCAAGCAGGAGTCGGGGAAGACCTCTTGGAAGACGCTCTCATTCTCCTCCATTCCTTTGCGGCCTGCCAGGAGGATGGGTGAGGCGAGTTTACTGGAGCCGAGGGCACGGTAGAAAGTCCCCAATTTAATCTCATCTCTGTCCATCTTGCCAGCTTATGGGACTGGGTCCTAGAGGGGACCCCTATCCTGCAGAGGGGACTGCTTCCTGTTGCCTCTGTATCTCTTGCAACACAGACAGAAAGGCATAGGCAGGATGGGGGAACACAGCTTTCTCTCCTGTTTCCCAGAGGTCTTATCTTTTGCACGACTGCCACCAGGCCGCCAGCTCTGATGTGCCGCTGATACTTTGCAAGTCAGGTGTCTCCCATGATTTGCCCTGATGCGAGTACCTCTAACCTGCAGGGTGTCACTGCCCTTTATTTAGCCGATGGATGGTTTGACGGGGATCTTGATGGCTGGCTGTGAATTCAAGGGCCCCCCTGCCGAGACCCCTCAGGCATTTTCTTCCGCAAGCATCCAGGAAAGCCCTGGAAAGCGCGAGATGGAGCTGAGTTGCCACCCTGCCATGCAGACAAGTCGTACCTGCTCTGGAGTCTATTTTTCCATCTGTAAAATAGGTGCAAGGATGTTTGTGGTTTTCCTCCCACCCAGGGTCATGAAAAGTCAAGGAGAATGATACCAAAGCACTTCACAAACTGTCCCGCGCTGAACAAATACGGGAAAGCTCATGATCACGATGATGAGACCGACGACGGAGAGACAGACAACGAAGATGAGTTGCTAACTGTGCTTTGCATTGATCCCTTGATTTTTGACTGACCGGACTGACCAGTTAGACAGGGTGCTCTGAATGGAGCTGCCTAGCCTTCTAGAGTAACCTGGGGTAAGAGACTCAACCCGCTCCAACTGAATCTTGTGTAAAATGGGAATAATAACTCACTAGGCAGTGTTGCTGGGAGAATTGAAATCGATGAGTTGACGGACGTACAAGCGCTCCAGGAGAGTGTTGGGTCCTTTCTGGGAGCTTCATCCAATCGGAATTTGAACTTAGAGAAGGTTGGAGGACATTGTGATGGGGTTTTATTGGGGTTTTATTTTGCTTGTTAAGTAGCATATGAGTTAACCTGTCTGAACCTTGGTTTCCTCATCTGTAAAATGGGCACGATGATGCTTACCTCAGCAGACTGTTGTGTGCGTGAATGGGAATTGTCTCTGGAGAGAGCCCTTCACTGTGCCTGACTCCGACAGGTGCTGGGCAGTGAACAGCTCTCTCATCCTCTTGCTGAAACGGGCCTGTGGCTTCAAAGGAGGATCCAACCCTCCTGCGGTAACGACTGTGGCGGCCGTTTCCATTAGGCCTCGGGATCACGCTGCAGGGCTGCACCGCGGGGTGCACCGTCCTGGAGGGACCCCTTGGTGTGGGCACAGGGAGAGTCACAGGGTGAAGAGTCCAGGGTGCCAGGTCTCCTGCCTCCCTCTTCAGAAGCCCATGCTGGAGTGCCAGGCAGGAGGTGGGGGAGGGGAAGGGTGCTGCGGGGGTCACGGCCTGGACCTGCTCACCTGCGGGTGACAGCTGGCACCGTAGGACGGGGCGAGGGCGGTCGGCGGGAAGGGGTCTCACCCGGGGGCCAAGAGCGTCGGGGGAAAGTTCTGGGCCCGTCCTGCTCCCGCTCTGTCCGGTCGCTGTCACTGTCCACGCGCCACGCGTGTTGTCGGCGGTGTCTGCCTCTGTCTGCGGACGAAGCAGACGTTCCTTCTGATGAGGCGCTTCACACGTCGCCTCCCTTCTTGTAATGCTCTAGGATTTTCTTGACAGTAGACGACCCGTCCTCCGGGCCTCCGTCACTCGACGTGCTGCCAAAACGCCTCGACCGGAAGAGTTCCGGCTTCTCGCTCCTCTGTTGGAGGTCAGGGCCTCGGGGGCCAGGGTGGAGGTCCGATCCAGCTGGCAGCCCCAGTTCCTAGCACAGCGCCTGGCTCCCCCGAGACGTGCACGCAAAGGTGGCTTCGGGACCCTGCCTGAGCCGCGACGGAGGTGACTGGGGCCCCGCGGAGCCGCAGCGGGCGGCCGGGGAAGGTGTCCGGCGGCCAGCTGGCCGTGGCGGTGGGCGGCGGGCGGCGTGGGGGGCGCCGGGCGCCCGGTCAGATCTCCTCCTCCTCGCTGGCCTTGCTCCAGCGGTGGCAGCAGTTGGCAGTGATGCCCAGGAGGAAGTTGGTGGCCACAGACGCGATGGAGACGACGAAGCCCACGAAGGCGATGAAGAGGTAATCGTCCAGGGTCAGGGTCAGGTGGCAGGCCTTGAAGCTCTCCTCCGTGAGCGAGAAGAGGGGGGCACCCTCGACTTCCGGGGGCCCTCGGCACTCAGCCAGCTGAGAGTCTGCAACACAGAGACGGGGGTGGGGCGGGGGTTGAGGCCCTGGAAGGGAGGGCGG
>SJYQ01094933.1:15572-26927 GCA_006410935.1 Redunca redunca
TGGGGAAACAGTGGAAACAGTGTCAGACTTTGTTTTTGGGCTCCAAAATCACTGCAGAGGGTGACTGCAGCCATGAAATTAAAAGACACTTACTCCTTGGAAGAAAAGTTATAACCAACCTAGATAGCATATTCAAAAGCAGAGACATTACTTTGCCAACAAAGGTCCATCTAGTCAAGGCTATGGTTTTTCCTGTGGTCATGTATGGATGTGAGAGTTGGACTGTGAAGAAGGTTGAGCACCAAAGAATTGATGCTTTTGAACTGTGGTGTTGGAGAAGACTCTTGAGAGTCCCTTGGACTGCCAGGAGATGCAAGCAGTCCATTCTAAAGGAGATCAGCCCTGGGTGTTCTTTGGAAGGAATGATGCTAAAGCTGAAGCTCCAGTACTTTGGCCACCTCATGTGAAGAGCTGACTCATTGGAAAAGACTCTGATGCTGGGGGGGATTGAGGGCAGGAGGAGAAGGGGACGACCGAGGATGAGATGGCTGGATGGCATCACTGACTCAATGGACGCGACTCTGAGTGAACTCTGGGAGTTGGTGATGGACAGGGAGGCCTGGCGTGTTACGATTCATGGGGTCGCAAACAGTCGGACACGACTGAGTGACTGAACTGAACTGAACTGAACTGATCACCATCTCCCACTTTGTTATCTGTTTGCTCCCTTTGAATGTAAGTTCTCCCTGTAGTACCCTTAGCATTAGAGCAGGGGCCTGTCCATGTGAATGCGCAAGTAACCTTTGTTCACTGAATCTGAGAATGAATGACTCTGTGCAGTCCAAAGCCGGGTATCTTTTTATGACCCCATGTGACTCTTCCAGATACACAAGAATGTAGGGTTGAGTATGGGCTCTGAAATTACCAGCCTGGATTCAAATCGCCTCTTTATCTCTCCTTGGGTTTCCTTGACGGTTCCATCCCTGGGTCGGGGAGATCCCCTGGAGAAGGAAGTGGCAGCCCACTCCAGTCTGCTTGCCTGGAGAATCCCATGGACGGAGGAGCCTGGAAGGCCACAGTCCCTGGGGTCGTAAAAGAGTCAGACACGACTTAGTGATGGAGCAGCAACATCCATCACGCATTCACCCGCGGCTGTCAGTGGTTCCATGTCACTCTGCCTCGGGAGGGAGAGCGGCAGGGGGGTAGCAGTTCTGCCTTGCAGCCAGGTATTCCTTGCTCAGGGGATAGATACCAATCAAACGCTCACCCGGGGCAAGTCTTTTTGCCTTTCGGGCTCTTATGACGAGGGATGATACGTAAGAAGTGGATCACTGAAGCTCAATGTCTAAGAGAATCAATGCGAAGGAGCTTTTAAAGCTATCCGGTACAGAAACACTGTGTATTCATTCTGCAGTTTTTGAGGGAAAAGAATAAAATGCTGGACTGAAATTGACTCCCTTGAGACGTGGATGAACATGATTCTGAGAAATGGATTCTTAGAATGGAAGGTCAGGTTCAGAAGAAGGATGAACCTCCCCCCCGCCCCCCAAGCCCCAGGGCTCAGGTGCCCCTGTAGGCTGTGTGCACAGTAGCCCAGACTCTGCGGAGGACAAGATGGTGCCTGGCGTTGACCATCATCGTCTTGGAACAGGAAGATGCTGAACCCCAAAGTCTCTCGCAGGCATGAGTGGGGTGGTGGCGGTCCATCGTGAGGCTGTGGGGTGTGGGAACCCTGAGGGTGATTGGCAGAGCCCTCAAGAGGGCAGCACAGGAGCCTGCGGGCTGACAAAACCTTCTGGTTAATTCAGGGACCAGCCTTGAACCTGATTTATATCCCAAGGGGGTCCTATGGCCCTGTGTGTGGGGATTTGTCCAAAATGGAGGGACAGTAATAGGAATCCCATCAAGAAAAGGGGAGGAGGAAGCAGAAAAAGACCAAGCGAAGAGGGTCACCTCCTCCTCCCTGCACTAGCAAGTTCTTTCCCCCAAGAGGAGATTATTTTAGAGATATGGATCCGCCTTACAGGGAGGGGGCGTTTCTGGCTGCGGCCCGGGGCCAGCCACGTGGCCTCCTTGGAGCGCGGTTTCTCCTTTGCACCGCACGAGGCTTCCCCGACGGGACCTGGGGCCCCTCTCCCGCTCGCTGGGGCCCTGCGCTTCCCCGAAAGGCAGCGGAGACCTCGGGGCCCCCGGGACACAGGGAGCCCCTCCGTGAGGAGGAGCCCAGCGGGACCTTTCTGTCCTTAGTGCCCGCGCGCGCGAGGAAGGAGGCGCGGCCTGCGGAGGCTGGGTCAGGAGGGGGCGGCTCCGGGCCGCCGGCCGCCTCCCCCCACCCTGACCCCGCCCCGGCCCCCAGCTGGTCCCGGAGGACTTCCTCCCGCCGCTCCGCGGGAGCACGGGAACCCCGACCACAGCCCTCCCCCCACCCAAACTAGTTCGATCCCGGGCTCCCCAGCCAGTCCTCCTCCCCGCCCCCACCTCATTCAGCGTCGGGCTTTCTGAACACGCTCCGCGCCCAGGCTCTGGGGGAGCCTCTAGGGGCGCCCCACCAACCTCGGGCTGGGCCTGCCATTCTGCTGGGGACAGGGATGGGGTGGTATCAGGGCTCCACCAGCCGACCGGTGTGGTTCAGGCTCCTGCAGGCCCCGGTCCACTCCCCTTAGAGGCTGGCTCGGAAACTGCCACGGAACAGTGTCTCGTCTCAGACTCGAGCCCTCCACCCCAAGCCCAGACCTCGCAGAATTCGCAGAGGGCCTTTGGCCGCCCGGAACTCAAGCCCTGACCCCTCCTGTTAGCCTAGAACCTGACTCATCAGGATAGACGGCCAGACGGCCAGACGGCCAGGGTTTGAATGCTGACTCCAACCCTTAACAGCTGTGGGGCCTTGGGCAAGTTTCCGAACCTCTCGGAGCCTTGGTTCCTGTGTGTGTGTGTGTGTGTGTGTGTGAGTGTGAGTGTGAGTGTCTCATCAGGGTTCTTGAGAGGATGTGATGAGCTGGCTATGAGGTGTTGCTCAGTCATGTCTGACTCTGCAGCCCCATGGATGGTAGTCCGCCAGGCTCCTCTGTCTATGGGATTCTCCAGGCCAGAATATTGGAGTGGGTAACTATTCCCTTCTCCAGGGGCTCTTCCTGACCCAGGGATCGAACTTGGGTCTCCAGCACTGCAGGCGGATTCTTTACCGTCTGAGCCACCAGGGGATGAGTTAAAACATAATATATTTAGCATAGGGCCTGGCGGATAGTAAGTACTAAAATAAATAGGGTGAGCCATTTCTGTTTCTTCTAGTATCCGGCATACTTAAAAAGCAGTCTGGTAGAGTAGCACAGAGCTTCGCAATCACATAAACTTGGGTTTTCTCCACGGGTCTGCCACTTTCCACAAAAGCGTCCCCGGCCAAGTCTTTTCATTGTTCTAAATCTCAGTTTCTTCACCTGTAAAGTGGGGCTAACAAGAGTGGGTTCCCATGAGGTAACACCCGTCCAGTTGGAGGGTCACGGTGGATGCTCCATAAACACTGTCAGTTACTGATGAGCTGCTCTGACTTTCTGTCTGTCTGTCTGTCTCCCTAGGTCGTCGGTACCACAGGGGTGGGTGAGGGCGGGGTCTGTTTTATTAAGCAGGGTCCCCGGCACCGGGCACGCACAGCAGAGACTTGGGCGTCCTCGACAGTGCGGAGGAGGCCAGCCCAGGTCCTGATCCTCCCTAGGCGGGGTCTCCAGCCCCTCCCTCTCCCGCGGAGCCTTTGCTCTGGGTGGGCAGCTCCCCGCCCCCGCACCGCCACACCCCCNCACCAGGGAGTTGTTGCGCAGGCTGAGCACGCGGAGCTCCCGGTAGCACGTGAGGTAGCCGGGCGGCACGGCGGCGATGCGGTTGTGCGCCAGGCTGAGGTTGCGCGTGTCCACGGGCAGCTCCGGGGGCACGGAGAAGAGCCGCTGGCCGCTGCAGTCCACCGCCTGGTTATGGCACGTGCAGAGCACCGGACAGCTGGCGCCGCCGTCCGAGGGCATCACCCCAGCCGCCACAAGGAGCGGCACCAGCAGCAGGGCGGGCCGCGCGGGCCCAGGCCAGGGCCGGTGGGCCGAGGCATCGCGCATCTTCGGCTGCGGGCAGCAGTGGTGCTGAACGGAGCCCATCGGGACTGGGGCTCTGGCGGTGGAACCGAGAGTCAGCCGCTCAGAAGGGCAGCTGCTTCCTCGGGCGCCGGAGCCGTGGGAGGTTGGGGCTTGGGGGCACTGCGGGTCATGGCTTAAGCCTCTCCCAGGGGCCTCTGGGCACAGGAGGGCTCCCTGGGTGAGCGCCACTGGAGGTCCCCTTTGGAGACTAGGGGGGCTCGCCACCCAGCCGAGGTCCCCCAGCGTTGGCACAGATGATCAGAGCTCGAGAAAGGGAGGACACAGGGATGTGGAGGGACCAGCTGCCCGCACGTCGGGGAAGGGCCCCTGGTGGCCTTTGGGGTCCTTCTCGCCCATGACTGTTGGGTGCCCCCCGCCGTGGACCGTGTCTGAGAGCTGGGAGGGGCGTGGGGGAGAGCAGGGGTGCCTCCCGAGGGGCCTAGCAGGTCCCGGCTCGCCGAAGCCCAGTCCCAGGTCTCGGCCGACGAGGCGGCCAGGGCTGCTGCGTCTCCTGCTCTTGGGGTCTCGGAGGCCGTTTCTCCTAGGGGCCCAGGGGGCTCGAGTCCGGGAGGGTCGCGGGGTGGCCGTCTCGAGCAGGGATCCTGGGGCGAAGGGGGTCTCCAGGGGCCTCTGCTGCCTCAGTCCGCGGGTTCAGTGTCTCCCCAGGACCCCGGGGAGGGGAGGACCCAGGCGAGCCGGGCTGTGGGCTGCTGCGGCGGGAGGAGCCCCGCGTCTGGAGGCGCAGAACTAGCGGGGCTCAGGCGACGGTCCCCGACGGTCCCCGGCGGGCTCGGCGTTCAGCGGGCGGGGACAGACGCCCCTCTGCCGACAAGGAAAGCACTCAGGAGGCCGGCCGTGCCCCCGGTTCCCCGTCCTCCGTCCCGGCTTCCTGCCGCTTCCCACCCCGTCTCCTTGTTCTCTGCGTCCCGCCTCTGCGCGGTGGGCACCTACCGTCACATCGGGGTCGCCAGCTGCCTTCTCACCCGGCCTGCAGCCCTCCCGCCGCCCCCTCCCCGCCCAGGGCTCTGGGCTGCGCGCAGCGCGTTTGCTGCGTCTCCTGGCCCCGCCCCCATCAGCGCAAAAGCCCCACCTTCGAACAACTCTAAGAAAAATGCACACTTTCTGGCTGTTTGCACCCCCTTTCCACACTCAGCACTCACATCTCTCTCTCACACAGACACAGACACAGACACACGCAGACACACACAGACACTCACACACACGCAGACACACACAGACACATTCACACACACAGACACACACAAATACAGACACACACCGAAACAGACACACTCACACGCACAGACACACACACACACTGGCACACAGTCACACGCACATACACTGACACACAGACACACACAGACACACACAGACACACACAGACACACACACACACACGAGCGTTCTTCTCCTGGGCCTCCCCCAGGTTTCGCCGTGGCTGAGCTCGCGCCTCCTCACTCTCCTCCTCCTGCACGCGCTCCTGCAGAGCCGCCACTATCTCGCACCCCGGTGCACCCCTAACCCAGCTCCCTTTCCCACGGACTCCCCGCTCAGTCCTCGGCCCCCAGCGGGCGCCCACACCCGCACCCGGCAGGCGGGAGGCCGAGCGCGGACACGCCCGGCAGCCCTGCCCCGGCCCCGGCCCCGGCCCCCGGCCCCGGCCCCGGCCCCGGCCCCGGCCGTCCTGCCCGCCCGCCGTCCTCACGTGCCCTCCCCTTAGCCTCCGCCCGGCGCTGCTCCTGTCTCAAGCTTGCAGCCTCCATCCCACCCACTGGGAGATCACTCCGGTCCGTAACCAGACCGCTTCTTTCGGAGCCCCAGCTCCCCTGCACCCCACACCCCGCGGGAGCCCACTTACTCGGGTCCGAGGACACAGCCATCCGCCTGCGGCAGACCCGGGCGCCCCCGCCTCATCCTGGCCTCCCCGCGCGCGGCTTCAGGAGGACAGACTGCCTCCCGGGCTGCTCCCCTCCCCCGGCGTCTCCTCCTCGCTGGCTCCGGGATCCTGGGGCAGCATCCTCCGGGGTTTCCAGCGCTGGGGTCCCCCTGCCGCTTCCCTTCCTTTACTCAAAGGGCAACCGAGAGAGGCGGGCGGCTTAGAAGAAAGTTCACGGAATCCGGGTGCTTCTCACCGAAACTCGGCGGTGCAGAGGCTGCTGGGGCTGGTGGCTGCCGCCAGCTCCTTTCCTCCCGCCTCCCTCTCTCTCTCTCTTCCCTCCCTGCTCCCTTTTCGCTCCTTTTTTTTTTTTTTTCCTCGAGGGCCAGGTGCTGACGTTTCACGGTCTCTTAGCAACAGCCTCCACATCTCTGAGCAACAGGAGAGCTGGCGATGGACCCCACCGAGGCGACAGAGCAGGGAAGGCGGCATCGCGGAATCCACACCCGCGGCTCCTAGAGATGCGACGAAGGGGACCAAGAGTTCCGGGGGGGGCGGTGCAGACGCGCAGGCTGGGGGAGAGAGGGCGAGAGGGCCCGGGGAGAGCCTGGAGCAGGGGCCAAGGCGTGGTCTGCAATCCGAGGCAGAGGAAGGGAAGCTTAAGGGCATCAGACCCGAATGGGAAAGGAGTAAGAGCTCGTAACAGAGAAAGGAGGAGAGTGGGGGGTGGGGGGACAAACCGGGAGAGGCAATAAAGACAGGAATGAAGACGGGGGAAAAAAGAGAGAAGTGCGTGAGACCAGCTTGCTCCCTTGATGGGCTGTATCTATTCAGTCCATATACAGCATCTGTTTCCCTGGGTCTGAAGGTATTTTGGTCACTGAGTACCAGGTGACTAGACAGGATCAGAGCTTGTCAGGGATAATTGTAGGCGGTGGGAACTTTTCTGGGTCCCGTAACTGTCCCTCAGTCCTGACCTCACGAGCTTCGAGAGCCTCTGGGATGCAAAGGGCTGACTCTCCTCTCCAGGTGCGGTGTACCAGGGTTGTAGAGACAGACCTGCCTCTCGGGGAGTGACAGTTGCCGGGAAAACCGTGTGGCCCTTGCTCTTTGTCCAGCCGGAGGCCCTGTTGTCCCATTTGCACATCTCCAAGCTTCCTGCTCTCTCCCACCCCAGACCGACTTCAGAAGAGGGTCAAGACTTTGCAACCCCTCTTTTCTTGAGGACCCATGGAGCAAGTCTCCAGTAGCCCTGGATTAAAAAAAAAAAAGTTTGGCTAGTTGGTTTGGTCAAAGAGCTGCCTCATTTCTTCTTTTAATTATTAGTTATTGAGCAATTACTGTCTGCTGCTTCCCTGGTGGCTCAGCTGGTAAAGAATCTGCCTGCAGTGCAGGAGAGCCGGGTTTGATCCCTTGGTTGGGAAGATCCCCTGGAGAAGGGAATGGAAACCCACTCCAGTATTCTTGCCTGGAAAACCCCATGGACAGAGGAGCCTGGTGGGCTACAGTTCAGGGGGTCGCAAAGAGTTGGACACGACTGAATGACTACAACCACTGTCTGCTGGGCACTTGATTACACAGTGGGCAGATAGCCACTGGTAAGATAAATGTATGTTCTGCCCTTCTAAGGGCTAACTAAAAAATAAATAAATATAGAGCTATCGCCAGCCCTGTCTGTCCACTCAGTTGATCTGAGGCTTCTTCTATTTCAGTAATTTCCTAGATCTTTAGGGGAAACTGAAATGGAATAGTAGAAAACAGGTATCAAGTTGGATAGATTTACAAAGTTCTCAAAATCACTATCTTTTCTAGCATGAGCCTTTTTTCCAATTGCCGGTAAGGTAATTCTTGTGTTGGGCTCTGCCGTACAACAGTGCGAATCAGCCCTAATTATACAGGTACTCCCGCCCTCTGAGGTCTCCCGCCCTCATTTCACCTTGGCGGTTGTCACGCTCGGCCAGGCTGGGCTCTCCGTGTTAGGCAGCAGCTTCCGGCTCGTCGTCAGTTTTACATATGACGGCATCTATGTCAATGCCGCTTTCTCAATTAGTCCCACCCACTCCTTAGCCCCTGTGTCCGCAAGTCCATTCTCTGTGTCTGCATCCCCGCTTCTTCTCTGTAAATAGGTCACCAGTTCTCTGGATTCCAAGTACAGGCATCAGTATGCCGTATGTTGTTTTTCTCTTTCTGACTTACTTCGCTCTGTATGGCAGGCTCTAGGTTCACCCACCTTGCTTCAACTGCCTCACACCCATTCCTTTTCATGGCCGAGTAATACTCCATCACATGTATCGAACATGATTCTTTTCGTATGTGGCCCTAGATGGTCTCCTTTCTTCTCACTGTCCTTTCTCATATCACACTCGCCTGGAATCTTCCGTGTTCTGCGTGTCCAGTGCAGAGCAGCAGGGTGCCCAGTGCGCTGGTGTCTCCACACTAAGCTGGCTGAAGAAAATACAATTTGCATCACCTTCCCTCCCCAAAGAAGGGAATTTTCATTCAATTCACTTATGAACTTAGAAATTAAAGCTTTACCTTAGTGCACGAAACACAACTTGTGGAAACAAGTGGCCAAGTAAAGCAAAGGAGCAGAATACCTTATTCACGTGGAAAATGGTAGAAAACATAGTTGTCTCAATGGAAGCTAAGAAAGGTGATCAGTGTCTTTCAATATTTAATGTTGACTAGAGGCGTATTAAAAACAAAAAAGGTTTTCTTCCCTTACATAATATATTTATGTTTATAGTAGAACCAATAATATGACTGAAAGAAAATACTTGTGACAGTTTCCTTAAAAGATAGGATCTAGGCAAGAACGCTTGTCACCATCTGAAACTATACTTTCTGAGTTGTAAATGAGGAATAATTGGAACGGGCCCTATTTCATGAGGTTGTTTTAGGCTCCGTGGATGGTTATTAGCAAAGCGCTTAGAGCAGTATACAGTAAGCATACAGATGTGTTTGTGTAATGAATAAATAAAGCAAAATAAAACAAACTGCAGAGTATAAGACTGGTGAACCAGTTATGCGGCAAGGAAAGCAAGTGACTCGGAACTGGGAAGTGAGGAAAGGAGGAAAATCACGTTTGCTGGTGCTTTGAACGTATTCTTGTGCCAGATGAGTCTCCAGACCTTTGGGAAAATCCCAACTCAGAAACATCCTCGCCTATGTCTTCTGTAAAAGTGAAGTGTAATGGGGATAATTATCTTTTAAATGATTCTTTTCAAACCATAGTCATTCTCTAAGTATTAAACCACTGTTTCCCAAACTGGTTTTTCATGGCACACTGCACACCATGAGAAAAATGTTTGTTCTCAGATGAGCTTGAGAAACATTGGATTAAACAAAATGAAGCAAATTTATTTATTTGTTGAGATTTTTCAGAGCTTTTAATGTGAAAATATTCACGGTGACTCAACAAGGGAAAGAGGGAGAGCAAAAGGTGTATAATCTCCAGCATGGCTCTTATGCTGGGTGGCTGGCTGCTCCCCTTAGCAGAATGCGTTTCTCTACACAGCAGCCTTGCAGTGGGAGGGACTCAATTTTGAACCCCAGTAAAATGATAAATTATTACATATCATGGCCTTTCAGGGTCTCTTGCAATTTATTGAAACCATGACAGTTCCATCATGAATGTGGAATATTTACTCTACTGGACAAACACACAGAAATTAATCTGAGGTATAGATATATGTGAACTGAACAATTATTTTTATTACTATTATGATTGTTTGACATTCATGTTAAATTTGTTGTAATAATGATAGAAAACCTTCAAATGCTTGAGAACAAATTTAATCTACCACAGAAGAATTTTGCACAGGGAAAATTGTGAAACGTTAGTAGAATGACAATACAGGAAGAAATAGAAAGCTAATCTCTCCAGTTGCTGAGAAAGCGTAACGATAAGAAAGATGACTCTGCTTTCTGCACTATAATAATTTAACAAAATATTTGGGAGAATCCAGTGAACTGGTCGTGAAAACCATGTGGGAGAAAAAGGGGCGGGGACACACAGACGATGTTAGTGAAGACAGTGATGCTGGGAAGTGCTTAAAAGTAACGGTGGTGGATTTACCTAACTGAAAAAAAAAGATAAAAAATATATTGTGAGCTGAAAATCACTCAGTGGTATTGCTCAGTACTTGTGCTCTGGGAAATGACCATGGGAGTGACTATGCTTTGAGTAAGTGCCTCTCACTGTTAGAATACAGAAAATAAAAATGTGAAACAAAACCACACTGTTGAAAGGAGTCCCAGAGTAAGAAATGTTATTGAGATTATTCAGCGTCATATTTCACTTTTATACCCTGAAAAAATTCCAAATGGTCCAGACTGCAACTGAGAAATAGTAAAAATATACACACAGGATGAGAAGAGAGAAGCACATTTCTCCTGGATCTGGAGAGAAGATATCTTTCCGTGTGTTGAGGAAATGGAGAACGTCAGTGGCAAGACGGCTTTCGTCAAATATACAATATTGAGAGATGACAAGGTTTCATTGAGCAAAAAAAAAAAAAATCTTAAAAATCAGAGAGAAAGGAAAGATACTCAAGGAAAAAGCAGGCTTTAGATAAGTGATATGAAGTAATCCATGTGGGACCTCCCTGCTGGTCCAGTGGTTAAGACTCCACACTTCCAGCGCAGGGGCACAGGTTCGATTCCTGATCGGGGAACTAAGATCCCACACGCTGTGCACTGTGGCCAAGAATTTTTTAAAAATGGAAATAATCCATGCAATATATACATGTATATTTTTCATGCAAACTATACTAAGAAATGTTACAAACAGAAGTCTTACAAACTGATATCACACATAGATCTCTAACGCAAATTCAGAAAAGAAAATGTTGTTTGTATTAATTATATCTAAATAAAAACAAAACAACCCCTAAAGCATTGTGGTAGGCAAGACTGGAGGATGGTCCTTATGGTGAGTAGAATAACAACTCCCATAGTTAGTCTAATCTCCGACGCCTGTGAATATGCTACCTTAAATGGCAAAAGGGACTTGAGGGATGCAATTAAATTAATAATCTCGAGATGAGAAGATGAGCTTGGATTCCCCAGGGAGGTCCAGTGTCACTTAAGAGGGAAGCAGAGGGTCAGAAAAGGAGATGTGATGATGGATGCAGAGCTGGAAGGTGGTACCTGCCGGCTCTGCAGACGGAGGGGGGCAGTTAGTCGAGGGATGCAGGTGCAGGCAGACTCCAGAAGCTAGAAAAAGCAGGGAGGCGGCTGTTCTCCCAGAGCCTCCAGACGGCCTGCAGCCCTGCTGACCCGTTTCAGGCTTGTGACCTCCAGACCAGAAAGATGAGAAACACATGTTGTTTTAAGCCACTCAGTTTGTGGTGATTTGTTTCAGCAGCCAGAGGTAACTGATACAGCCCTGGAGATTCCTACATCCCCGCCCAGCCCCCC
>SJYQ01094933.1:27111-43410 GCA_006410935.1 Redunca redunca
CCACCCCCCCACCATCCCTTGAGTTTCAGCAGAATCTGTGACTATGATAAGATATAGTTCCTGTGATGACCCCAATTGTCAGTTGCTTTTGTGTTAATTAAAAGGGAAATTATTTAAGATGGCGTTACCTAGCCAGGGGAACCCCTGGGCTCTTCCAGAATGGGTATTTGAGGAATACTCTCTGCTGCTAGCTCTAAGACTTGGGGAAAGGACCTAAGAGCTCTCTGGTTGCTGAGACTGATTCCTGGACAACTGCCAGCAAGAGAATGGGGACCTTGATTCTACAGCAGGAAGGACCTGCATTCTGCCCATGAGTTTAGAAGATGACCCACAGGTCTCTCGATCACAACGCAGCTGGCCAACATCCTGACTGCAGCTGTGTGAAATACCCAGGGTAGAGGACCCAGGTGTGTTGTGCCAGGATTTTAATACATGGTTATCAGCATAGAAGACTAAAACAAACGTCGAGTGGAAAAAGGAATTGTTTGGCTAGCACTTAAATGCGTGAAGAACAGTCCCCCTTTTGTGCTAACATGTTCCATGAGTAACAGTAAATAAATCTGCAACATGCAGTGAGTTTAGTATGGTGGGTTGGGGGGTGGGGGGCAGGTACTTGGACTCTTCCTGAAGGCCCTGGGCATTGGCTCAGATCTGCTTAGGAAATTGCTGGTCTCTTTGATCCAGCAATTAGGAAGAAATTACTTCATGCAAAAAATTCATAGCAGGGATATTTATGATAATGAAACACAGAGAAAATATGAGTGCCCAGCAACAGGAGGTGCCAAGCAAACATCGTATTAATAGGAAGGAAATGCCATGGAGAACAGGATTAATTGTGGTGCCCTGATGGGTAGCGCTGGTGCTCGGAAAGCATGTAGAATTGTGCTGATTGAGTAGAGCAGAGCGGCTCCACCGGGTCATTAGCTGTGTCCTTAGGCTGTTTACTCAGCCTCCTGGCGCTCCATTCGCTTATCTCTAAAATGGGCTTGATTTTAGTCTGTACCCAAAGCTTGGAAAGAGGCTACCAGGAGATTTGAGAGAGGTGGTATATGTGGAACCTGGCTTAGGAAACTGCTGGTCTCTTTGGTCTGGCAATTTAATTATTTTATTCTTTGGTTCTTTCTAAGACCTCCATGTTTTAGCCATTACCACTACTATTAGTCACACTGTATAAAATGGATCGAATGCCTTCTCTGCCTCACTCTTTAAAATCTCTTGATTCAACCTGGAGGCACTATTACCTTACACATAATTAATATTACACGGGGGGAGGCTGTGTAACATAGTGGTTACATCAAGGGCTGTGGAGTAATAATGACCATAAACTGGACCCAGAATCATCATAAGAACCAAATGACCTGTGCTAAATGGCTCACAGTGCCTGACACACAGCCAGCTTTCAACAAACCTGAATTGTTACTACTAAGTTGGCTTAAAGCTCAACACTCAGAAAAATAAGATCATGGCATCCGGTCCCATCACTTCATGGCAAATAGATGGAGAAACCGTGGAAACAATGGCTGACTTTATTTTGGGGGGCTCCAAAATCACTGCAGATGGTGACTGTAGCCATGAAATTAAAAGACACTTACTCCTTGGAAGGAAAGTTATGAACAACCTAGAAAGCATACTAAAAAGACATTACTTTGGCAACAAAGGTCTGTCCAGTTAAGGCTATGGTTTTTCCAGTAGTCATGTATGGATGTGAGAGTTGGACTCTAAAGAAGGCTGAGTGCCAAAGAATTGATGCTTTTGAACTGTGGTGTTGGAGAAGACTCTTGAGAGTCCCTTGGACTGCAAGGAGATCCAACCAGTCCATCCTAAAGGAGATCAATCCTGGGTGTTCATTGGAAGGACTGATGTTGAAGCTGAAACTCCAATACTTTGGCCACCTGATGCCAAGAGCTGATTCATTGGAAAAGACCCTGATGCTGGGAAAGATTGAGGGTGGGAGGAGAAGGGGATGACAGAGGATGAGATGGTTGGATGGCATCACCGACTCAATGGACATGGGTTTGGGTGGACTCTGGGAGTTGGGGATGGACAGGGAGGCCTGCGTGCTGCGGTCCATGGGGTCGCAGAGAGTCAGAAATGACTGAACGACTGAACTGAACTACTACTGCTGTTATATTGGGGGAGGGCTGATGGGGGTGAGCAGGGAACCCACCTCAGACCACAGGACTGGTTCTTAGGCAACACCCTGAGCCCACCCTTTGAGCCGTGAACCACTCACACTTCCTGTTTCTTTCTCCCGCCCGGCTCCCTGGGCTGATCCTTGAGTTGATCTTTGCTCCCTGCCTTGGTGATCTTCCACACCACCCTGCTGGAGTTGGAGGTTAACATCCTGCATTGTTCCTCGCCACTTCAGAGGTGTGTGCATGTGCTCGAGTGTGTGCATGGATATGTGTGGGCGAGAGGCACAAGGGACCGAGAGGGTGGGTGTGCATACTTCGGAGAGGTAAAGAGCAGAATCTCACAATTGACTGTCTCAAGACAAGGTGTGATCATACAATGTGATTGGTGTCTGGCTTCTGTTCTCTGCCCTGCGCCTGCCCCCACCTTGGGGGGAAGGAAGTGCGGAGGGGAGGCAAGGACAGATGGGATGAGGGGTGGGCAGGGGGGTGGTGTGTTCCTTTTATCACTCAGGATTCTTTTCGCCAGGTCTTTCCTGGAATCATTGCTGTCGTCCTGCAAGTTCCAGGCAGCTACCAGACTCCGGATTGTTCCTGCTGATAGAAAACCTAGAGCTTATCAGTGCATCTATTTGAAAAGTTAATTTTATTAATTTTATTAGTTTACATTTTGGCTGCATGGCATGTGGGGTCTTAGTTACCCCACAGGGATCAAACCCTTGCCTCTTGCACTGGAAGTGCAGAGATCACCAGGAAAGTAACTGAAAAGTTAATTTTATTAAAGTTTGCTAGCAACTGCAACTCTCTGATTTCTTAAACTCTCTTCTCTCAGGAGTTCTCCATGTAAGGGTATCTTTACCTGTCTGTTTCCATTGCTAGACTGTAAGCAACCTGTGGACAGGGGAAGAGCTTTGTTTATGTTTTTCACAAGTGTTTAGTATATAATAAACACGGGAACCACATGAATCCTTGGAGCATGAATGTCTAGGAATGCAGCTCTCTACCACTGGCAGCAATGGCAAGAGAGAGAAATGGCTGTGAAGGGTGAAATAACAGATTGGACTTGATACTCAAGGTCCAGCAGAGTACGAGGTGGAGACAGCTGATGTGGTCAGGTTGAGATCCTGTTGAGAGACGTCACATTTGCTGTGATGGGAGAGACGCCGGGGGCCAGAGCAGCGCGTCTGGCTGCTTCCTTAGTTGGCCAGAGCTGGCCTGCACGGGGGCAGAGAGGACCCCATATACATCTGATAGCTACAATATCCTGTTTTATAGACAGGGTGACTGCAAGCCATCCACTTATTTGACGCCTTTGTTGGGTACCTACTGCATTCCAAACCCGGTTCTAGGACCCGGAGTACTGCTGGGTTTGATTGGGGGCGGCTTGCCCCTGCACAGCACGAGGGGGCAGCAGCCTGAGTGGTCAGTGTCTGACGGCTGCCGCTGCACGTGTTGCCCGCTGCTGTTTAGCAGGGAACAAAGCAAAGTCCCCGACCCCTTGGTGCCGGCTTTCTGGCTGGAGACAGTGAGCACACTCACGAGCCAAACAGGGCGTGGTGATGGTGCTGTGAAGCAAGCCGAGCCAGAGTCCCGGGGCAGCAGTGAGGAATTTGCCTGAGATTTCAGCGCGAAAAGGAGGTAGAACGTGGGCTTGACGGATGGGAAGGGAAACCCCCTGGTTTCTCTGTCCACACAGCTGTTGAGGAAGGGACCGTGGAAGCCGGTGGCTGTGAACATGGGTCTGCTCTCTGTGCTTAGGCGCTCAGTTGTGTCTGACTCTTTGCCACCCCATGGACTGTAGCCCACTTCTCTGTCCAAGAGATTCTCCAGGCAAAGATGCTGGAGTGGGTTGCCATTTCCTCCTCCAGGGTATCTTCCTGACCCAGGAATTGAACCCGCGTCTCCTGTGTCTCCTGCATTGCAGGCAGATTCTTTACCCACTGAGTCATCAGGGAAGCGTATTAGTCCTGCCGAAAGGGATTCAGGGCGAGAGGTCTTACTGGCCAGCAAATATTTATGGAGCCCTACTGTGCCCCAGGCAACACGCTAAGCCTGCAAATTCAGCAGCCATGAAAACAGGTGAGGCCTCTGCTGGGGGGTGGGGGCACAGGGGAAAGGAGGAGACTTGAAACAACTGTAGAGACCCAAGTGCTTTGAAGGGACGCTACAGGGAGGCCCAGGGAGGAAAGAGCAGCCCTGTGCTAGCGTGGTGCTGCGTAGTTGGGGGACCTCTGTGCATTTGCTAGATGAGATGTTGGGGCCCCCTTCTGTGCCCTGAGAGGCGGCGTTCTTCATAAGCTATCTGGCTTTGGTTATTTGTTTTTGAGTTATAGGTATCGACTCCATTAGATAATCTCTTTTTCTGCGCTTCTACAAGCTATTTACTGGTAACATTCTGCCGTGTCGTTTTACTCCTCAGATGCTTTTATAGCCCTTGCCTCTCTCAGGTGAGATAACTAACTTCATGTATGAAGTACAGATTTTAATGAACTGAGAGGCAACAACGCGGAGGATGTAATTCCTCCTGCGTCTGAATCTGAGCCAGGAGGGCAGTGAGATGCACACAATGTGCTTATAAAAACCACTCCGCAGTAATGACAGCTCAAGGTGTCCAGCCGTTTAGACTTCTTTGATGCTGGCGCACGATGGCACTGGTCTCGTTGTGGCCTATAGAAAACGCTCTGCTTAGAAATGGCCTTTGACTTGGTAGCTTACCCCTCTGTCTTCTCTGCGCTTCCCAGGTGGCTCCGTGATAAAGAATCCACCTGCCAATGCAGGAGACCTGGGCTTGATCCCTGGTCTGGGAAGACCCCCTGGAGAAGGAAATGGCAGCCCACCCGTGTTCTTGCCTGGAGAATCCCAGGGACTGAGGAGCCTGGTGGGCTGCCGTCCATGGGGTCCCAAAGAGTCGGACATGGCTAAACAACAGCACTATCTTCTCTAGCTCTGTAGAGACCTGTGAAAAAACATTACTATAAAATCATTCATTTTGAAGATCGTCCCTCCTGCCCGGCTGGTTCCCTACATATTCCTTCCTTTGGGAGCGTCTGCTGGCCCTGAGCCCTTCGCAGATCTCCTCCTTTTGTGATTCTGATACTGTCCAGATGTGCTTAGCAGGCTGGACTCCACAGACCACAGAGCCGCGCCTGTGACCCAGCAGCTGACTCTGAATCACTCCTCTGACCCACACTTTCGGGGCAGACGCCTTCTCCCAGACATCGTTTAGAATTCCCAGAAGAGGATGGGTGGGAGGGAGCCCAGATCCTGCCCTGGGCTTCTCTGGAAAAGGGGAGCTGCTGTGATGAAGGAAGAAGAGATGAGGCTCTTGGATTGGGAGAAGCTGCCAGCTTCCTTCCCAGGCTCTGGGAAATAAGACCTAGTTATGGGGTGAGTCTTGACGAGCAAGGTGTCACCTGGAAACACCTTGGTGCTGCAGTGAGGTCACGTCCACCTTTGGGACCTATGCCGTCTCGCTCTGTCTCACCTGTCCACCCAGAAAAGGTATAACACTGATCTCTTGTTTCAGGCACAGAAAAACTGCCATATTTGGAATGATTTATTCTTGCTTGTGTCAGGGAAGCCACCACTGACGGTTTCTTTTTCTCATCACCATTTTCTCCCTTGCCCAGAGTATGCTGGCTTGGCCCTGAAGACCCTGCCCAGAGCTGTAGCTCTGCGACTGTCCAGTTCTCTGTGCCTGGGGATGGCAATACACAACTGAAATTGACCACTTGCGATGCACCAGGCCCGCGGCTAAGAGCTCTCCATGGACACTCTTATCTTGTTCTTCTGGCAGCCTTGTGAAGGAGGTGTTCTCTTTCCTTTTTTTTCCCATCAAATCCCAAGTTGACGAAAAATCCCTGATGTCCAGATTGTTCTAGCTGTTGTTTAGCCACTAAGCCGTGTCCAACTATCAGCCATCCAGTGGACTGCAGCCCACCAGGCTCCTCCGTCCATGGGGTTCTCCAGGCAAGAATACTGGAGTGGGTTGCCATTTCCTTCTCCAGGGGATCTTCCCGACCCAGGGATCGAACCAGCATCTCTTGCACGGGCAGGCAGGTTCTCTACCACTGAGCCACCAGGGAAGCCCGAGGCCCAGATGAATTAGGTAATTTGCTGAAGGTAGCTTAGCTTGTGGGTGGAAGAGCTGGTGCCCATCAGTCATTAAACACTCACTTCATGTTCAGTGCTTCCCAAATGCCTGCTTTGAAAATCCCCCAAATAACCTGAAACAGAAGTATCGTAGCCCCCTCTTCCAGCCAGAAGAAAAGAGCAACGAAGCTGAGTAACCTGCCCAAAGTTTCACAGCTCATAGAGCAGCAGAGAAAGAACTGCAGCCTGGTCACTCTCTTTCCAAAGCCCAAGCCCACACTGTCTTCCTGAATCCCCTTCTCTATGGAAGGTGCGTGGTGCTCCATGGGATCAGCATGGAGCATCCCTGTTGCGTCAACACAGTGGAACAGAGGCTCATTTTTGGGTTAACGGCTGTGACGGGGACCACCTTCTGGATGCAACTCCCCTCCCCTGGGTCTGCTCTAAGCCTGTTCTGGAGGAGATGTGAGCCCTGGGGCTGGGAGGGATTAGGCAGCAATATGTCCCAGTGCCAGTCACAGGGATGCTCTTTTCATACCATGTTGGGTTTTCTTAAGCATTCCAGTGGCGTGGGCTCAGGGGAACACACAGTGGGCACAGCCGCCCCTGGCAGCTCCTGCCTGGTTAAGGGGGTGTGCGTGGCATCCACTGTGGCCAAGTAGGAGCGATGCTGCTGTGACTCCCCTGTGAGGCAGCTGGTTGAGAGGGCAAGGGTCAAGGTCCAGGGCCAGCAGCGCTGAGCAGAGGTCTCGGGGTCGCCTCTTACCCGCAGCACGAGGGAGGGTCGTTCTGCCAAGCCCTCAGACCCTTGGCATCCCTCTGGAGAGGTGAAAAAAGGTGCTTCCTCGATCAGCGAATTGCAGAGGCCATTTCATAAGCTGCTGAGTGCTTTGTCCACGGGATGCTAATTCTGTCTTCTTTGGGTCATGGATGAGACATGCTGGATCTTTCACGTGACAGATTTCTAGGTCTGGCCCAGGACCTCAGGAATGTGCTGTGCCTTACAGATCACAGGAGCGAGAGATGAGATCCATACAGACGGCTTTACTCCATTCCCATGAAAACTACCAAGCTGTTTACTCATCTAATTGCTAACCTTCCCCGAACCCCTATATCCCTGGGCGTGGGCTTTGCACTGCCAGGGAGGGAAGAAAACCCACTGGTCTTGTCTGATAGGTGTTCAGGGTTTTAGATGCAGAAACAAGACTGACACCAACTCAGAATAATTAGACATGATATTTCTTTAATTCATCACTAAACGGATGTTTCTGGAGAGAGAAATGGATGGGAGATGCGAGAAATCTGAGAAGGCCTCCTGGCATACGCAGGGCTTGGGATGGTCTCAGAGGAGCCGGGAAGGCCGTGCTGGCCACAGTGGCAGCCCCCCTTCATTCCGGGCCGTGTGGACATCGATGTCATCTGACCCCAGGGCTGACTCTATCCCAGGCACAGAGACAAATCCTTTACATCATGAAAACCTCCCCACCTTTAGAGGTTGACCCTCCCTCATAGTCCCATTTCTCAGATGAGAAAACAGACGGGTGAGATAAATTGTCCAGATTACACACCTAGCCAGTGGTATACTTAATATTCCAGAGCCTGTGCCCCGAACCACAAAACTGAACACAGAGGACGCGACAGAGCCACGCGACACACCTGTGGCTGCCGGCGCAGGCTGAGAAGCTGGAGCCAACGGAAAGAAGACATCTGCCCGAGGCAGAAGAGGAGGGATTGCTTTCTCACCCTTCCGTTTTTCTCTTGCCAGGAGAGACATGTGGGGCTCGGATGTTTCTGCTCAGGTGGCGCCTTTGGCCCAGAGAGCCGAGAGGGACCGCATCACGGTGGAGATGCGGGGCCGGCCGCCGGGGGCTGGCTCCGCCCCGCATCCCCGAGAGAGGGGCGGGGCTGCCCTGCGCTGCTCAGGATGGCCCCTGAGGACGCGGGGGCGGACGGAGCCGGAGTTCAGACCGTCAGCGCTGCACAGCCCTCACTGGGGGGCGGGGGCTTCAAGGTCAGCCCAGCTGGCCCCACGAAGTGGAAGGAGGACGACCCCAAGAAAGAGAATTGGATGCTCTCCCCATCTTGGGCACCCCAGGGTGAAGGAGTAAAGATATTAGGCCAGGCCCAGTTCTCCTTCAAATTGCTTCTTCTTGGGCCTCCACGTCTTTCTTTTTTCAGCAAGTTTCACTAGTTATTTCTCGCTGGGGCCTTTGTCGCTGCACGTGGGCTTCGTCCTGAGGGCTGCTCTCAGGCGGCTGTGGCTCCCCTGGTGGCAGAGTTGGGCTCCAGGGCGTGAAGGCTTCAGAAGTTGTGGCCCCCGGGCTCCTTTGTCCCTTGGCTTGTGGAATATCCCCCGACCAGGGATCAAATCCATGACCCCCTTCATTGACAGGCGGATTCTTAACCACTGGACCCCCAGAGAAGTCCCCTCAGCTTTTTAACCAGCAGCGTGGGACATTCGGACCAGACGAGTTCCAAGTAGACTGGGTGGATTTAGAGTTCTAATAAGGACAATGACTAAGCGTTTGCCACGCTGTGAGATGGTACTGAATCATGTTGGTTTTGTGAGGGGCTGATTCCCTTTGGCCTGGCTTCCTGCCTCTGAAGTCTCAGGTCTCAGACGCTCCATCTGTAAGGAGCTGGAGGGAGGGTGGGGGTCTCCCTGCTTCCCTGGGGCCGTGGGACTGGCAGGGCCTGGGTGAGGGAACAGGTACAGCTCGAGGCCCAGAATAGCTGCAGCCCTCCAGACATCTGCCGTGCTGGCTGCAGACTCCCGTCCCGTTGGCCGCACCCCATCCTGGCTGTCTGGCAGGCGCTGCTTTCCAGGATTTGTGGCACTCGCTAAGCAGCCCTCCTTGTGTGCTGAAGCATGCTGGCTGCTTCCTCCACTCTGCTGGGATCATGACAGCAACTCTTCTCGGGTTCCTCCATCCTGTCTCACTTCCCCTCCCGATGGTTGAGGACAGGGGGTAGTTTAGGACAGTGGAAGAAGCCTAGAATTGGTGCCACGGGTCTCGAATTCTTGCCACGGATTTGCCATATGTCTAGGCACAAAGCCAAACATCTCTCTTGTTTTCAGCATGAAGGTAAAATAAAGATGTGTGCTAAGACCCTTTTTGGACCCCATGGACGGTAGCCCGCCAGGGATTCTCCATGTCCATGGGATTCTCCAGGCAAGCATACTGGAGTGGGTTGCCATTTCCTTCTCCAGGGGATCTTCCTGACCCAGGGAGTGAACCCTGTCTCTTATATCTTTTGCTTTGGCAGGCAGTTTCTTTACCCATAGCACCACCTGGGAAGCCCTCAAAGTAGAGGTAATTGGGCTATTGTTTCACCCTTGTTCGCCAGAATGGGTATCCCCATGGTTCATAGCCAGAGTCTTGTTGTGGACTGTATGTCTCTGTCCCCTCTCCCCTAAGGACAGGTTGAAATCTTAACCCTCTAATGTGATGTCATTTGGAGGAAAGGCTTTGGGAGGTAATTACATCATGAAGATGGAGCTTTCATGAATGATATTAATGGTCTTATAAGAATTGATGCTTTTGAACTGTGGTGTTGGGGAAGACTCTTGAGAGTCCCTTGGACTGCAAGGAGATCCAACCAGTCCATCCTAAAGGAAATAAGTCCTGAATATTCACTGGAAGGACTGATGCTACCGCTGAAATACCAATACTTTGACAACCTGATGAGAACTGACTCATTGGAAAAGACCCTGATGCTGGGAAGAATTGAAGGCAGGAGGAGAAGGGGATGATGGAGGATGAGATGGTTGAATGGCATCACCAACTCAATGGCCATGAGCCTGAGCAAGCTCCAGGGGTTGGTGATGGACAGGGAGGCCTGGCGTGCTGCAGTCCCTGGGGTCTCAAAGAGTCGGACATGACTGAGCAACTGAACTGGAACTGGAATAAGAGGCCAGAGATGAGTTAGCTCTCTTGCTGCCCTGGGAGGATACACTGAGAAGTCTGCAGTCTGCAGCCTGAAAAGAGACTTTCACCAGAACCCAACCATGCTGGACCCTGGGCTTGGACTTTCAGCCTCTTGGACTGTGAGAAATAATTCCTGTTGCTCATAAGTCACCGAGTCTATGCCATCAGCCCCCACTTCCCCAGGGTGGTGAGGAGACCCCCACCCTCTCTCCAAATGACTAAGGTATGTCCCTTCTTCTTGGGCGGTGCTCACATCATACTGGTTGTTCAGTATTTTGAGGCTCACCAAGGGGTAATCTGTAATACTTGAGTGATTGTACAGAACTGGTGTGAGGGGCCAGTGGAGTAAATAAAGGCTGAGAGCAAGTGCTTGGAGGACGCTGAAGCCACAGTCACGTGTCTGATACACATATCTGCCCAATGCCTGTATGTCTCCTCCATCATGGGAGCAATCACACCTTGATTTTCCACTTACCCATCCTTAACCACATGGTTCAGATGGAGCTCGCTCCTCTCCTGGCTCTAAGTCTGCTCCAAGTCTCCTGGCTCTGAGTCTCAACAGGTCTGAGGTTTTCTCCCTCTGGCCATAGTGAGAAGCTGGGGGATGAACCAAACAGACCCTGTCAGCGCCAACCCTGGGGCCAGGGCCGGACCCAGACCGGACCAACGAAAACGCACATCCTCTTGCAGTGGTGATGGCTTAGGGATTGGCATGTGACCCGAACCAGGCCAGACATTACTTCTTTGAGATTATCCCCACCAACATGAGTGGAGCTGAAGTAGGAGCGTGAAGGATGTGACTCATGTCTGCCCCTCCATGTAAAGGAAGAAAAGAACGGAGCTCAGTAGAACAAGTCCAGCATAAGAGGTGAAGAGGAGGGAGGGGAGAGCCTTGAGGACTTGAGGTCCTGGCTTGATCTGGCCCGTAGCCCTCCAGTTCCTACAAGCTCTCTCCCTTGAAGCAGTGTAGAGGATCAGGAGTGACAAGGCAGGAAGGACCGTTTACAGTTTTATTTGTTGATCAGGGAAGGTTTCTCTAATCAGATTAAATGTGCTCTCGCATGCATGTGCAATCCCTTCAGTCATGTCCAACTCTTTGTGGCCTCAGGGACTGTAGCCTGTCAGGCTCTCTGTCCATGGGATTCTCCAGGCAAGGATGCTGGGATCCTCAGGGGATCTTCCTGACCCAGGGATTGAACCCACGTCTCTTATGTCTCCTGCGTTGGCTTCTTCAGTGGGTTCTTTGCCCCTGGTACTACCTGGAAACCCCCAAATGTGCTCTTACATCTGAATACAGTAAAGGAGTTGGTCCTGTAAAGACACAAGAGGAGAGAATTCCAGGTGGAGGTGATAGAATGTGCAGAGGTCCTGGCAGGAGGATGCTTGATGTTTTCAAGGAAAAGCTAGTAGTAGGCGACGTGTGGCTGGAAATGAATGAGAAGGGAATAACCTGTCCTGACCTTTTCTCTGAGGGGTCTCAGCTGTGAAGTTACTCTCTGCCAGGATAAGAGTTGGCATTAGGGCTTGAGCCACTACTTCAAGAACCTCAGTGCATGTAGCTGCCAGGGGCCAGAAAGTCAGACCAGCATTGAGGACTTCTCTGGGTCTGTAATTCTGCATCTGCGCCCAAGGGATCTGACCTTCCTCCTCGCTTCCTCTAATAACTCACCTAAGATCTCTCAGAAACTACAGTTTCTACCAGCCTCCAGAGAAAGGAACTCCTTGTGGCAGAGTAGACAGAAAAGCTTTAGTGGAAAGGATTTCTTTCATTACAATTGCTGAGGTGTGACATTCCATGGACACATGCCAATTCGTTCCCGGTGTGTTTGTTCCTTTCTTCATTCATTTAAGAAGAATTTATTGAGTATCTGATATCTGCCAAGGTATACAGAAAGGCACTGAATCTACAAAGATGAATCAGACAGGGTTTCTGCTTTCAAGGATCTCAGTCTGGGTGGGCGTGGAGGAGGCAGGCTTGTAAACAGATAATCAGAGGAAAACACGGCAGATGGCAGAGCTGAGGTGGGAGCACAGCGCTGCTGAGGAACCCTGAGGAGGAGAGATGGTTTTAGCTAGGAGAGTCAGTGTGGTCTGGGTTTCCCTGATGGCTCAGATGGCAAAGAATCTGCCTGCAATGCAGAGCACACAGGTTTGATCCCTGGGATGGGAAGATTCCTTGGAGGAGGGAAAGGCAACCCGATCCAGTATTCTTGCCTGGAGAATCCCATGCACGGAGGAGCCTGGCGGGCTACAGTCCATGGGGTTGCAAAGAGCTGGACACGACTGAGTGACTAATGCTTTCACTTTCACTTTTAGGGTGGTCTACAGAGAGGAGGGGACCACTTGGCTGGACATTGAAGGTGGAGGGGAATTTGATCAGTGGAGAGCTCTCCCAGAAATGCTGTTGAGAGGGACGACACGTGTGAAGAGAATGCAGTGGTGGGAAAGAGTGGGCTGAGGAAATGGTAAAAATTCAGAGTGGAGGATTTGGGGCTTGGACATTGGTGGACAAAGTAGAGGTCAGCCTTGTCTGCCTTGGGTATTCAGATTTTGTTCTGTTGATTTGGAGAATCAATGCAAGCTTTTAAGTAGGAATGTAAACAGATTAGGCTGCTGAGTGTGCTATGATAGAATATGCCGCGTGCGTGTGTCTGACTCTTTGAGACTCCATGGACTGTAGCCTGCCAGGCTCCTCTGTCCATGGAAATTTCCAGGCAAGAATAGTGGAATGGGTTGCCAGTTCCTTCTCCAATAATATGACATAATGATAATAATAATAATGGGAGATGGTCTAAAGAGTCAATGGTCAGTTGATTGGGTCGAGACAGGGTCACAAACTCAAATGCCAACAGGGCCAGGTGATGACTTGGGAGAACCGGGAGGTCAGCAGGTTGTGTCTTAAGAGGGCAGGTACCACTCAACTCAGTCAATTGCTGTCCCCGTGGGGACTCAGGTCCAGGGCTGCCGGAACTCCTGAGTTTTCAAGAGCAGCTGGAAACCCAGATCCTTATGTAAAAGCTCACCATTTTTAAATGTTGGCAACTAAATTCTACAGAATGCTGCATGGGCCAAGTTGAGCACATCTGTCAGCCTGATCTATCTGTGGGCCACTGTTTTGCAAATTCTGGGTTGAGAAAACAGTTTTCTTTTTTTGTAAAGAGAGATCAAAATAGCTTTGGATCTAAAGATTCATGCCTGGAATGATCTTCTCTCCTCTTGCTCTAGCAAATTCTTAATTATTACTTAAGGCCCAGTTCAATTCTCCCCTATAAAGCTTTCCTCAAGACCCACCCTCTCCTGCCACACACCCTCAGTCACGCCCCAAGGGCCCCCAAAGCACAGTCACCGTGTGTTAACGCCCCATCTCACCTGTTATATCCCCGTGCGTGCAGCTGTGCTCAGTCGTGACCAGCTCTTGGCGGTGCCATGGACTGCGGCCCTCCAGGCTCCTCTGTCCATGGAATTTTCCAGGCAAGAATACTGGAGTGCGTTGCTGTTTCCTTCTTCAGGGGATCTTCCTGACCCAGGGCTCAAACTCATGTCTCTCGTGGCTCCTGCACAGGCAGGCAGATTCTTTACCACTGAACCACCTGGATATTCAAGTGCCTGCAAGAAAGCTATGCGGCAGGAGAGAAGTCAGCGCCAGAAGAGACACAGAATCAACACTGCTGACTCATGGATGGAATCCATGCTTGTCGGAGAAGTGGACGAAACTTAGGACACGGGTGCTCGCAGCAGTCAGCTCCTGGCTGGCCGGACTTAGCCTGGAGGAGAGGGAAGCAAACTGGCTCTGCAAGGAAATATGAGACGGTCGGGAGCAGGTTGGGCTCTTGGGATTTCAGAGAAGGCTCCACACTCTGAGTTTCTGTAGGATTTTTTTTTTTTACATGAACTGAGACTTATATTCAGTAATAGAAGCAGTTAAACAAAGAAGACCAGCTAACAGGAAAGCAAATAAACAGAATAAAAATCACCAAGATGATTCTCAAGATGGTTAAGAACAGCTAAAATCCATATGAAACAGGTAAAGCAGAAGAAATAAAATCCTCTAAAAATCTAGTTAGTATCTTCAGGGAGACTCATAAGAATGTTCCATAGAAAAATGACATAATGTCATTCAAAAAATGGGACAGTGAATGATAGTTACAAGAGCGTCCATGAAGTCTCACAACAGAAAGAAGACAAAGAAGAGATTTCTGTCCCGTAGGATAGCCCTGAGTAGATACTGGAGAACATGAAGAAGGTGTACGCACACGTGTAACTGAGTCACTTGGTGGCACAGCAGAGATCAGCACAACACTGGGAGTCTGCCACACTTCAAATTAAAAAATATTCCAGAACATCGAGCAAAAATTACAAAGGAGCAGAATGTAAACTGAAGAGGCAGAGGAGAAACGTTGATAAGCTCATAGGATTCCAGAGGAGGGAATCAAGAAACTAGAGAGAGGCCATCAATCAGATTACGGAATAACTTACTCATTTGTGGAAGAAATGATTGTGACTCTGGATTGAACGTGAAAAAGGCAGCTAAATGAAGAAAACAGCCATGGCGTAGGGCTTGACTCTTAAGCAGGGTTGAGTTTCATTCTCCACTTCTGTGATCTTGACATTCTTTAGTCTCGGTTGGTCCAGAGACGCTGAGGACTGACCTGGGAGTTTTCTGCGAAGGGCTCTACGATATGGGGTGAGAGTGGGCCTCTGCTGTTTTGCTGTCCAGCTTCCTTTCTCATTTTTTTCTATAAATCTGTCCTCCCTCCGTTTTGGTCCACTTGCTTCTTGCTTGAGGTTGGGCATGTGGCTCAGACGGGGCTTGTGGAGGGCCTCATTCCCTGGACAGAGTGGTCAGTAAGGGGTGGTCCTACAGCCCCATTAGGGCCAGGGAGGCCTGTAACTTCTCTTAAAAAAAAAATTACTGGCGTACGGTTGACTTACAACGTTATGGTAGTTTCTGCTGTAGGACAAAGTGAATCAGTTATGCATATACATATATCCTCTCTTGTTAAGATTCTTTTCCCATAAAGGTCATTACAGAGTGTTGAGTAGGATTTTCTTTTTAGTCATCTGTTTTATTTATAGTAGTGTGTATGGGGCTTCCCAGGTGGCTCAGTGGTAAAGAATCCGCCTGCCAATGCAGGAGATGTGGGTTCAGTCCCCCGGTTGGGAAGATCCCCTGGAGGAGGAAATGGCAGCCCACTCCAGTGTTCTTGCCTGGAGAGAATCACGGATGGAGGAGCCTGGCGGGCTGCAGTCCATGAGTCGGAAACAGCTGAGCGTGAATGCACGTAGCGCGCATATGTCAGTCCCAGTCTCCCGTTTATCCCCTGCCTCCTGGTGACCGTAGGTTTGTTTTCTACATCCGTTCCTCTACTTCTGTTTTATAAATAAGTTCATTTGCACAATATCTTTAGATTCCACATATAAGCAATATCACGTGATATCTGTCTTCCTCCGTTTGACGCGCTTCACTTAGTGTTATAATCTCTAGTCCCGTCTAGGTTTGCTGCAGGTGGCGTTATTTCCCTCTATTTCATGGGTGAGTAACATTCCATTGTATATATTCTCCACATCTTTTTCATAACTTTCCTTGAATTGTTGAGAGACATTCTCTCTTTCCTGCTGGATTTGAACCTGGGGAGGGGGGCTGTAAGTCTAGAGCAGTCACTGACACTGTGGACAGCCCAAGCTAGCCAGCTTGGAGAAGCGAGGAGCTGAGGCGGAGAAAGATCTGGGAAAGATGGTATCGTTCGAGCCCCTGGATCAAACCCTACTTACAGCTCATTAATCTTAGATTTTTTTCCTTACTGTGGCCAGTAAATTTTTCTTTCCTTACACCAGTGGGAGCTAGCTTTTCTTTAGTCAGTGGTGACAAAAAGGGGTCTTTGAACCTCACTGAAGGCCGTGAAGAATGACCCTTCCCATGGACCACGCTTTACAGTTTGCAAAGCATTTCTACATCCATCGTCTTATTTGACTCTTCCAGCTCTTCCGGGAGGTAGGTAAAACAGGAATGATTATTCCCACGTCATAGAGAAGGTAGTTATATCAGGGTTCAGTTCAGTTCAGTTCAGTTGCTCAGTCGTGTCCGAATCTTCGTGACCCCATGAATCGCAGCACGCCAGGCCTCCCTGTCCATCACCATCTCCCGG
>SJYQ01094934.1:0-12171 GCA_006410935.1 Redunca redunca
GGTCAGAGTTGAGCAGTGGGCCTGGTCCCCCAGCCCCCACCCGCCTGGAACTTACCTGCTCTGACCTGCATGGTAAGACTTCCCCAGGAGACAACCCCTTGGGCAGGGGGCTGAGGCCTCTGGGAGAGGTGGGCTTGGGGCCCTGGAAGGGGCTAGGTCATGAGTGGGGTCCAGGCCTCATCTGCTTTGTGACGTGCACTCCGTTCCCCGGGCTCCTCTTCACAGTGGACAGAGGGAACCATTTATCTTATGGCCGTGGCAGACTGTGGGTGCAAGGGAGGGCACAGATCCATAAACAATAAAACACAGTTGTTGTGGGCAAGGCTCCAGGCTCCCACTGACCCAACTGGTGTTGAGGAAGAGATGGGGAAAGGTGGCAGTGACGACCCCCACCCCTCCCCATCCCCTCCAGTCACCTATGAAGATGGAGAGAAGCCGCCCATCCCCTGCCTGCGGGTCTCCAAAGCTCTGGATCCCAAGAGCCCTGGGCACAAGTACTTCCTGCCCCAGTAAGTCGGGGCTCTGGAGGAGCAGACAGGAGAGGAGGGCTTTGCTACCGAGGGCAGCGGGAGGCCCTGCAGGCCAGTGACAGGCCTGCGCTCTGGCAGGGTAGTGGTGACCCTCAACCCCCAGCTCAACGCACAGTGGGAAGTGGCCCCGGAGAAGGGAGAGGATCTGGAGCTGTCGGCTGAGAACCTGTGCGACCTTCGGGAACCTGAGCCCTCGCCCTTCTCCTCCAAAAGGACCATGTACGAGACGGAAGAGGTGAGGTCCAGGCCTTCTGAGCCACTTGGTGCTGTGGGCCAGGGGGACAAGACCACCTGCAGGGCCAGATAACATGTGACTCAGCACCAGTGAGAATTTCATGTCTTCCATCGTCAGTGAAGAGTCAGAAACACCGCAGCTTGTGGGGCCCGAGAGCGAGGGCCGTGGCGAGGGCAGCGCCCTGGGCCACGGGCCTTGGTGGGACGGCTGTGACCCCGTCCCACCAGCCATTTCTCAGCAGTGGACATTTGGGCCCCGGAATCCTCTTCTCTGAAGGTGCTGAGGGTCGAGTGAGAGGCAGTTAAGCGCCTGGCCTCTGGTCCAAACGGCTTAGGTTCGAATCCAGGCTCTGCCACTTGGTGGCTGTGTCATCTCAGGATTGTCCAACCGCCTGGAAAGTGAACGACAGATGAGCTTCTACTTCCGGAGAGTGGGTGTAATGACCCCTCGTGGGGCCTGCCTTGGGGGTAGAGGAGGTCACATACTTTCACGTGTAGTCACTTCTTCAGACCAGACAAGATGGCTGTCATACATCCCAGCAGAGGAGGCTCGTGTGAGTGACAGTTGGCATCCAGGAAACAGATTCTAAGTCCGGCAGCAGGCCCTGACCTCTCTCGCATCCCCTTCCCTGCTCTCCCCGCCCGTGTCCCTCCCCCTGCAAGATGGTGATCCCTGGAGACCCTGAGGAGATGAGGACCTTTCAGAACCGGGCCCTGGCGCTGTCCCGCTGTAGCCTAGAAGTGATCCTGCCCGCCGCCCATGTCTTCCTGCCCAGCAAGGAGGTCTACGAGAGCCTCTACAACAGGTGATGGTGTGGGCGGGGCGGGGGTGGCCAGGGCCTGGGCTGGGCCCCCCTCACTGCCGTGGTCCCACCGTCCTCCCAGGATCAACAACGACCTACTCATGTGGGAGCCTGCAGACCTGCTCCCCGCCCCCGCCGCTCCCGCCACCGGCTGCCCAGGTGCCTCGGGCCTCTGGCACGACAGCTTCAAGATGTGCAAGTCTGCCCTCAGGCTGGGTAGGAAGGGTGCTCCGGGGGTCCCGGGGGCCGCGGCAGACCCTCCCCCCACCTCCAGGCCTCCCTGCCACTCAGCTCCTTGATCTCACCCTAGACTCGGACTCGGACGACGAAGACACCCACTTCTCAGTGGGGGCATCAGGTGCCCCCCAGCCCGTTGCCCGTGAGTCCCGGAGCCCTCGCTCCCAGAGCACCTTCTCTGCACTGGTGACGGTGCTGAAGGGCCGGATCACCGCCCACTGTGAGACCAAGGTGAGGCATAGAGGAGGTGACGACAGCCCAGGGGCAGGGACCCCCGACTCCAGAGCCCCACTGGCAGGAAAACCAGGTCTGTGTGAGCTGCTCCGAGTTGGGAATGTGCGAAACAGAAGCCCCACTGGGGTCCGAGTGTGGCCTTTCCAGCCATTAGCACCCACCTGCCCCCCCTACCCACCCATGCCGCCCTACCCATCCCATCATGCCCTGTCACCCGCTTACTAGCACCTGCCGTGTGTAAGGCACTCAGGGTTAGGGTTAGGTAAGGCTTGGGGTCCGAGCAGGCACCATCCGATGATGCTTGGAGGTAGACAGGGAGGGTGACCCTTCTCTGGGTGCTGCCCCGGACCTGCAGAAGTCTGGAGAGCGGCCAGAGCCAATCCTAGTCAGACCAGGTCTCTGGAGGCCCCCTGACCCCGAGGGCGTGGGGCTGCCGAGTAAAGCCTCTGAGGCCAGGCTGGCGCTCTGTCTGCAGGACGAGTGTGGGAAACGGCTGGAGGGCGCCCATGGGGAGCTGGTGCTGGATGTGGAGCAAGGAACCATCTTCAGCGTCTCTCAGTACCGAGGCCAGCCGGGGCTTGGCTACTTCTGCCTGGAAGCGGAGAAGGCAGCGCTTTACCACCGAGGTGTGAGGGCTGGGGGCCAGTTGCCGTGGGTCCCAGGGGTCCATGGTCAGGGGTGGTCTCTTGGGAGGGATGTGTGCCCTGGGTAGAGTGGGTCGTCCACCAGCTGGGCAGGGGAGCTCACCAGATACCTCCCCAGCGGCCGTGGACGACTACCCACTACCCAGTCGCCTGGAGCTGCCCGCCTTTGCTCCCCCGGCCCAGTTGGCCCGGACCATCTACCCATCAGAGGATGGGGTGACTGAGCAAGGAGCCTCGGGCCGCAGAGGCCAGGGCCGGGGCCCCCACATGCTGTCCACCGCAGTGCGCATCCAGCTGGACCCCCACAGGAATGTCAAGGTACAGGCCCACCTGCTTCTGGCTCACCTGTTTTGTCAGGGCTCTGCCTCCCAGGTCCCTGGGGCTTCCGTGCTGACTCTGCCCTGCCCCCCAGGAGTTCCTGGTGACCCTGCGGCTGCACAGGGCCACCCTGCGCCACCGCATGGCCCTGCCGGAGCAGAGCTGGCACTCCCAGGTGAGCCAAGGGGGTGCAGCGGGCAGGACCTGGGTGAGGCAGGTGCGAGGGCAGGGGCTGGGCCAGAGCTGACCCTGGACTGGAGCTGGCTCATGGGTAGAGCCCCTGGGCCAGGCTGTGGTGGACAGCTGGTGGGCAGCAAGTAGGGGACTGGGCTGGGCTTTGGGGTTGGGGAAGAAAGAAGCTCCCTCACCCTCATGTACCTCTCCTCTGGCCCCCAAAGCTATTGGAGTTCTTAGATGTCCTGGATGACCCAGTGCTGGGCTACCTGCCTCCAACGGTCATCACCATCCTACACGTCCACCTGTTCTCCTGTGCCGTGGACTACAGGTACCCAGGCTCAGGGGCCTGGGGGCCTGGGGCTGGGGCCAGGCTCTCATGAGCAAGGAAGCTGCCCCAGCCCAAATGTGACCCCTTCCCTCCCAGGCCCCTCTACCTCCCCGTACGTGTCCTTGTCACTGCTGAGACCTTCACCCTCTCCAGCAACATCGTCATGGACACCTCTACCTTCTTGCTCAGGTATGCAGCTCCTCCTACCCAAGCCTCCTGTCCATCCCACCCCAAGTCGGCTGTAGCTGGCCCTTCCCCAGGGTCCCACATGCCCGCTCCGTGTCCTCAGGCCAGTCTGAGACTTTCTGTGCATCTGAGTGATCCCTCTCTGAGGAAGTCGAGGAGGTTTCCCTTGCCTAGAGGCAGTCAGACCTCTGAGGCAGAGGGTTTGAGCTCTTGCCTGATAATCTCACTTCTGGAGGTCGTCCTCAGGATAAAAGAAAGGATAAGAAGGGTGAAATATAAAGCCTCCGTAGTATAATTTAAAATAGCCAAACCTTGTAAACACTTTATATGACCCCAGATTACGACCTCGGTCAGTAAACGTGGCCTTGTGCTCAGTCACTTCATTTGTGTACAACTCTTTGCAGCCCCATGGACTGTAACCTGTCCAGCTCCTCTGTCCATGGGATTCTCCAAGCAAAAACATTGGATTAGGTTGCCATGCCCACCTCCAGTGGATTTTCCTGACCCAAACATGGCCTACCCAACCATTAAAGTCAAATTTAAGAGTAACATTGAAAAATTCCATCATATAATATTTACTGAAAAAAAAAGATATAAAGCCATATATATATATATATATATTTAAAGATTTTTGTGGGTGTGTTTGTATACATCTCCATGTCTTCACAGAAAAGACTGGAAGGAGATGGATAGCTATCCCTCACTATCCGGAGGGGATTGCTTCCAGGACCTCTCGTGACACCAAAATTCAGGGGCACTGAAGTCACTTATGTAAAAGGGTGCAACATTTGCGTTTATCCCATGCACATCCTCCCATATTCTTTAAATCATTTCTAGGTTACTTTTAACACCCAACACAGTGTAAATGCTACGTAAGTAGTTGTTAGCATGCAACAAATTCAAGTTTTGCTTTTTGGAACTTTCTAGATTTTTGTTTTTTTGTTTGTTTTGGTTCCCTGACCAAGAATGGATTTTTTTAAAAATGCTTTTGATCCGCAGTTGGCTGAATCCTCAGAAGCAGAAACCACAGATTGGGAGGGCCCAGGTTCTGTTCTCAGAATCTGAGATTAGCTTTATTCTTACATATTTAAAAGCAGTAGGGGGAAAGCAGGACATTTCCCTCCCAGGGCTGCTGTGAGTTCCAGGTGAGGTGGACAAGCTGGACAGATAAGCAGGAAGAGAAATGCTGCCGAATGTTCCCGAGTGCCTGCTGGCTGGGCCTGTGGTCTCCCCATTGTACAGACAAAAACACCGAGGCCAGAGAAGGGCCAGCACTAGTTTCTTGTCAGCTTGGGACGCTCTGTCAGGACCCCCTCTGCCTGTCTCTGTGAGCCCCACCTTCTTAGGAGCTGCGGCCCTGCAGCGGCTCCCGGCCCTTCTCAGCCCTGTTCCCTGCCAGGTTCATCCTCGACGACTCCGCCTTGTACCTGTCCGACAAGTGTGAGATGGAGACCCTGGATCTGCGGCGAGGTGGGCAGGGCCTAGGCTGGGCTCCCTCCCCTCCGAGGGACTGTGGCCTGGCCACCCCCAGGGCGGCCAGATGTCCTCCCCCAGCTGCCGGTCAGGCTCTCAGTGCCCACAGACACACTCACGCACACCAGGGTGGCACCCACTCAAACCCTAGACTCTCCCACCAGGGCCGGGGCTGGGTAGGAGGAGGCAACAGGGCCCTCTCTGCCTTCTGCCTCAGATTACGTCTGCGTCGTGGACGTTGATCTCCTGGAACTTGTGATCAAAACCTGGAAGGGGAGCACTGATGACAGACTGGTGAGTGTGGCTGCGCCCAGGGTCTACCCGGGTCCCTGGAGCCCGAGCAGGTATCTGGGCAGTGGAGCCTCAGGGCATCACTGTCCCCCACCTGCTCTCTTTTGCTTCGGCCCTGGGGCCTGGGCTCAGGTCACAGTCCCTGGTAGCCCTCCCCTGTGGTTACCCGCCCTCCTGGGAAGGGTCCGGCCCTAGGCAGACATCCCTCCGTAGGAACCCCGCCAGTGCAAGGCAGCTGTAGCCCAGAAAGAGCAGGACCTGAGGAGGAAGCCCTTGGGGGTCCCTGATTTCCCTGTCTGTAAAAGACAGTTACTAGGCCTGAGAGCTCAGTTGGTAAAGAATCCGCCTGTAATGCAGGAGAGCCAGGTTCAATCCCTGGGTGGGGACGATCCCCTGGAGAAGGAAATGGCAACCCACTCCAGTATTCTTGCCTGCAAAGCCCCTTCGACAGAGGAGCCTGGTGGGCTACAGTCCATGGGATCGCCAAGAGTCGGACACGACTGAGCAACTAAACCCCCACCACAGGCCCCGGCTCACCGGGCTGAGGTGCAGGACTCGGGAGCCTGGAGGCACAGGAGAGGCCCCGAGCCTCCTCGGACAGCCCTGGGCGAAGCCCCTCTTGCCCTCAGGCTGAGTGTGCCCATGTGTCCAGTGGGTTGTTGACTGGCCACTCCAGGGCTGACCCCGCCCCGCCCCGCAGAGCCAGCCGCTGTTCGAGCTGCGCTGCTCCAACAACGCGATGCACGTGCACAGCTGCGCTGACTCCTGTGCCCTGCTGATCAACCTGCTGCAGTACCTGACGAGCGCGGGGGACCTGCACCCCCCACCCCGGCCGCCCAGCCCCACGGAGATCGCCGGCCAGAAGGTGCAGGTGAGGCCTGGCCCACCGCTCCCGGAGCTCCGCCCAGGCCCCTCCCCTGCCGCGGGCCCCACCAGGGCCCTGGGGCCTGCCCCTCCCTCCTGACTCAAGCTCACCAGTGCCCCCCCTGCCCTGCCCAGCTCTCAGAGAGCCCCGCCTCCCTGCCCTCGTGCCCGCCAGTGGAGACGGCCCTCATCAACCAGCGGGACCTGACGGACGCCCTCCTGGACACCGAGCGCAGCCTGCGGGAGCTGGCGCAGGCCTCAGGTGGGGTCGGGGTGCGGTGGGATCAGCAGACGCAGTCAGCACCCACAGCAGGCAGCCCCCTCAACCGGCCCCTCTCTCCGGCACAGGCAGCCCCTTCTTCCAGGCCTCTCCAGTGTCGGTCTACCTGTTCCCCGGAGAACGGAGTGGGGCCCAACCCCCCTCGCCCGCTGCTGGGGCCCCCACTGGCAGCTTGGGGTCCCGCTCCAGGGCTAAAGAACCTGAAAAGGAAGAGGAGGGGGATGTAGACGCTCTGGACAGCGACGAGTTCTGCATCCTGGACGCTCCTGGCCTGGGCATCCTGGTGTGTGGTGGGCAGGCTGGGCAGGGCCAGGAAGAGGGTGCTTGGTTTGGGGCCCTCCTGGAGCTCCCACTATGAGAGAGGCAGGAGGTGGTCCCCATCTGCAGGGATGAGGGTTGGAACCACAGGTAGAGCTGAGAAGGGCTCCCTGGGGAGGCAGCCCTTACTGTGGGCTTGGAAGATGTTGACGGAGGTCCAGAGGAAGTGACAAGGCATGGTGTCCAGGGCAGAGGGGTGGGGACTCTGAGGGTCAGGAGGGAGAGGAGCAGGGCAGATAGCAGGAGGGGGAGAAGAACCATTCGCTGTGAGGGTGCTGGCCTCCCGGCCGCCCGGTGCCAGTGGGAATGCCCAAGCTCACTGTTGCATGCAAGCAAGACCTTAGTTCAGGGAGGCAGGGCTGGCAGGAGCACGGGGCACTCAGGCCTCTCTGGGTCATGGCCCGTGAGACCCCCTTTTGTGAAATAGGGGAGAGGGGTGTGAGGATGGGGGAAACAAGCAGCCTGGATCAGGGGAGCTGCTGTGCCCACATGCTCACATGGTGTCCCCCCTACAGCCCGCCGACGGGGAGCCCGTGGTGACGCAGCTGCACCCAGGCCCCATCGTAGTGCAGGACGGGCACTTTGCGCAGCCACTGGGCAGCACGGACCTGCTGCGGGCACCTGCCCACTTCCCCGTGCCTAGCAGTCGAGTGGTGCTGCGTGAGGTCTCCCTCGTCTGGCACCTCTATGGCGGCCGAGACTTTGGCCCCCACCCTGGCCACAGGTGAGAAGGAGCGGGTGCGGGTGGCAGTGGGGCCCCCAGGAGATGGGGCCCGGGCTGGGGTTCAGGTCTGACTTTCGGCGGCTGGTGACCTTGAACCCAAGCCTCATCTTCTGGCCTTAAGGCTTCCTCTTCCCCATGCCCCGCCAACTTCCCAGGGGGAGGGTCTCTGGCCCCAGAGGGAACGTGGGAAGGCTGTTCCCTCTGAGTCAACTCGTTCCTTGTTCCTCTGCCCAGGGCAAGGGTCAGCCTCTCAGGCCCCCGGAGTTCCCCTTCTCGCAGCTCTGGCCCCAACCGGCCCCAGAACTCCTGGCGTGCGCAGGGGGGCAGTGGGAGGCAGCACCACGTCCTTATGGAGATCCAGCTTAGCAAGGTGAGTGGCGGGGGGGCTCGGGGAGAGGAGCAGGGGTAGGGACCGGGGTCAGCAAGGTGAGCGGGGGGCTTGGGCACGGAAGGCAGGGCTGGGGACCGGGGTGAGTAAGGTGAGCCGGGGGCTTGGGCACAGAAGGCAGACTGGGTGGGGGACCAGAACAGGCCCTCCCCTCCCTGCTGCCCAGCTAGCGCTTCACTCCACGGCCCCGCGGGTCGTGCACCCGGTCAGCTGCTGCTCTGCTGTTCTAAGTGCTGGATGCAGCGATGAGCAAAGCAGATAGAAACCTGCCTTCCTGCCCCTGTGTCATAGGAGAGGGAGCCTGATAAGTCTACACATGCGCGTCTGCCAAGTCACTTCAGTCGTGTCCAGCGCTATGGACAGGCTCCTCTGTCCATGGGATTCTCCAGGCGCGCCATGCCCGCCTCCAAAGACTATATATACATATACTCAAATGTGATAAGTGCTTGGGGAATGTGAACAGAGAAAGGGCTCAGGGAGCACTGGGGAGGGCTGGAAAGTCCTCGTGGAAATGTGCTGTTTTGCACAAAGTTGTGAGGAAGTGAGCCAGGAGGAGGTTTTCAGGCAGAGGGCACAGCGAGGGCTACAAGCCAGGAGCATCCCTTGCGTGTTCTGGGACCAGCAAAGAGGCCGGCGGGACTGCCGCTGAGAAGGGAGGGGAGCAGTAGGAGACGAGGCCGGGGATCCGACCCCGGGCAGGCTGCGTAGGCCCTGAGGACCACAGGCGGTTCTGGGTTCTATCAGAGGGACGGCGGAAGGAACCACAGGGTGGGCTGCTGCACTGAGTGTCCGTGAGGGAGAGAGCGGGCCAGGCTGGCCTGAGAAATGTGCAGGTCCAGGGCCGCTTAGTGAGAGCAAGCCCGCACAGACGCAGCCCCCTGAGCTCGCAAGGGCGCTGGTGCTGAGAGGACTCGGGCGGACGTGCTTCAGAGGGGTGGCGAGGGCTCCTCGGACTCCAGACAGGCCAGGGAGCTGGTGACAGCGCCGAGTGATGGGGAGGGAAGGCCAGGGCAAGGGGCTGCGGCTGAGGAGGCTTTGACTGGTCGAGGGCAGAGAGGCCAGGGTGCCGCACATCAAGGGCAAGGGCCGAGGGCGGGCTTGGAGGGAGAGCATGGCCTGGCCAGGCCTCAGGGAGGAGTCTGCAGGCCTTGGGTGGGCGGGCGAACACTTTAGGAAGGTCCCTCTGGGTGGAAGGAGAAGGGGGTGAGCAGGGGGTGTTCAGGGGAAGGGGGAACGGGAGCCCTGGGGCCAGGGGCAGCTGCAGAGGTGACAGAGTGTGGAGGGACTGGAGGGACTGTAGAGGAGGCAGGACTGACAGCCGGGGCGACGGAGAGGTGCGGGGGAGGACCGCACCCGGGTCTGCCCTCGAGAGTGACAGGGGCGCAGGTGCCCCTCCGGGGATGGGAGGGCTGTGAGAATGGGGCCTGCGGGTTGGCCAGAGGCTGTGCGGAGCGCGCGGACCTGCGGGACAGCCGCACTGGGCTGAGACTGGGGGGCGGGGGAGGGCTGAGAGTGTGGGGAGCACCCGCTCAGGCTGCCGTGTGCCTGCAGGTGAGCTTCCAGCATGAGGCATACCCGGCGGAGCCGGTCGCCCCCGGCCGGGAGCTGGAGGAGCAGCCGCTGTCCCGCCAGGTGTTCATCGTGCAGGAGCTGGAGGTGCGCGACCGGCTGGCCTCCTCCCAGATCAACAAGTTCCTGTATCTCCACACGAGCGAGCGCATGCCGCGGCGCACCCACTCCAACATGGTATGGGCCGCGGGCCGCCTGGGTGGGCGCACAGAGCCCGCAGGCGCGTGCGTGCACCCTGGGAGGGTGGGGAGGCGGGGGTCCTGGTTCTGCAGGACCAGCTGGGTGAGCGGTGAGGGGGTGGGGGCCTGAGGCCCAGCGGGGCCCAGAGCTCACCTCCTGCCTTCAGCTCAAGGTCAAAGCACTGCATGTGGCCCCCGTGACCAACCTGGGGGCCCCCGAGTGCTGCCTCCGCGTCTCGCTGCTGCCCCTGCGGCTCAACGTGGATCAGGTGAGCGGGCCGTGTGGGGTCGGAGCCTGAGCCGAGCCCGCTGCCCCCTCAGCCTCTGAGTCTGACCCCCTCACTCCCCGCAGGACGCCCTGCTCTTCCTCAGGGACTTCTTCACCACCCTGGCGGCCAGCATCAGCCCCATGGTCCTGGCAGAGAACTCTGCCGAAGGTGAGCAACTGAACGGGCGATGGGAGGGTCCGGGCCTCCCGCCTCACCGCCATGCCTGGGCCCACCCCCAGTCTGTCCCTGCCGTCTCCCCTCCAGCTCGCCCTGAGACCCCGGTCCCGCCCAGCGGCCCCCAGGAAGGGCAGCCCGAGGGTATGGAGACCACCAGCTCCCAGGAGGCCGCAGGCGGTAGGCACGGCGTCCCCCCTGCCGAGCAGCAGCCCATCTACTTCAGGTAGGGCGTTGGGCTGGGGACCCCGGGCCAGGCCGCAGGGAGCCCGCCAGTGACCTCAGGACCCTCTCCCCACTCCCTACCCAGGGAGTTCCGCTTCACGTCTGAGGTGCCCATTTGGCTGGATTACCATGGCAAGCATGTCACCATGGACCAGGTGGTAAGTGGGGTGTCAGGTCCCCGTCCTGCCGTGGCCTTGGGAGGACAGGGGCCAGGCAGTACCGGCCGCTGTCAGCCTCTAGTGGCTCCGGGGAGGCTGGGCCAGTCCCGGGGCCCCAGGGTGTAAATTCCAGCTCCTCTCCCCTCCCCAGGGCACTTTCGCAGGTCTCCTCATCGGCCTGGCCCAGCTCAACTGCTCCGAGCTGAAGCTCAAGCGGCTCTGCTGCCGGCATGGGTGAGCCTCCAGGCCTTTCGCAGGGCCCTCTCTCTGTCCCTGACTCGGGCCTTGGCTAAGACCTCACCCTTCTGGCGCCTCAGTTTTGTCCTCTGTGAAATGGGCTCAGTCAAGCCCTCCATACAGGGCTGGGTGGAGCTGCCGGGTATGCTGGGGTGCCTTGGGTCCCTCTGGCCCTGTGAGGGGCCCTCAGTGAGGGGCTCTGCCCGCCCCGCCCTCCTCTCCCCGCCCCATCCCAGGCTCCTGGGTGTAGACAAGGTGCTGGGCTACGCGCTCAATGAGTGGCTGCAGGACATCCGCAAGAACCAGCTGCCTGGCTTGCTGGGGGGCGTGGGCCCCATGCACTCGGTCGTCCAGCTCTGTGAGTATCTGACTTTGGGGGCTCTGGAAACTGCCATATTCGGGCAGCCTGGAAGCCACTCAGGGGCGTTAAGTGGATGAGTTTCTGCAGCAGGGTGGATGGGGGCGGCCTCGGGCGTCTCTGACCACCCTGTCCTCCTAGTCCAAGGGTTCCGGGACCTGCTGTGGCTCCCCATCGAGCAGTACAGGAAGGACGGCCGCCTCATGCGGGGACTGCAGCGCGGCGCTGCCTCCTTTGGTTCGTCCACAGCCTCAGCCGCCTTGGAACTCAGCAACCGGCTGGTGCAAGCTATCCAGGTGAGCAGACCCCCAGTGTCCAGGGCAGGGAGGCTCTGCCCCACGGTGCCCAGTTCCCTCCTCATAGCTCTACCGAGCATGGGCAGTCTGGACGTGTGAGATCTTAGGAGGGAGAGTCACAGAGGGAAGAGGCCAAGTGATCGGCNGGCCTGGGGCCCCCGTGGCTCCTGTGTGGAGTGTCAGGCCCCAGCTTTGGAGCCCACTAGGTGTCTGTTCATGGAGCTGTCCTGACGGGGGGAGGGGCTGGTTCTCTTGAATGAACCAGAGATTGACCCTTGTGCTTCACCAGGCCCAGGGGGGGACGCCTGGGGGTTATCCTGTGAGCAGTTGTACATGAGTGCCCTGAGTTCTGGAGTAGAAGGGGGCAGACGGGCAGATGTTTGTGTCCATCCTCAGAAGTGAAGGGGGAGCGTGCAGACCTGCGGGGCAGTTGGGGCGGGGGAGGCAGGATCTCTCGAGAGGAGGCTGGAGGGATAAGCAGGTATCTGAGGCCCTCCCAGGGCAGTGAGCTGGGGTGTGGCCTGGCCAGGTGAGGGGCTGGGTGAGGGGAACGACGTTGTGGGGGGAGAGAAGGGAACCCAGGTCTCTGTTAGGGCCGCCCCTGGAGCTCTCGAGGAGCAGCTGGGCTCTGGCTGCATCTGCGGCGCCCCCAGATGGGCCGGAGGAGGGGTGTGGGT
>SJYQ01094953.1:0-56450 GCA_006410935.1 Redunca redunca
CAAAAAAACCCAAAACAGGTCATTGAAAAATTAGTAAATTAATTCTTGATTATCTGGAAGACAGCCTGACAGCAGAGTCATTCTATATTCCCCTTTGCCTGAAAGCTCCTAGAATATTATCTTACTAAAACTAGGGAGTGTTCAGTGAGTTCACAATAATTTTACACTCATTTAGGGGGGAAACCTGAAAAATTTATGTTTGTAGTCTAAATTAAAATAAATGTACTCTGACTTCCCTAGTAATGGGAGAGAACAGACTATTGATAATTTCTCTTGGTTATGGCTCCAAAGGGCGTTTCTGTTTTCTCATTTCTATATTCCAACTATGACTGCAGGAGCCCCAGATGAATTAATGGCCACTGTAAGATAGACTTTGTCTTGAAACACATACATCAAAAGAAGTCAAATGAACATAGCATGTATTTAGAGACCCACGATGATGAATCTAGACAAATCAGAAAAAATTTTATTCATTTTAATCATGAGAAATCTGATCAGAAATTCTCCTCTAAAAAACAGACAAAAACTAGTCTTCTAACAGTACAGCTTGAAAAGAGGGGAAAATAGCATCATCTTGTGGTTATTCTTATTTTCATTTTGGTACTTTAAATGTTTGGTGGAACATGCTAGGAAGCAGTTTCATTAATGAGTGTCAGAAGTTTCTGCCTTTTCCAAAGGGCTAGATCCAGATGCTCTTAAGTTAGGGCCCTGGACACGCCATTCTGGGGAAGTGTCCCCTGTCAGGCCCTAGTCATTTCTGCTGTGGAGATTTGTATGAAGAAGGAACTTGTCTCTAACATTCTACCAGTCTTCAGATGCAACGTATTCAGCCACTCCAAAGATGCCACTGTTGATCCTCTTTGCACCCTTGTAACACAAGTCAAAAGCAGTCACATGAATCAGAAAATTTACCCATTTTATTGATGCATTGCAATTGCTCTACATTTTACCATATTATGTAGAAAATACTGAAAATACAAGCTACTTTGTAAAACCAAAGACAAACATTGAATCCAAAGATAAACTATGTTTTACACAATGGACCCTTTTCCCATAGTTAGTATTAAATTTTAAATATCTATTTTTTTTGTTAAAATGATTATTTTACATACTCTCTAAGTACATCTGCGTTACAAACATAGCTCAGTAATTCTCAGAAACTGTTTCTAGAGGCTTGTTGTAAAAGGAAGCGCACAACCAGAAAAGGGAGAAAGCAAAAAAAGTTTAAATCGCACACAATAACTAGCATATCAAATACATTTAATAAAGTTGGAATTCCATTGCAATTTCAAGGATTCAAAGCAGAAATACTAACGTTACATATAATGTACATAAAATGTACTGCTACATGTAGTGAGATTATTTTTCAAGCTGAATCAAAACCACACATTATATAAAGTTTAGCAACAAACAACCATGTAGACATGCTGCACCATCCATCAGTTTAAAACAAAATCGAAATAGGAAGCAGGCTTGGGTCATTCCTGTCACTGAGAGGCAATTTCATTTCCTATCCTAAAACAAACCATCCTAACCAGTGGGTTTCTGCGTAATAATGCTGAATAAAACACACATTACTGCACTTGCCTGGCTAAGGGCAGTCAAGCTAGCCCCTCCAGTGGACGACGATGGATGGCCAGAACTGTTTAAATGGTGTTCTCATTCCTGGGGCTGGGGTTTTAGCTGAGCACTGACCAACTCTGGAGTGATCAAGTGTCCTGATGAGCCTAGAGTGGCTGCACCTTCCCACTTTCTCTCTCACCCCTGAAGTGGGGAAGCTGGAAATACAAGTTCTGAGAGGACTTAAAGCCTTAAGCCTTAAGTCTGAGGTGAGGCCTCTGTGACCTGGGCCAGCTGCTCACTTTATTCATGGGGCTTCCCCTCATCCTGTCAGGACTAGCAGTGTTAAGCCCCCAGAGACAGAATCTAAGCCACATGGAGCACATACGCATTCAGCAGACACAGATGCATTTTCATCTTGGTAAATCTGAAATGCCAATTTGCAAAATTAAAACTGAAGATCTCTAAAATTCTTAAAGCCACACACTGCTAGTAAGGTGACTGGTAACAATATAAGCTCTGAGTATTGTCTTCTCCCCATGAAGACGCCTATCTTAAGTGGTATCCACTTACCAGACTGAAGGTGGGGGGTGGGGGGGCGCAGGAGTGGAGTGTTCTGTGTTTTTTTCGCCCCCCCTGCATCTCATTTCTTAGAAAAACAACAAAACGTATCCCTTGTAGAGGAAAGATAAGGAACAAAAAAAGCTTCCATAGATCTGCCTTTGAGCAAGAAAATGAGAATGTGTTTGGCAAAAAGAGACACAAAGATCACCCACGCTGACACAGAAAACTGTATAATACTAGTGACAGAAACTGTATAAACTGCTTGGGTATCTTGACCAATACAGTGCTGAAAACAGAACTCAATATAATGATGAAAAGAAAGTAGAAAAACATCAACATGTTCCTGGTAGGCTGTTCTGACTATCTGCCCCATCCTGAAAGCCCTTCCTCCTTCCAATGAAGAAATTCCAAATACCTTGACAGCTCCTCGGTGTTCAACCTGGTACAGAGCTTGCTGACCAGGTCCCATGAAATCTCCCATCTCCATCCTGCACCTCCTTGACACCATCTCTACAAAGAACCAGTCCTAGACGCATCCCTCAAATCTATAACCTTCAGTTCAGATGGAACACATCCCCATCTTAGGGTTAGCCTTCTTCCCCCAAATCTCTTACGGGCAGGAACTTTGCCATCCCCAGTACCCTCTTCTTGACCCAGATCCGTGCGGGAGCTGAGAGTACAAGGACAATTTCACAGTTTGAAGGGCCCCAAGAATACAGAAGTTGTTAAAAAGAAACCTCAGAAGCCCAATGCCTCAACAGGCTTTGGTTCCTTCTTAATATTCTTCACCGGTTAAGAAACCTTTCTGTGAGTTCCCGGTCACCAGCGGCATAACAAAACTCCTCCTCATAGTATTGGGGACATGGTAAGCAATACAACAGGCTCTTTGGTATAAACACATCTGTTACGTGTTTTTTTCAACAAGCAAATATTTTACTAGGAATGTTGACTATTCGCAGGAAGGACTGCCACATGGGAAAAGGAAAAAATCAATCACCTAAAAGTGATTGCACATACTTAAAAAAACAGGGCGGGGGGATCCATATTTAATATTGACTTGACTCCTCTCACCTGCTTCCTAAATTCTCACAGAAGCAAGGTAGCAATGCACAGTGAGAGAGCCACATGGGGAAAATGCTTCTGTGAGAACACAGCTGAGAATCCAAAACAGAAAAGGGTAGAGGTGGTGGTGAAAAAGAGAAGCTGCTGTTTTTATTTTCCAATGTCGGCAGGGAAACTGAGAACAATGCATATACACAACACAGCTACTAATCCTGTTCTGATAAATCCCAGTGAACAGCTTTGGGTCCACGGGGGCTTGCTGGTCCGTCCTAAGGCAAGCTCACTGTAAACTCTATGAACCACTACATTATCATATAAGGCACTACAATAAGGGAAGGAGGAGAAAGGGAAGGAAGAGACACACACTGAACAACTCCTCACCAGACACACCTGTGCAAAACAATTCCAAGGGTCTCCTCTCCTTGCAGGCAATGCCCCTGCTCACTCAGCACTACAGTAATATGCTCTATTATAGTCGCAGTTAGTTCACATACATTCCAACAAGTATCAGTTCATTTTGGTTTAAATACAATGGAGACATCAATTTTATCTCCGGGGTAACACTGGAGGATCAGATACACACTAAATACACAATTCAAGTGTAATCACTACACATTTGATTACAAATAACATTTTGGGTTAGCAGGAAAAATTGCTTGTTATAGTCTTCTAATCAGTATGTACATATTTAATTATGCAAAATATTAAAACACCACCATTACAAAACTTCTAAAATATTTTTAAATTCAGTAATAAATTTTTAAAATATTTTTTGCAATTCCTACATGCACTTATTATATAAGTCTTAGTAAGAGAGCATTCAATTTGCTGCTGGCATACAAAGAAAGCTACTTTTAAATATAAAAGCTATACACAACGTTCTTATTTGATTTCAGATCCTTTAGCTTTCTCCCCAAATAAATCACATAGAACAAAGGGAGAGATGAGGCAAAGAGAGAAAGAGGTGTATTATTGAAAATTCATACTAATCTTCAGGCAAAGCTCATCAATGCTAGTATCGCATAATACAAAGAGAGCTCGCATATAATAAAACAACCACCACCATACAATAATAACCACCTTAATGGCTTTTCCTAGAATAAAATTGAAGCTGAATCAGAGAAAGACTTTTTAAAAATAATTTAAAAAGAATGCACAGGGCTTCATTTAAAAAGAACACCCGGTGCTTTCTTGGTAGGTATGGATTCTCTCACACTAAGTTACCAGCAAATGGTGAGCTGCCTTTTTTAACACTACTTTATAATAAACACAGGAGCAACTGAGAGAATCCCAACAGTAACACAGAGTAGTATGTAACCAGTTTTGCAAAAATAAAAATTTCCCACTAAATATAACATGACATGAAAACAAAACTAAAACACTGTAAGCTTAAATGTCCCATTAGCAAAGGTAAAATTCTGAGAAACGCGAGACAGTAAAATACAGACTTGTGCAAGCTGCTCTTAAGAGAAGCAATTAAGTCTTGGTTTTTAAACAAGCAGAAAGTAATGGTTTTCCTTTCCTTACTTGTTACCAGATTTCAAGTCCTCCTATCAGCATGTTTCCTCTGACCAGGAATTACAATAAAATAAAGTTAAATAAAGAGATACTTCACTTGTTTTTAAAAGCATTTATAGAAATCAAGTCAGAGAGGGAAAATATTTTTCAAAGGTAACTTCAGAATGATCTCTCTTCCTTGGTAACTGCAGACGATGGGCATCTGAACTCTTCCAAATACCAAAAATGCTGTCACAAAAATAAAGAATTAAAAAACAGGGCAGACTTTGGGAGACTACAACAATGCAGTCAATACTGAGACAGGGTCGCCAGAGAAAAGCCTTCTGCTTCAGTGGGCCCCTGTGGAGCAAGTTGCTGGCTAAGGAGTTTCAGGAGAGGGTAAGGGAGGGGCTCATGACAGCCCATTAAGAACTCTGACCCCTCCCCTCCCTTATGCTCACCAACTACAAGTAAGAATACTGGCTGATCTTGGTAGGACTCAGTGGGTATCCAGTGTAAATGGTTGAGCCTCGGGAAGACCCAATGTAAGACTGGGTGGCAAACTGGTGTTGGTACTGAGCAGGGGCCACGCTGGCAGAAGTGAGGAGACTGGGCCCAACACTGACAGGGACCTGGTGCACCAGAGTGCTCGGATGGGTGGCATAGGCTGCAGCGTGCCTTGAGGAGCCCTGGGGGGAGAAGAGATGAGCAATGGAGGTGGTGGAGCCCAATGCAGCCGCAGAGGTGGGGGCAGCATACGTATACAGATGAGGCTGGCTCGGCAGGTGAGCAGGGGCTGGGGCCAGGTGGGGGTGCCCCGTCGAGTGTAGTGGGCTGCCATGCTGGAAGGCGTAGGGGGCTTGGGAGAGCGGGGCCACAAATGCCTGCTGCCTGCGAGGGGCAGGGTTGCTGCTTCTCTCCTGCGAGGTTGGAGCTGATGATGACTGCTGGTTCTGGAAGGAGGAAGAAGGGAGTGAGGAATCTTGAGGTCACTAATGGCCAATTTTGAGAGTTGAGGTTCTAACGTAAACTGCTTCTGGGCTGCCAGAGCACAGAACTCCCAGACTGACAATGCTGTCCATCCCTCTGCCTCCTGGCAGAACAGATCCTAACCCAGCCCAAACAGCAGCAGTTTGCTCTCCAGTATGACAGAGGAAAGGGGGAAATAAAGAGTTCACGGGGGTTACCCACTCCTACAAGCGAGTAACTGTTAACTCAACTCACCCTATTCTGGCGTCAGTGACTTTGAATCTTCCCTAACCTCTTTTCCTTGCCATTGTTTCTTTTGCTCTCCTCTAAGTTCTTCACATCCCTCTTGAACTGTGGTGCCTAAAACACATGCACTAACTCGAACGTACATCTGCACCTGCATGTGCTCTCGCTCTCTCTCACACACACACACGCGCACACAAACCCACAGTTACACACTCAGTTACACTTTCTCACTGCTAATAGCTTTCATACAAGCACCAGAATGTTAGCTGAGGAAAAAGTGAACACAAATAGAGTAGGGACCCTCCCCACCCTCCCCACCCATCAGAAGATCAGATGCGGGGAAAAGGGTCCCAAATCCCAGACTCGAGCAACATGTAAGACTAGAACCAGTAGATTAAGTGTATAGACAGCTTTTCACTGTCCCTTGCTTCAAGTAAACAGAATGAGGCTCAAGTTATTTATGACCCAGGAGATAAAAGAAGAGAATCTGGTCTCAACACTGGTGGTGGTGCAGAACTAGGCATGGACTAAAGCATCCTTGGTGCTTTCTAAATTCCAGGCATTTCTCTAATTATCCAGGGCAGACTCGGAAGGTCTGATGGAAAACCTGGATCATATACTCTGAACACACTCACAGAGGGAATAAAGAGACACGGCACATGCAGATACGATGCGGGCCATGGAACACCAAGCTGTTTAACACAAAAGGCGCTCCATTTGGCTTTATTCAGCAATCCAGCCAGAAGCGGGTTTCTCCAGAAAGCAACAATAGCGGGGGTCCCAAACAGAAAGCAGCAGCCCCTCGAGCTTACCTGGCTAAGGTTGAGTGGCTGCGCTGCGCTGGTCCCCCCGCGTTGAGCTCGGTACCCTGTGGGGGTGATACAGCATCCAGATGACTGCCCACTCACTGAAGCCACTGGCTTGGTCTTACTGCTCAGGAGACCTAAAAAAATGGTCAGTCAGGCCTTAGTTATGAGCAGACATGAGCTCAGTATCACTGAGCTAAACCTCACATGCCAGCACATTAATCAGTCCATGTCTGTATGAGGTTTGCAAGAGTTAAGATTTCATGTGTATCTTATTTCCTCAATTGAACAAAAACTATGTTATCCCTTTTTGTCTTCCTATAGAGCTCCAAGAGGGTCCTTAGAAGGGTAACTTCAGTAAATGGTAACTGATCTCCAGTAACGTGTTAAGGTGCTATTAGAAATATAAACGCAAGTAAGAACAGACCCTGCTCCCAAGAAGCCTAGGGTTTTATGTATGAAGGAATTAAACAAGAACAGAAATGACAAAGTGAAACTGAGTAAGATACCGGTAATACTTCAGAACATTAAGGCATCAAAGGGGTTTAAAGGAAGACAAGATTGTATCTTGTTGGGCATTCACTGTCTTGAAATTCTAAGAAACTACAGCTGAATATAAGCATGATCAGTTTTCAAAATTTTGCTTCCTTCTGTGGCCTCATGAGGAAAACTGGAGCATATATGCAGTGACTGGTGGAGCACCCTGCTTTCTCTGGACCCAGTGCAGGACAGAGCTCCTAGTAATGCTGCTCAGGGATTCCCCAGCGGCTTAGTGGTCAAGAATACGCCTGCCAATGCAGGAGTCCTGGGTTCGATCCCTGGGTCGGAAAGATCCCCTGGAGGAGGAAATGGCAACCCACTCCAGTATTCTTGCCTGGAGAATTCCATGGAGGAGCCTGGTGGGCTATAGTCCATAGGGTTGCAGAGTCAGACATGACTGAAGCAACTTAGCACAGCTCAGCATCAGAAAGTTTTTCCCTGTCTGCAGTGGACAGCTATTTCTGAGGAGAAGAACCACCTCAAACTAGAACCCTGCTTATGTCTCTGGTAGTATTATAATATTAAGTTATAAAAGTATGGAAGAGATGGCTATATTGATGCCAAAAATTCACAAGCCTCTCTATAAGGAGAATATAAAGTTGCCACTGAAAAAGAGCTGCCTAGACAAGGACTGTTTTCTGGGCCCCCTTGCTTCTGGGTGGGGCCATGTGATGAGTTTTCACTATTTCCGGGACTAAAGAGGTTACAACCGTGTGTGCCTGCTCCATACTTCCTTCTTCCTTCCGACTGGATACTGAGGATTCCAAGGCTCTGATACCTAACTTTCTGCAGGCCTACCAACCAGGCGCACTGGGAACTCATGTGAATAAGGAGAAAATTTCTATCATGTTAAGCCAGGAAAACTGGGGTTTGTTATTACAGTTTGCATTTCATTACCCAGTAACTAAACCAGGAAGCCCAACCCCTGCATCTCACAGAACAAAAAAAGATGGAGGTAATTCGGTTGATAATACAACCCATAAAAGCATCACTGCTATGCCATTGGGTAAGAAAAGATCTAAAGTACCTACTGCTTTCCAAAACAGCTTTTGTAATCATTTTTAATATTATCAGTATTCAATATTACCCTATTTCTGGACTGTCAAATCTGAATCACCTGTGGCAAAAAAACCCCACCAAAAACTGCCTGCTAATTCTCCATGCCACCCAACACAGGTCTTATCTACCTTCTTCCATCAACAGTGAGTACATTTCTGAGACTGCAAGCTCATTTTTATATTAATCCAAGCAAAATGAACACGAGGAGATAAAAAATTGATGGCAAAAAATAATTTCCCACTACATGGAACTGATCCCTGAACTGGGTAACGTTTAGGAAAGTCTGCATCACGGACTGCACCACTGGCACAGGCTGTCGCTGTTGTTTAGTGGTTCGGCCATGTCCGTCTCTTTGCAATCCTGTGGACTTCCGTCCCTGGGATTTCCGTCCGTCTCTTTGCAGTCTTGTGGACTTCTGTCCGTGGGATTTCCCAGGCAGAATACTGGAGTGGCTTGCCGTTTCCCTCTCCAGGGGATCTTCCGGACCCAGGGACCGAACAGGGATGTGTGTACTAAGGATACACACCTTAAAGGAGAATTCAGTTCCAGCTATGACAATACTCACCTGAGGCCTGGGTTGCTACAGTGCAGTCACCAAGCTGAGTTTTCAGTGGAGGTACAATGATGGTGCGGGTGCCAGGACCCTCTCCCACAACTCTGCCAGGCCCCTCCGGAAGGGGCCCACTATTGCCCCGGAGAGCACTCAGGGTCTCAGTGGAGTACGGGCTGCTCAAGGAAGAGTCAGAGTCTGGAGAATCATTGACCGTGACGTAACTGATGACATTAGACCTTGCCTTCAGGCCAGAGCTGAGGAGAAAAAAAATACATGAAAATTCAACCTTCTTATAACAATGTTTCTTTGCTAGTCTCCAGTCCTCCCGTAACAGCAATGATGATAATCATTGTGATAGTAATAATTAACAGTAGTGGCAACAAATTTCTGAGTACTTTTTATGCGTCAATCACTATTCTTACACTCTACATGTATCTCACCGAATCTCACAACACTTCCAGGAAGCAGGTACTCGATCTGTGTTTTGCAGAGAAGGAAACTGAGGCAGAGGGAGATTAAGAAACTTGACTGCAGTCACACAAGTGGTACGTGTTGAAGACAGGATTCAGATTCAGGACAGAGTGACTCCAAAGTACACACTTTTAATAACTATTCTATGTTGCCTCTTAGCCATTCCTATTCACAGTAATTTCAACAGTATTCTTCAAACACCACTTTTTTTTCATATCACCCTGCTATAAGGCAATGGCACCCCACTCCAGTACTCTTGCCTGGAGAATCCATGGACGGAGGCGCCTGTTAGGGTGCAGTCTATGGGGTCACTAAGAGTCGGACACGACTGAGCGACTTCACTTTCACTTTTTACTTTCATGCATTGGAGAAGGAAATGGCAACCCACTCCAGTGTTCTTGCCTGGAGAATCCAAGGGACAGGGGAGCCTGGTGGGCTGCCCTCCATGGGGTCACACAGAGTCGGACACGACTGAAGTGACTTAGCAGCAGCAGCTCGACTATAAGCAGTTCCTTACTCTATCTAACTAAACTTTTCACTATAGGTGTTTTTTTAAAAAGTTTCTTCACAAACTGATCCCTACCTTACTACTTTTACTTTTTCCTTAATTTTAAATAGGCTTTGCTCCAGTCAAAGCAATCCTGCTGGTTATATAATTTTTGTCATTATTATGTTCCTCAGTGGAAAATTTACTTTTTTCTTCCCCAAATCAGTTCATTGACCACTCTCAAAACTTAGTTATCACCTCTTCTATATGCCAAACACCAAAAACCCAATGAAAAAGAACACAGAACAATCAAGGCAAATGACTATGCTCAGCCCAAGAGAGGTGTGTGTCACAGTCCTTAAATGTATCCACTCTCTCTTAGTTCACTGCTCGATTAAACTTGGATTAAGGTGTTGGGATAAAAGGAGACAATCTGGTACTTAAATTCTTAAGCTGAATGATCATGTAGCAATGGGGGGAAAGAAGACAGCTCTACTTAAAGCTCTACCTCTTTCAAAGAGGTCTGTTTACATAAAAAATTACACGAATTTCAAATAATCTCATATCTTCCAACTTGTTCCAATCAACTGTTGTTTATATGCTTCTGTTACAATATCTGTTTTCAGACTCTGAAGTTCCTTAAAACCAGGGGATCATGTCTGTAGTATATAATGTGCATTCTAAGCCAGAGTAGCCTGAGTAACCATCAAATGTGTCTGAACAAATGACTTAACTGATGAACGTAAGTAATATTAAAGAAAACCTGACAACGTTCAGTGATGGAAACTTCAGTGTTCTGGCTCACTCACGAAACGCCATGCTTCCAAAAGAGCCCTTTGCAGTCCTTCCTTTCACAGCCACTAGTCTGAAGCCAGCAGACTAAGACCAAGAGCAGGAGCCCCAGAGCCAGGGGAACTTTCACCTGTCTTACCTACTGGGCTTGTATTTGTTGTCCTCTTCCTCATCAGTGTCGCTGCGGATGGTGATGACGCTCACAGCAGGGCTGGGAGTATCTGGAATGATGATTGGCTGATGCTGATCCTGAACAGGAACTAGGGAATTATAAGAAGATGTGGTACGGAGGGGGCTGCTCCCAACCAGAGAATAGACTTGAGATGGCAGGACATCCAGAGAGGACCTGCAACAAAAAGTCATAAGAAAGATCATTCAGGCTTGGTCCCCCAAACTATAATAGATAACTTTCCCCCAGAACTCTTTGGTTTCTTTTTATCAAGTCATTAAGCCAATATATTTAACTATAAAAGTTCTAAACTGCCTGCTCTAGCCAGAGTTTCCAGGGGCAAGAACACCAAAATTAGAATACAGATTTTTATTTTTGTATGCCTTTTTACCCTGTGGTTAAATTTCACTGTGTAAAGTGGGCAAAAAAATAAAACATCAGCCAAAATCAGGCTGGATTCAAAGTAGCAGCAGAAAGAAATGACTAGTGTAACCAGGACACCTCTGTTCTGTGTGCATGCCCAAAGGTTAGCTCTTTTCAATTTGGCAGCTTCTTGCTGCTTCATACCAAAAGTGTCTATACTCCACACTCTAAATGCTAGGCAACATTTCTCTCAAACTGGCAGTTTAACTATCAGCCCTAACAGAGACTTACTTAGAAGAGACCGGAGCAGACTGCTTATTCTTCTTTGAAGGGAGGGAACTGGATTGCTGTTGTCTGACAACATGGGCAACGCCAACATTAAGGGGCTGAGCAGTGGCCAAAGTCACGTGGTTCGTCAGCAAGGATGGCTGCTGCATGATAGTGCTGTACTGGCTACCATGAGAGTGGGCGCTCCTGTGGCGACAGAAAGAGAAGCGTGAATGCCGCAAACACTCGGAAATTAGGACCAAATAGGTACGAAAAGCAATGAAAACAACCAAATAAATAGTTTTTATTTAAGGCTGGGCACCTGGATTATAGAGCTTTGGGGGTTTTCACTGTATGGTTTCTAATTGTATAAGACTTCCTTTAAATCTGAAGAAATCAATTCCTGAACTTAGAACCTACTGTTTCCCTGTATTCGAAGTTTTCTTGTAACTCCATCTCCTAGGCTGATATGGATTCTTTTCTTCAAGGGTTTCACAGAGATAAATCTTTCCTTTATTTTCTTCCTGTCTCACCAAATCTTCAAGTGCCCCTTCCCTAAGGGATCTGCCCTTGTAAATCTCCCAGAAAGGAACACAGGGCACTTGCCTCCAGTCTGTGAGCTGCTGGCCGCTGCCCATGGCCTCTGGGATCACTGCAGTGGGCTGGACAGAGTTGTGTAGAGCTACCCCAGGCAACTGTTGCCAAGTGGAAGGCAGGAGAATTTGTTGGGTTCCTCCAGGCCAAGCCTGCTGTAAGGAAACACACAAAAAGATCCAGACTTGACTCATTCTTGGCTTTTTCTTTTTTTTTTAGATGAAAGAAAAATTCATATCTTAAAAGAAGTTCCTTGTAGATTGTTAACTTGCAGAGATTAAAAAAGGAAGGTCAGAGGGGCTCAAGGTTGCAAGTCTCATACACAGGGAAAAAGAATGCACTGCTTTCTCTTGGCCACCTCCATAACCTGACCACCAGAGTATTAAAGAAAGACAGATCCCTGTGGTTAAGAGTTTCTACTGCACTGCAGAGTAAAGAGGTAAGCTCCTGTTAAATGCTAAAGTAATATTTTTGCAAAGGGTCTAAAAATGTCCCTAGAAAGAGTTAAGACAACTCCCTTGAGATTAAAAATAAGAATTTTAAAATGTGAGTGCCAATCAGATAAAAGATATCAGGTCAATTCGACCCATAAAACAAAGAGAAGAATTGTTCCTTTTTAAAACTGTAGTACTCAGAAAATGGAGCCAGATGTGGATGACCAAAGGCCAAAATCCTTTGGCAAACAAGCTTATGCCAGCAAGAGAAAACTAACATCACTTATAGTCATATGATAGAATTTTTTAAAGGCAATAAAAAATATTTAAGAAATAGATGCAGTGTACCATATTTTGTATTTAGTAGTTTCCTAAAATATGTAATTTGTAAGAACATAACTCGACATAAAAACTAATCACTGAAACAAAATACATTATTTGTAGTTTTTAACAAGCCATGCCACTTGCAATAGATATCAACAAATGTTTTCTGTACTTCTTATGAAAATTGTGGCATTTCCTTAAAAAAAGGGAACAGATTTGAAAGTCTGCTTTTTAAACCTGAATTCTACAGTACAGTCACCTACAATGCCTGAGTACATATTGTTCTGTTTCTTGAATTTCAAACTGCAAGGCCATCAACACACTGTTTTAAAAATATTTCTGCAAGTAACAGATCCACTTGTTACAAATACTGGTTCCAAACAAGAAGCCTTCAAATCAGAGAAACTGCAAACATGTCTGCTACCATAAGCAGAATTCGAAACAAAACAAAACAGAAAATAAGAGAAGTATGTTAAGTCACACCATGCGTCTTTCCATAAGCCAACACCTGCACAAGACAAAGCATGTAGTTTAATACAGAGCAAGAAATAACATTTCAACGTGAGGCAGAAATCTGGCGTTCCAAGCGACGAACTGTTTTGACAGAGGAAGAGCAAAAATATGCAAAGCTTAGCAAATGACTAGTGCAAACTTAAGAGAAGCAGCAAAGGAGCAGTGTCAACTACCATTCCCAACCTCAAAACTAGAGGTGTGCAAGTTAAAACCAGTGGCTTGGTTCACTCCAAGTTGGAAATTCATCTGACTCCCTTATACTCAGCATTTATGCTTATGATGGAATACTTTGGCGGTGACAGACTTTTAAACTGGAAACTAAAACCCCAGCAACCAAAATATGTATTCTAAAAGTGTTTTTCACTCACATGAGTCCCTGAGAAACAACAAAAGAAATTTAAAGCCACTTTGAAAGATGGGGAAATATCAGGATTCAACAGTATCAAATAGGTTTTCAAATGCTTATCTGATTTTAATTTTTAAATAATAAAATGTTGGACATCAAATAAATAATTCTAACTCGCCCCCCAAAACCAAAACACATCCAAAAATCACTGTTAGGGTTCCAAATGTTGAAATATACCTCAAAGTTCTATCTGAGATAGAACTAATTTCTAAGACCCATACTACTATATTTGATGCTGTATTTAATAACTTTTCTCCATGACTTTTGATAACAAAGATATTATTCTTACATAAAGTTTTTTAATCATATTTTCACCTTGGTATAAAGACCTATTTGTAAAATCATTTGTTTCCCTATAAATGAGTTCACTTTTGATTTCAACCAACAAATGAAATATGATCTAAAAAGGCTCTAAGGGGAACATGTTTAAATGGAAGATATACGCTGCCACCGATCATGAGGGGCAAAGAGTTACATAGGTTCATGGAGGGAAAGTTAATACCAACTAATGAATAAATTAAGAGAATTTTAAACATTTCTAATGCACAAAACGTTTAGAAGCTTGAAACAGTAGGTAAAGGAAGGAAGCTAACTTGCCAAAGAGTTCAAATTTTGGCCATCCAGGTACCTGTAGCAGAGCCAAACTAAAGGTCACCTCCTTCATTCTTAAGGTTCAGAAGGTAAAAGATAGGGCAGAGAACAGAGAGCAGTGCTGAAGCTCTTCTGAGGCTACACCAAGAGCTTTCATCACACTAGGCTGGCAAAGAAGAACCAAAGGATCTGACTCTTTCAGAATCGCACTGAACACCAGAGTCAAACAGTGAGTGCTTCAGCAAATGTCAGGGAGGAAAACAATGAGACATTAAAGATGTAGCAAGAACACAGCCACAAGATGGCACATGCTTCCATGCCCTCTGCAAAGACTAAGTTAAAATAATTTTTTTGGAAAAATGAGAAAACCAGAAAAAAACAGAACAAAAACAAACAGGAAAAATTAAAAATAAGAAAGAAACCAAAGAAACTCCGTTAGTAACACAATCAAGTGAGGGGAATTACCAGTACAGCGGCAGTCTGTTCAACCAGCGCCGGCCGGCCGGCTGCGCAGCTCAGAGTAAAGGGCACCGCATACTGCGGTGTGATGGTGGCTACTTGAGGGTGGAGAGTTGCTACCATTAGTGGTGTACAGCTTCCCTGAAATGTAGATTAGGCAGGTGAGTGAAACAAACACCGAGGCAGGCTATCTGGATTCAGAAGGGTTTTCATCCCCCCCCAGTTATTACCAACAATATGCAGTAGTTTCACATCGCTTAAAATTCATGTACCAAACACAACTTTCCCCTCCAACTCCGAACAGCATTGGCCAACTAGGTCAAATGTCAATGGCCTAAAGCAAAAAAAATATATAGGAATCCTTCTTGGACCAGATTCAGAGGATCAGGAAACTGAGTTACTAAAAAACTCAGTTAACAGCAGCATGTATTAAGATTTCTCCTCTTCCTGCTCACAATGCGGGTTTTGGATTTCAGGATTTGCTATGTGTTGTGGACCACAAACATTTACACACAGAATTTAAAATACAGTATCTGTTGTTTAGAGGAATATTTCATGAGTTTCTTGATCACCTTAGTTGCATTTTGCATGGCAGGTATAAAGTTTTAAAACTTTCTACAGCCTACTTAAACACAAGGAATGAAGGGATGTATTACTTGAAGAGATAGCCTGATAGGATCCAACCTCTCAACTGTGATGAAATTCTCAAAGAGTAAAGGGGACATAAGAGAGCAAAAGGGAAACCTTTCACGTTTAGAATTCAAGTGTTAAAATTACATGTTGTACTTTAAGAGCATCTAAATAAAAGATTAACTTCATCCCACAAAATTAAATTTACTCAGGATGATTTCTCAAAGTCTGGCTATTTAAGTCTCCAAGTCTAAGGAAGACCATGGCAGAGCTGCAATAGCATTAGGAATGAGTACATCATTCCATTATAGATGTTCCATTTTAAGTCCACTGAATATGACCAAGAAAGATCTTATGGTCAAAGCCAATTTCATTTTCTAGGACCAAATATCTGATTCTCAACAGTGCTTCAGAGAACTTCGGCACTATTGCGTGTCCAAGCTGCTCTGGCTCTTACCTGTGTGAGAACCCCCGACTGTATCTGTAGTGGCTGAGCAGCTGGTGCCTGGGGGACAATTGGCACTGCATTATCCATCCTCACAGGGAATCCAGAGTGTTTTGTTGTTGCTTGTAGTCCAGCTGTAAAAAGCAACATCACAATTATATTGCTTTGCTAGGTCTGGTGGGTACTACTTGTTTGGGGGCTTTTTGGTTTTTAGCTTTTCAGTTCAAATAATCCACCACCCAGGTTTTCATTCTCGACACTTCAAACAAAGGAGTTTCACCAAAGTCTGAGAAGTTAAGAAAAGGGAGACTTGATTCCCTTCAGGTTAGATCAATAGAAAGATGCTTGATAGGGGGAGGGCTAGTTTTAGGAAATTCTAAAATTTTTTTTTATCCAACAAAGCTTAAAACATTACACTCATTCCACTCCCATTAACAGTAGAGGCAAAAATAAACAACTCTGCTTAGTAAGTTACATTCACCTTTTAATCTACTAAAGACAGAAAAAACTTGAGCATTTAAAAATATATAATCTATTAAAAGCAAAGACTTCACAACTTCTAGTTAGATAAGGAACATTATAAAAAGCTCAATAATTTATTATCTCAGTCATCTTCTTGTTTAGAATATTTTAAGGGGATGTTTTTACCCAACTCCTCAAAAATATATTACCTAGGTCACAAATTAGTCATATATTTTATCCTTAATATTATGTGAACTGAAGGGATTATACCTAGGATAAAAGTATTTTAAAAGTAGACATTGTGGTTTACAGAAATACTTTTCAGTACTTATTTTAGAAATCTGCTCTCATCACTAATAGCTTTCTAGAAAGACTCTTTTGTAGTTAATGGAAAGCTAAGAAAATTAAGAACTTTTTGTTGCCTTTAAAACAATGACCGTATCTCATTACTGTTTTACTCATAATCCTCTGGGCACACATGCTGAAGAAATGTTTCCTACAAATCAGGAGTATCTCATTCTGGGGAAAAAGGAGGCTCAAGATAGTTTCCCCTTTTGATAACACTTGAGAAAAGAACCTTCAAAGCTTTCTTTTAAACCTATCCTGTCAAAGCTTTCTCTGTAGAGAATTTAAGTTTCTATTATTCCTCTAATTGACTAAAGCTTGCATTTTCGTTAAAAGAGAGGATACAGCCATTTTAATTAGAATACTCTGTCAGTGACACTTTCTGGGCTATCACCAACTAGTTTCTCTGAAACTTACTATGGAGGTATCAAATGAGCACAACTCATAAACTCTAATATGTTGCTTCCAGGATTTTCCATTTCATAGTTCAAGTAATTTAGTAACTAATTGTCATTTAGGAAAACATAATCCAGAAATGTACAAAGTAAGAGAGACTAGTAAAATAAGAATTAGAATACTGTAATAATAACTTTTTAAAAAGTGCTCAGTTCAGTTTCAGTTCAGCTGAGTTGCTCAGTAGTGTCCGACTCTTTGCAACCCCATGAACTGCAGCACGCCAGGCCTCCCTGTCCATCACCAACTCCCAGAGTTCACTCAGACTCACAATCATCGAGAAGGTGATGCTATCCAGCCATCTCATCCTCTGTCATCCCCTTCTCCTCCTGCCCCCAATCCCCCCCAGCATCAGAGTCTTTTCCAATGAGTCAAGTCTTCGCATGAGGTGGCCAAAGTACTGGAGTTTCAGTTTTAGCATCATTCCTTCCCTGGTGGCTCAGATGGTAAAGTGTCTGCCTGCAATACGGGAGACCCAGGTTCAATCCCTGGGTTGGGAAGATCTCCTGGAGAAGGAAATGGCAACCCACTCCAGTATTCCTGCTTGGAAAATCCAAGGGACGGAGGAGCCTGGTAGACTACAGTCCATGGGGTCGCAAAGAGTTGGACAAGACTGAGCCATTTTACTTCACTTCATTTCCAAAGAAATCCCAGGGCTGATCTCCTTCAGAATGGACTGGCTGGATCTCCTTGCAGTCCAAGGGACTCTCAAGAGCGTTCTCTAACACCACAGTTCAAAATATCAATACTTCGGTGCTCAGCTTTCTTCACAGTCCAACTCTCACATCCATACAAGACTACTGGAAAAACCACAGCCTTGACTAGACGGACCTTAGTCGGCAAAATAATGTCTCTGCTTTTGAATATGCTATCTAGGTTGGTCATAACTTCCCTTCCAAGGAGTAAGCGTCTTTTAATTTCATGGCTGCAATCACCATCTGCAGTGATTTTGGAGCCCAAAAAAATAAAGTCTGACACTGTTTCCACTGTTTCCCCATCTATTTCCCATGAAGTGATGGGACCAGATGCCATGATCTTCGTTTTCTGAATATTGAGCTTTAAGCCAACTTTTCTCTCTCCTCTTTCACTTTCATCAAGAGGCTTTTTAGTTCCTCTTCACTTTCTGCCATAAGGGTGGTGTCATCTGCATATCTGAGGTGATTGATATTTCTCCCGGTAATCTTGATTCCAGCTGGTGCTTCCTCCAGCCCAGCGTTTCTCATGATGTACTCTGCATATAAGTTAAATAAGCAGGGTAACAATATACAACCTTGACGTACTCCTTTTCCCATTTGGAACCAGTCTGTTGTTCCATGTCCTGTTCTAACTGTTGCTTCCTGACCTGCATACAGATTACTCAAGAGGCAGGTCAGGTGGTCTGGTATTCCCATCTCTCTCAGAATTTTCCACAGTTTCTTTCTGGCATAGTCAATAAAGCACAAATAGACGTTTTTCTGGAACTCTCTGGCTTTTTCCATGATCCAGTGGATGTTAGCTATTTATTTGATCTCTGGTTCCTCTGCCTTTTCTAAAACTAGCTTGCACACCTGGAAGTTCATGGTTCACATATTGCTGAAGCCTGGCTTGGAAAATTTTGAGCATTACTTTACTAGCATGTGAGATGAGTGCAATTGTGTGGTAGTTTGAGCATTCTTTGGCACTGCCTTTCTTTGGGACTGGAATGAAAACATACCTTTTCCAGTCCTGTGGCCACTGCTGAATTTTCCAAATTTGCTGGCATATTGAGTGCAGAACTTTCACAGAATCATCTTTCAGGATTTGAAATAGCTCCACTGGAATTCCATCACCTCCACTAGCTTTGTTCATAGTGATGCTTCCTAAGGCCCACTTGACTTCACATTCCAGGATGTCTGGTTCTAGGTGAGTGATCACACCATGGTGATTATCTTGGTCGTGAAGATCTTTTTTGTACAGTTCTGTGTATTCTTGCCACCTCTTCTAAATATCTTCTGCTTCTGTTAGGTCCATACCATTTCTGTCCTTTATTGAGCCCATCTTTGCATGAAATATTTCCTTGGTTTTTCTAATTTTCTTGAAGAGATCTCTAGTCTCCCATTCTGTTCTTTTCCTCTATTTCTTTGCATTGATCGCTGAGGAAGGCTTTCCTCTCTCTTCTTGCTATTCTTTGGAACTCTGCATTCAGATGCTTATATCTTTCTTTTTCTCCTTTGCTTTTCGCCTCTCTTCTTTTCACAGCTATTTGTAAGGCCTCCCCAGACAGCCATTTTGCTCTTTTGCATTTCTTTTCCATGGGGATGGTCTTGATCCCTGTCTCCTGTACAATGTCACAAACCTCATTCCATAGTTCATCAGGCACTCTATCTATCAGATCTAGGCCCTTAAATCTATTTCTCACTTCCACTGTATAATCATAAGGGATTTGATTTAGGTCATACCTGAATGGTCTAGCGGTTTTCCCTACTTTCTTCAATTTAAGTCTGAATTTGGTAATAAGGAGTTCATGATCTGAGCCACAGTCAGCTCCTGGTCTTGTTTTTGCTGACTGTATAGAGCTTTTCCATCTTTGACTGCAAAGAATATAATCAATCTGATTTCGATGTTGACTATCTGGTGATGTCGACCTTCTGGTGATGTCCATATGTAGAGTCTTCTCTTGTGTTGTTGGAAGAGGGTGTTTGCTATGACCAGTGCATTCTCTTGGCAAAACTCTAGTAGTCTTTGCCCTGCTCCATTCCACATTCCAAGGCCAAATTTGCCTGTTACTCCAGGTGTTTCTTGACTTCCTACTTTTGCATTCCAGTCCCCTATAATGAAAAGGACATCTTTTTTGGGTGTTAGTTCTAAAAGGTCTTGGAGGTCTTCACAGAACTGTTCAACTGCAGCTTCTTCAGCATTACTGGTTGGGCCATAGACTTGGATTCCTGTCATATTGAATGGTTTGCTTGGAAAGAAAGAGAGCTCATTCTGTCGCTTTTGAGACTGCATCCAAGTACTGCATTTCGGACTCTTTTGTTGACCATGATGGCTACTCCATTTCTTCTAAGGGATTCCTGCCCACAGTAGTAGATATAATGGTCATCTGAGTTAAATTCACCCATTCTAGTCCATTTTAGTTCGCTGATTCCTAGAATGTCGACATTCACTCTTGCCATCTCCTGTTTGACCACTTCCAATTTGCCTTGCTTCATTGACCTAACATTCCAGGTTCCTATGCAATATTGCTCTTTATAGCATCGGATCTTGCTTCTATCACCGGTCACATCCACAACTGGGTATTGTTTTTGCTTTGGCTCCACCCCTTCATTCTTTCTGGAGTTATTTCTCCACTAATCTCCAGTAGCTTATTGGGCACCTACCGACCTGGGGAGTTCCTCTTTCAGTATCCTATCCTTTTGCCTTTTCATACTGTTCATGGGGTTCTCAAGGCAAGTGCTACTTACATAAAAATAAAAGGGAACAAATCCAGGTATCCAGATTTTAAAAGTTACCAGCCATTCTTCCTAAGGCAATGCTATTTAATTAGAAAGCTAGGTAACATCAAAATTCTTATCTATATCCCCATGGCTTAACTACATTATTATATATATGTATACATATAATATAACTACATTATTATAATAGCCTCCTACAAATTGTTAGAACTGAGGAGACAAAATTTAGAAAGAAATGTTCACTATAGAAGCTCATCTTTGTGTCCTAGGATGATGAAATTAAAGAGGACAAAATTACAAAATAACAGTTTCCACAGAGCAAAATGTATATCTATTTTGGTCAACTGGAATACTACAGAAAGTAGTATTTATATACCGACCCACAAATGTCACTCTAAGTATTAGATTGCTACAGTAATTTAGGCTAAGCCACAGCAGTCAAGATAGTTTAAAACTAGCTTTTCCAGGGAAGCCCCAAGTGGAAACAAAGAATTAACCAAAGGCAACACTTTGGGAAGGCTCTCCCTGAGTCCTGAACTAAAAGGATTAAAGTTTTATTTTTGTTTTTGAACACAGCCCTAAAAACAAAAAACCATGAAAGTATGGAAAGAAGAGTAAAACTATCTAATGATGAGGGTCTACTCTCCTCTAAGTATAGGCATCTTATAAAAGAGACGATGGTGAAACAAAGGAAGGCAAACCTGTAATAGAGGACTGTTGGGCAGAGACCAGCACATGGCTATGGCTGGCAAATCAAATGACAACTCTTTACCACTATTTGAGTTTAAATACTGAAAGGTAGTAAAGAATAACACACTATATAAACTATGGGCCCCACTGCCTGAGTTCAAACTGTGGTTCTACCACTAACCAGTCATAAAAAAACTGGGCAGATGAGGGAATCACGATCAATTTTCTCATCTACAAACTGGGGATAATGACATTACCCACTTCCAAAGGCTGGTTGTGAGGATGAATTAATACATGTAAAAGCACTTAGAACACTATCTGACCTGCAGTAATACATATCAGTTTTCAACACTGTCATCACTTTATTCTAAAACTCCCTTTCCTTTGGAAATTTTAAAATTTGCTCTACCTAGCTCCTCAGGTTATTTAGGCTTCCTATATAGGAAAAAATTTTCTAAAGCTATACTTACCTAATTATACCAAAAGCAGTTAAACCACTTTTCCTTTCTACCTCTTCTGTTTACATTTCTTTGTTAAAAGAACTAAAAGTTCTTCTGCCTCATCTCTTAAATATCATCTGAGAAGCAGCAGAAAACTTCAGAGTCCCACATCTGAAAATTGTTACAATGAAACTCACTTTGGAAAAGGTGATGGGGAAGATGGCTATTTGCTAAGTAGAAGAATCACTCAACATATGATAACCCAAAGTACATAATTTACTATGAAGCACACATAAAAAATAATTTGGTAAATGAGGCTAAATTTGCATTTACGGATTTTGAATCTGCTCCTCCGCTCTCCCTGTGGTTTCTCCCTGGTTTACATCGCTATCGCTCTCCTGTCCTCCCGGTAATCTCTCAGTCTCCCCTAGCCCCTCTTTGCCTTCTGCTTGCTCCAACTCTGTCAGAAACCAAACAAACAAGAGAGTCACAGTCAATAAGTAACTGAAGTAAAAAGATAAAAATGCTAACTGCTTCTATGTGAACTGCTATGAGTAGCCTGAATCCAGGTTTATTTACAGAGGACACTGACTTCCTGATGGGAAAGTCAAGATGTTGTCAGAATATATCCTTAAAATAATTTAACTTTTTAAATTATTTTTTAAATGGTTCATGAGATCAATGAACAGTAAACAACAATGAGAAAATGAGGAAGGACGGAAATGTGAAAATCAAAATCTTATTGTAACACATTGGGTAAGAGCTCCCTTCTTCAGCTACTCTGTTCCTATTGATAGGCGTTGTAGAAACAATATAATTTATAAGCTGAAGCAGATCATCTTATTAATGCCTTCCCCACACAAATACCTCAGCTTGTAGAATTTTTCAGTTCAATAATGACCTTTATTTCTGAATATAACAAGAGATTTCTATATTCTTAAACAAGAGTTTTACAATTTTGAATGAAATTACTTTTTCACTTGGAATACTAATTTTATTTTATAATGGATTGATAGAAGAAATACAATTCAGTATACAGCAGTTCTGTTTCAAACAACTTTTTTCAAGATGTATATACTCTGCACATTGAGAAATACATGTTTATGCCAGATACAGAACATTGGTACAAGGTCTCAATGTACAAGAAAACTGGTATCAGGCAATTCAAATAAGGAAACAGTAATTGAACTCCTATGTGTCGGAGAGTATCATAATTAGACATGTAACCAGTGTAAAAAAAAGGTCAGCCTTCTTCAGTTATCTTCATATCAGGGACTGAGTTTAAATCTATCAAAGATCAAAACTAAGCAACTAGATACCTAATGAGGAGCTGCCTAAAGCAGGTAGGTCTGATATAGATAATACAAGAGTTTCCCCACTTACTTTGAAAAGCAGGTGGACATACTATAAATGTTTGTTGGAATGGATCTGTCTGAGTACAAATCTGGGTAGTTCCAGGCTGCAAGGAAACACCCTGCTGGGCGACACCAGGAACGGGTGCTGCAGATGATGGGTACAAAGCTGACTGGTAGTTTAGCAGGGAGACATCAGAATTAGCCAGAGAAAGAGTAGCAGCTGCTGCAGTAGAACTGGAAGCTAGAACACTGGCCTAAAAATAAAAGGATTACAACTGGTATAAACATTTTCACATACACAGAATCTATCCAGAAAACTAGGAACAAAGTTTTAAAATGTAATGCTAACTGTCTTTGAAATAACTCTCTGCTTAAGAAATTCTTCCTATCTCTAAACTTAAGGTCAATTATAAAATTGGAAAATAAAAAACCAAGAATAAAAAACAGTTCTGTTCTAGTTGAAGCTATATAAATAAATCCCTACCTCTTCCCGTCTTTGTAAAAAGCTACTGGATATGAGATCCCACAGAATTTCATATGCTCTTCCATTTAAAAGGTAGAACTAGCTAAGAAATTAGCAAACAATGTCTTCAGAACAAACTTAAAAGTAAATATCACTGTTTGGCAAACAAATGCAAAACCACTCTTAAAGTTAATTAATGGAATTCATAGAAACAAAGAGTCGATCAGTAGTTGGTGGGCAGGACAAGATTCCAGTTTATCAGATAAGTAAATTCTGAGGATCTAATATACAGCATTAAAAACAAATTACTGAAAACACCTTTTTATACATGTAATGAGAACTATCTAACAGAGAGTCATTTGTCTGAAGTCAGTACATGAACAGCAGTAATAACTAAAGAAGCCAGGTTCCACTTATTTGACTATGCTAAGGCTATGTTAGCACATGACCAGTAGGTATTATCAGTCTGAAACTTCTTATGAAGCAACCATCAAAGCAAAGACTGGTTTCTTTACCTCACCCTGTACTCTTACTAGGTTTTTACCCCACTTAGGTTCTGAGTTTCCAAAATCATTTACTGAATACCTGATTGTGCACTGTATTGAGCTGGTTGCTGAAGCTCATAGTTAGATTTGTGCTTGTATTTGGAGCAACATGCGTGGTGAAGGGACTCTTAATCTGACTCACTGTATCATACATGTGGACCCTCCGTTTGCAGATCTCCATGTTCTGGAAACAAGACTTAACACTGAAAAGGAGATTTAAAAGTCAATGAAATAAATCTGTGATTTAAGAAGATAGCAAATAACTCAAGATAAATATGTTCAATGTTTTTCCCTCCTGAGTACTTTCAGAGAAAATGAACCAAGCATCTTTCAGAGAAAATGAATTAATCATTTTTATAATCATAAAGAGGAAAAGCACACATCTAATTTTTAATCTCATGACTTTTCAATGAGACGAAAAACCATCATTGAGCCAAATATGCAAGTACCAAAGCCCACTGCTCATGTGATACTTCCATTTAGCTGTAAGATAAACAGAACCTGTTGAGTATAAGTCAACAGAGAACTACATCATGGCAAAATGCCCCAGACCATACTATACTCACTGATTGCTATGTGGAAAATCCAGAAGGTGAGTCATCGTCACAAACTGGTGGTTAAGAGTTTTCAGAGGAGTAATTCTCTTATCTGCATCAATTGTTAGCATTTTTTTTAACAGATCAATGTATTCTCTTCGATCCGCCTTCTCTGCCAACATATCTGTTCCCTCTAAGTCTGTAGACATGTTCACCTTCCAAGGAAAATTTAGAAATATTACAGTTCATCACTTAACCTTTAACGCTGACATTGAACGTCTGTATTGTGTATATATATTTATACATACATAATATTAACATGTATGCTTTATGTGTGTGTGTGTGTGTTAGTCGTTCAGTTGTGTCCAACTCTTTGCAACCCCACGGACTGTAGCCCACCAAGGTTTCTCTGTCCATGGAATTCTCCAGGCAAGAATACTGGAGTGGATTGCCATTCCCATCTCCAAAAGAACTTCCCAACCCAGGAATCGAACTCTGGTTTCCTGCATGGCAGGCAGATTCTTTACCGATGTATGCTTTATAGATAAATACAAATATATGTGTATAGATAGATAGATAGATAGATCTCAAGAGAAACACCTGATGAAATTTTTTCACAAATGGAAGCTCTTATACTAAAATATTCAATTTGGTACAGTTCATTGGTAGAATAAAGATGAATAAGCTCTTTTCATTCAAAATCTGTATAAAAGAGGTTAAACAAAAATGACCGTTATTACTTAAATAAAAGTTTCTATTGCTGAAAAGATAAAATGAGACAGTACATGATTAAACAGAGTTTGGAATAAAAGCCCTAAATAAATGCAGCTTTTATGCAGGAGCTATTTATTCAGTAGAGAAAATGGACAAGAAAGAAACCTTCATAAATAGTATTTCAAAATACTGACATGCATCAAGACTAGTTAAGCAAAAGCAAAGGAGAAATAATTCTAAAAATATCCTTTGCTAGGATTCAATCATTCTTTTAATACATGGCAGAATATTAATGTGTTTATGTAAAAAATGGAAAAAAAACCACTAGATGATAATAAACTGAATCTATCTTTAATATAACTAATGGAAGTGTATCTCTGATTAAGGAGATACACAAATGTCTGACTTTCTGAAACATTCCATACTCACCTGAGCCATATCATCTAAACAATTAAAAATGTACTTTCGAGCTTCTTTTGACTTGATCCCGGTTTCCAATTCATGTTCTTCAGGTGTCTACAAAATACAGGTTTTTAAAAATTCCATCCATATGATATTTCCACATTTTATTCTAAATTAAAGCCAGATTAAAAAGAAACAAGCATCATCATCTTCCCAACCAGAGGTCACAAACATGAAAGTAATTTACAACCAGGAAGTCTTCCAGTAGAGACGGGACCTTGATACCTGGCCTCCCTTTCAAGAGTGATAAAATAAATGTACAACCAGTGATGAAGCATAGTTCCTGAAGAATGTCAGTTACGAACAGACATAGCCATTTTTCTCTAAACACTGCTTTCAAATGAAACATTTCAAATGCTAACTATTCAAAAGGTTCAGAGACAGAGAGTACTACTGGATTAATTACTCACATTTCAATGTTTTCAAGAAAATAGGTAAGGTCTTAATATGGGCGGTTATAAAATTATGCTGTTGTATCATATTTATTGAGAATTCACTAAAAAAAATAAAATAACCACTACTAAATTACTCTAGTTCTTCCTATCACTTGATGATAAGTAAGCACTACTCTCCATACCCTCTTCTTAGCTGCTGATTCAAATATATATAACACAATCTCAGCTAACTGTACTGGAATTTAATGTTTTGGTTTTTTTTTTAACTGAGGATAAGGCATATGAATACAATGAAATAATTTCTCGAAGTATTTCCTCCTGCAAATATACATTCTCACTGCCCACCATCCTTCACCTCAATTTAATAACTAAACTTTGAATTCAAACTGAGATTAAGGAGTACAGGAATGAGGAGTATAGAACAATAAAAGTCAGACCTTAAGTCTCCATAGCGGGTACCCCAGATTAGGATCTCTGTTGAAAAACCTAGTAGTTTTTGTTCCGGCACTGAGAAGATATTCAGCTGGCAGGCCTTGTGTTTGTGAAATGTAACGAATCTGAAATGTCAAAATCATCAAAACATTGATTTGGAGTGAAAAGGGAAATTATCAAAAACTTTCACACTAAAATATTATTAGCTCTAGTAAAAAAAAAAAAAAAAAAAAGGTACCACAAAGAAATTAACTATTTGATCAATACAAATGAAATTTATCTGTAAATACATATATTATTGCCAAATATTTATTCAGTAACTTTCTTGTCACTACACCTGTTATTTACAAGGAAAACTCAGTTTTGAAAATTTTCTGTGTGACCTTTATTGGTTTCCTGTAGACTTCTGATATAGAGCTCAAAAAAAAGAGATTTCTAGGACAGAACAGAAAGTTTTCAGCAAACTATTTCACGGATTACCAAGGTTATGTTTGTTGATACATTATCAGATTCAAAAGATCAGGAAAAAATTTCCATAAGCCTCTTTCTTCCTTAGCTACCTCTAGCTCTAACTCTAGCTCCAGTCAATAGTCCCTAGTCAACTGTCCCTACTCTAAACTGCCCCAGAGCTTCTCTCTCATACCATAAAATTAAGCGCTTAATTCATCAATAAAGGGCAGGTACTATGCTCATTCACTATTTACTGAACAACTACTTTGAACTAGGCTAGCAGTTCTCAAAGTGTGGTCTGGGGAACACTGAGGGGTCCCCAATATCTATTTAGGAATCTATGAAATATAAACTATTTTCATAATAGTACTAAGAAGTTATTTGTTTTTTTCATTTCTTTCTCACGGATATACAGCAGAGAGTTCCAGAAGTGATGTGTGACAATGTAATTGTTCCAATGGCTAATGAGACATGTGCTTGTATATTCTTGTGTTTTAAAAGTTTCCCAGTTTTATTGTCCACACCTGTCTTTACTTTCACAATTCTCTCTATCCCACAAGGCAATTTGCTCCTTTCCCACGCGGCTCAGCTGGTAAAGAATCCACCTACAATATGGGAGATCTGAGTTTGATCCCTGGGTTGGGAAGATCCCCTGGAGAAGGGAAAGGCTACCCACTCCAGTATTCTGCAAAGAGTCAGGCACGACTGAGCAACATTCACATAACCAATTGAAAGGAAAATAATAGGTTTGTTTTTTTTTACATTCCCCCCACCCCTCAGATATGCAGATGACACCACCCTTACGGCAGAAAGTGAAGAAGAACTAAAGAGCCTCTTGATGAAAGTGAAAGAGGAGTGAAAAAGTTGGCTTAAAGCTCAACATTCAGAAAACTAAGATGGCATCTGGTCCCATCACTTCATGGCAAATAGATGGAGAAACAGTGGCTGACTTTATTTTTCTGGTCTCCAAAATCACTGCAGATGGTGACTGCAGCCATGAAATTAAAAGACGTTTACTCCTTGGAAGGAAAGTTATGACCAACCTAGACAGCATATTAAAAAAAGCAGAGACATTACTTTGTCAACAAAGGTCAGTCTAGTCAAGGCTATGGTTTTTCCAGTAGTCATGTATGGATGTGAGAGTTGGACTATAAGGAAAGCTGAGCACAGAAGAATTGATGCTTTTGAACTGTACTGTTTGCAAAGACTCTTGAGAGTTCCTTGGACTGAGAGGAGATCCAACCAGTCTATCCTAAAGGAGATCAGTCCTGGGTGTTCACTGCAAGGACTGATGTCAACAGCTGAAACTCCAATACTTTAGCCACCTGATGCGAAGAGCTGACTCATTGGAAAAGACCCTGATGCTGGAAAAGATTGAGGGCAGGAGGAGAAGGGAATGACAGAAGATGAGATGGTTGGATGGCATCACTGACTCAATGGACATGGGTTTGGTGGACTCCGGTAGTTGGTGATGGACAGGGAAGCCTGGCATGCTGTAATTCATGGAGTCGCAGAGTCGGACACGACTGAGTGACTGAACTGAACTGAAATTAACACCTCTAGGAGCTTCCCAGTTGGTGCTACAGGTAAAGAATCCGTCTGCCAACACAGGAGACACAAGAAACAAGCGTTTGATCCTGGGTCGAGAAGATTACCTGAAATAGGAAAATGCCAACCCACTCCATTATTCTTCCCTGGAGAATCTCATGGACAGAGGAGCCTGGTGGGCTACAGTCCATAGGGCAGAAAAGAGTCAGACAACTGACTGACTGAGCACACGTACTCCATATGAGAATGGCTGTATTTAATGATGAAATTGGAAACTTGTAGGAAAGTTTCTCATCTCTCCTCCCCAAAAACTTCAGTTTTAATTATTAATGCAATGTATATTTATAGACATAAGCTATATAAACAGAGCTGTTTGGGGTCCTCAACAATTTTTTAAAAGTATAAAGCAGAGGTCAGTCTACAGGCCAAACAGGGCCTGCTAGCTATCACAAGACAATTTTAGACAACAGCAGGATATTACCCTGAGTCTGTGGGACATACTTAACTGGAAGCTGAAATAAAGCATTAGCAAAACAGAAAGAAAATTTTTAAAATTGTGAATAGGAACATTTTAAATGTGAACTTCTTTTGCATACACAAAGGGTGAAATACCAGGATAAAATCTGTACAATTAAATACTATGCAGACATTTTAAATGATAGAAGTATATTTACTGACATTCTAAGAAAGATATTTCATAATATCCTAAATGAAAAAGCAGATTACAAATTAAATATAACCTCACTTAAATTACACTTCCCTGATTCTAAGAGGCACGTTTTTTCACATTAACATCTTTGCAATTAGGATATGTGTTAACAACTGATAGCCACGATAAATCATGGTTTAATTGCAAGCATTCTTTCTTAGAGGTACAGAAAAGTAGTGCGTCTCTCAACCAATGGTGTCTTAGATTTGACAAACACAGTGTATGTTCCTCTATATCTGTTTATATTTGAAACATAACTATATGCAGCACATATTCATTCATTCATTCATTCTTTCAGTAAGTACTTACTGAGCCAGACAATGATTTTTAAAATAAACATGGCTCCTGCTCTCATAGACCTTGCAGTCAAGTGAAGGAAACAGACACTGAATGTATAACTCACACTGAACAAATATCCTGAAGAAGATAAACAGGCTTCTACAAAAGGAACCTGACCAAGATGGAGGACTGGTGAGGAAAGGTCCTTGAAGACGTGACACTTTAGCTAATAAATGAGTAGGAACTGACTAAATGAAATAAATGAGTGGTGGAGAAGCTTTCGTGGAGAAGCTTTCCAAACTAACAGAACAGTACGCATGAGCGCCTGTGCTAGAAGGAAACACTCTTAACCAGTGCTGAAATAATGCCAGTGGGTCTAGAGCAAGAAAAGCAAGAAGTAGTGTGAAAGCAAATCCAGAAAGGGAGAGAAGAAGGGGAGGAACAACCCAGGTAGGGGCTCAGAGGCCATATTAAGAATTTAGCCCTTTAAGTGACAGGAAACCACTAAAAGAGCAGAGGAATGGGATCATCAAATTGGTGTTCTGAAAAAAAATCACTCTGGAAAGAAGACTGGAGGGAGGCCAGAGTAGATAAAGGGAGGCTGTCTAGTAGCCCATGTAAGTGATGGAGACAGACTGGACTAGGGTAATAGCAGTAGGAAAAAATGAGTATACTCAAGAGGCATTAGGACACAGATGGTCAGGCGATGCATGTGTGTGCACATGCACACATACACTGCAAAACTACACTTTCCTTCATAGAATTTACCTCAATTGTCTTACTTAATTATTTGTATAATTATTAATGTCTATTTCCCATCACCAATATATAGACTCCTTGAGGGCAAGGATAATGTTTTATTCAGTGCTGTATCCCACATAATAAGAGCACCTGTGATACAAAGTAGGTACTCAATAAATATATAAAGAAAATTAACAATTAAATGTGTAAATAAATATAAAATATACCAAAATGTAACAGGTTACCTTGGAGGGGTAGAACTACTAAAGGATGAAATTTTTGTCTCTTGGCTCACTACATCTTTTCTAATTTTTCTACAATGATGCACTTACAAAATTAAAACATTAAAAACTTTTAATAACTGTTAAAGTAGAAATGGGAACTATCATACAGATACTGCTTTCCACATAACTTAAAATAAAGCAACAAGAGCCCCACCTTTATGTAAACAGAAAGTGTTACTGTCATTTGTTATTTTAAACAATTGAAATGTTTCCAACAAAGTTGATGCTATCAACTAATATCTGGAGAGGATACACACATTTGACTTTAAGATCCACAAACATTTGCTGTAAAATCTCAACTTTAGCATTTCCAAAAACGCCACAGCTGATATCATACTTAACAGTGAAAGACTGCTTTCCCCTTAAAATCAGGAACAAGACAAGAAAACCGACTCTTGCTATTTCTATTCAACACTGTACTAGTGTGGTTCAGTGCAAAGCAGTTAAGCAAGGGGAAGAAAGGAATCCAGATTGGAAAGGAAAATGGAAAATTTATTTGTAGATGACACAATCTTCTAGTTAGAATATTGTAAGGAATTCATCACAAAAAACTATCAGAATCAGAGTCATTAGAAAAAGAGTTCAAGAAGGGTGCAGAATACAAGATTACAAGATCACTGGATTTCTATACATGACCACTGAACAACTGAAAATAAAATTAATAATTCTATTCACTATAGCACCAAAAAAAGAATACTTATAAGTAAGTATAAGTATAATACTTATAAGTAAATTTAACAAAAGAAGTAAAAAAAACTTGAACTCTGAAAATTACAGAACACTGCTAAAGAAAACCTAAATAAACCTGATCATGTTTATGGATCAGAAGCCAGTATTGTTAAGATGGGATACTTCCAAAAGTCATCTTCAGATTCAAGCAATCCCTTAAAAAAATAAATAAATAACTTTCTTGGGACAAAAACAGAAAAATCCACCCTAAAATTCATATTGAATTTCAAGGGACCCTGAATAGCCAGACCAATCTTAAAAAGAACAGTTAGAGGATTCACTCATAGCTCAGTTGGTAATGAATCTGCCTGCAATGCAGGTTCAATTCCTGGGTCATGAAGATCCCCTGGAAAAGGAAATGGCAACCTACTCCAGTATTCTTGCCTGGAAAATCCCATGGACAGAGGAGCCTGGCAGGCTACAGACTACAGGACTCCAAGAGTTGGACACGACTTAGCGACTAAGTCACCACCACCTGAGGACTCACAATTACTGTTTTAAAAACTGACTGCCACCAGACAGAGAAAGACAAATACAAATGATGTCACTTATATGTGGAATCTAAAATATGACACATATGAGCTTATTTACAAAGCAGAAATAGACTCAATGACATAAAAAACAAACTTATGGTTACCAAAGGGGAAAAGGGATGACCGGGATGAATTAGGAGTTTGGGATTAACAGATATCCCGTACAGGGAATTGTATCTATTATCTTGCAATAACCTAGAATAGAAAAGAATGTGAAAAAAAGTACACACACACACACACACACACACACAGGAATCCCTCTGCTGTACACTTGAAACTAACACAACATTGTAAATCGACTATACTTCAATTTAAAAAAAAAGAAAGAAAGAAAGCTGACTACCAAACTATGGTAATCAGAACGGTATGGTACTGGCATAAAGACAGATATAGGATATAGGTCAATGGAAAAGAACCAACAATTCAGAAATAAATCATTACATTTATTTATGGTCAACTGATTTTTGACAAGAATGCCCAGACAATTCTTGGAGAAAGATGTCTTTTAGAAAACAGTATTGAGATAACAGAAAACCCACATGCAAAAAATTGAAACCAGATACTTTTCTCACCCAATTTTCAAAACTTAATAAAATGACTCAAAAGCCTAAATGTATGAGCTAAAGCTATAAAACTATTTGAAGAAAACATAGGAAAAAAGCTTAATTTGATTTGCCAATGATTTCTTAGATGTGATACCACAAGTGTAAGCAACAAAAGGAAAATTGCCTTCATCAAAATTTAAAACTTTTGGGTAAACACTATCAACTGAGTGAAAAGACAGCCACATGGAATAGTAGAGTATTTGGAAATCATTTATTTGATAAGGGATTAATAATAAGAATACAGAAAGAACTCCTGTAGCTCAATAACAACAAATATTCAAAAATGGGCAGTGGACTTGAATAGGCTTCTCCAAAGAAGATATACAGATGCCCAACAAGCACATAAAACAATGCTCATCACCACTAATCATTAAAGAAATACAAATCAAAACCCCAAAGAGATATCACAACATATCCATAAGAATAGCTATTATCTTTTTAAAAAAGAAAGAAAATAACCAGCCTTGGCAATGATGAAAGATGTAGGGAAACTGGAACTCTTGTACATTGCTGGTAGGAATGTAAAATGGTGTAACCACTGTGGAAAGGAGCTTGTTGGTTCCTCAAAAACTTAAACATAGAATTACCGTATGACATTACCATATGACCCAGCAATTCTATTGGGTTGGCCAAAAAGTTCTGTAAGATGTTACAGAAAAACCTGAATGAACTTGTTAGCCAACCCAATACTTTTAGCTCTACACCCAAAAAAAGTCAAAGTGTTAGTCACTCAGTTGTGTCCAACTCTTTGCAACCCCATGGACTGTAGCCCGCCAGGCTCCTCTGTCCATGGAATTCTCCAGGCAAGAGTAGTGGAGTGTGTTGCCATTCCCTTCTCCAGGGATCGAACCTGGGTCTTATGCATTATAGGCAGATTCTTTATTGCTGAGCCACCAGGGGAGCACCTTTAATACCCAAAGGAATTGAAAACAGGGACTTAAACATTTGTTTAAGGCAGGAGAAGGGGACGACAGAGGATGAGATGACTGGTTGGATGGCATCACCGACTTGACGGACATGAGTTTGAGCAAGCTCTGGGAGTTGATGATAGACAGGGAAGCTTGGCACAGGGTCCAAGGTGTCACAAAGAGTGGGACACAACTGAGCAACTGAACTGAACTGATCCATAGCACCATCATTCATGACAGCCAAAGCGTGCTAACAACCCAAGTGTCCATCAACAGAGGAACACATTAAAAATGTGGTATACATATATTAATATATTTATACACAGACACATATACATACAATTAAACACTAACCAGCCATAAAAAGTAATAAAGTTCTAATACATGCAACACATGGATGAAAAACATCATGCTAAGTAAAAGAAGCCCATCACAAAAGACCACATATTGTATATAATGAATAAAATACACTAGAATGGGCAACTCCAAAGAGACTGAAAGGAGTCCCTAGGGCGGTAGTGGTGGGACAGTTAGCGGACTGGGTATTATTGACTGCTAATAAGTACTGGGTTTCATTTTACAGTCCTGAAAATGTTCCAAACTGAGTGTAGTGATGGTTCACAACCCTGTGAACATACTAAAGACCACTGAGTTGTACACTTGAAATGGCTGAATTATATGGCATGTGAATTATATCTCAATAAAGTTGTTTAAAAAAACCTCAGCTATAGGAATAAAGATCCTGCCTCATGAATCTTTTTGTATAAGCAAAGATACCTCAAGATAAACTACCCCCAATCCTGCTCTACAACAACATCTGATTTATCCATTATTCAGCATAGGGAAAACAACTTTCTCCTACTATCCATAGTTTCAATCTATACACCAGGCAAAAATTCTCAAAACCACCAGATCATTTCTTACATGATAAGCCCCCACTGTACCTTAGCTTCTAGATCTAATTTTACTTGGTTCCACTTCCTAGGAACATTACAATATAATCTGTTTACTAAGTTTGAAGAGATGCCACAAAACAGCTGCCTAGGAATGGCATTTTGGAGGCTATAATTGCTTGGAGCAAGGTTTCTTAATCAGGGGGTCCATGAATTCCCTAACTTTGTATATAAGACACTGTGCACATATTTTTCTGAGAAGATTCACACCAGATTCTCAAAAGAGTTTAAAACCCAAAGGGGAGAATTAGTGAATTGGTTCAACTAATGGTGGCTTTCCATCATTTAATCTCCCTCATACTTATTTGTGGTTGTTAAAATAAGGAAGGTGGCTCCTGGCTATAAGGTGGATGAAAGAATGAAAAATTAAAAATTACAAAACTCAACCTAACTGGTTATTGTTTATGTCAGACTCTGATGACAGGAAAGACTGAAGGCAAAAAGAGAAGGAGGCGGCAGAAGATGAGATGGTTAGACAGCATCACTGACTCAGTGGTCGTGAACTTGAGCAAACAGTGGAGGGGACAGTGGAGGACAGAGGAAACTCGGGCAACAGTCCATGGGGCTGCAAAGTGTCAGACAGGACTTAGTGATGGAACAAAAACAACCACGGAGACAAGTCCAAAGAGCCAAACTGTTAGAAATTGGAAAATGCTACATCTACTCTAAAATGGATCTAGGTTGAATAAGAGAAAACACTATTTTACTCTTTTTCCTTTTAGAAATTCAAAATAACCATTCAATTCTCAAAAAAAAAAAAAAAAAACAAAACAGAAAACAACAAAACAAAAACCTCCTGTATCTACTGTGTCCCAGATACAATGTTAGCAGTTGAGGATACGCTGGTAGAATCAAGCAATCTCTGCCCTCAAAGAGCTCACAGCATAGTAGTTAGAACTGGCTTTTTGAAAGAACAAGAAATGAGAATTCAAAATTTTCTTCCAAGGCAAAACTTTTCTCTTTAGGACCAATTTCTTAGGAAGCCACAGCATATCTTCTAAAGCTTGTCTATTCTGAAACACAGATCATTTATTAAAGTACCTTTCAACTCTTACGATTTCCCTCCTAAATCCTATGTTACAGAGACCTAATACACATTGCAGCTTCTGGGGTCCAATGTGTTTCAGTATGCAGAGAGTAATTACTTTAGTGGGTGTCATGTGTAAAAGGAAATAACAGAATTGAATGAGCCAAAGTTCGCTCTTAAAATTCCAACTTCACATCCTTACACTACTTTCGTATCTTAACTCACAAGACACATTAGCTAACTAAAGTTAAGTCTCACTACAGGTCTGGAAAAGTAGCAATCTAAAGTAATATGAATAAAATCCTTTTTAAAAGTACAGAATTGCAAATATAACTTCCAGACTAAAAAGCAGGTAGACAAATTTTAATTCTTTATAAAATTATTTCTAATTGGATTATTCTTTCCCTGCGATCTAAATACTTCACTAGTAATTTCTATTCCTCTAGCATCTTTCACCAGTTAACTACTTGCTTCCTATCACTATCCAAGTAAACACTCTTACCTGATCATATTCTGAAGCACCAGGATAAAGAGGCCATCCCAGGAACAGCTCTGCTATCACACAGCCCAATGACCACATATCAATAGCTTCACAAAATGGTAAGCCAAGAATAATTTCAGGGGCTCTAGCAAAAACAAAAATAGCAGATTAAAAAAGATACACACTATTTTGGGAAATTGTGCTGTTACTATTCGTTTTAGTATTAGTAAAGGTATACTAATTTAATGAAACTAAATACAATCTTGGGTATAAAATCTGTAATTTGAAACTCTTGGCCCTAGATATGGTTCTTGAATTTCAGAAAGGTACTACCCGTGTATAAACTACAAACTGCATAATAATCCCTACAGAGTTCAGGAAGCATCACATAATCAAACACAATATTTCTGCAACAAAACATATGAGCAATCACACTAAGCCAAACAAATACCTTTAATAGCCTTACATTGATTCAAGTCAGGTCTTGCTAATAATAGCTTACACCAAACTTAGAAAAAGATTTAGTTTTGAAAGCTTTCTGAATTTTGAAAATTTAGCACTTTTTATCCTTAGCACCTTTTTAATGACAGAAAAATCAATTAAGTGGCCTGACCAATAAATACCTCTTTGTGACAGATATGCTTTCTGTAGAAATAATGGCGGTTCATACCCTAGTTTACTACTTGAAAGCTGCAGGCAATTAATTTCTCTGTATCTCATGTTCCTCATTCATAAAATGGAGATGAGTACCTACTACATAGGGCTGTGGTAAGGTTTAAATAAATAAGTAAACAAAAAGATTAAAATGCTGACAATGTTGCTGCTCAAATATTAAAGCTCTTGATCAGTGCCTAGCAGACAGTAAGCACTATGAGATTGTTAGATCAAACAATGACTATTACTATTACATCATAATTTTTAAAAGACTGAACCCTCTGTGTGCTTTCAGAAATATTCATTTTGATTAATACTCCAGTGAGAAACCCAACCCTAGGGACCTTAAAGAGAAGACTACAGTAATATCATAAACTAAGAGCTTTATATATATATATATATATTCCAAAGAATATATATATGAATACATCCAAGGCAAAGTCCCACTTACAGAGAAGGAAACAGACACAAATAGATTAAGAAATTTACCCCAAATCACATAATTAATAAATGGCAGAGCTAGAATTTGAATTCTAGCAGTCTAGCTCTGAAGTTGAGTAAATTGTACTATTACTATCTCTAAGTAAGCAAAAGTTAAATACATACCCTGACATGAAAAGCCAACTCACTGAAAAAGACCCTGATGCCGGGAAATATTGAAGGCAAAAGGGGAAGACGGAGGCAAAGGATGAGAGGTTAGACATCATCATCAATTCAATGGACATGAATTTGAGAAAACTCCGAGAGATAGTGAAGGACAGGGAAGCCTGGCACACTACCGTCCTCGGGGTCACAAAGAGTCAGACATGACTGAGTGACTGAGCAATAGCAACATCTATATACATCTATTTGGCATTATGGTATACATGGTGTTTTCCAAACTGTGACAAATAGATAAATGGATTCAAAAGGGGGATAATAATAATAAACGACGCCAAGTAGGGCCAAGTGTGTACCATGCACTGTTCTAGGTTCTTTATAAATATGGGGTTTACTTAATCCTGTTTATAACAATCTTATGAAAGTATTATCACTGTTGAGCCCTCAATTACATGATGCACATTTTTCACATTTTAACATCTATGAAATTGAGACGCTTGCAAATGACAGTATATTTTAGTTTAATAGCAATGTTTTTACTTTCTTATTAGATAAATAATATTTTATCTTATAATCAATGGCACTTTGCCTCTACATTAAAAGTATCATTTCTATTTTAAAGATAAAGAAACTGGACACGGACAGGTTGAGGTGCTCAAGGCTGGCCACCAGGCAGTCTGGGTCCAAGAACTGAGCTCTTAAAACACTTTATTATCTCCAAATAATTTTCTTTCCTTCTAGTAAGTCCCAGAATTTGAATCCGTAAGGACATTCCAGATCCAGATCCCTCATTTAACAGGAGCTAAATGGAAAAGCAGATCTCTCCATTAGGACCCATCTCATAGCTGTCTCCTTGCAAGTGTCCCAAATTTTTACTTTCAAGCAATATGTGTTTATTGTTGCACTGTGTGTATGTGGAAGAAGGGGGAGGCGGACAAATATTGAGTGAGGAGGGTATAAAGATATTTCTTCTAATAAGAATATTACTTTCCTAGAGTAATTTTCTAAACGGCCCCTAGAAAACAGAGTAAATTAGAGGACTCCAATAGCGTAAGCTCCCGGCCCGCTGGGACTTACACTATTTGACCAGAAAGGGCAGAACCACTAATACCATCAGGTTTTGTTCCATTTGATGTGCACTGTGTCTTTTTTAGCCAAAGAAAACAACCTTCAAAAGTGACATTCCTGTTGCAGGTGGCTAGAGCCCCACATTACTGATGGAATTCCACAGTTCAATTAAATACAACCATGTGTCATATTTGAGAGCATTAATAAACTAGAGGGTAAGAGTACCCTGAAACATAAAAGCCTTTCTAAAATTAAAAAGAACAAAATTTTTACTTTCACTGAGCAGACTCATTAATTTCTAAGTTCATGACGGTGCCAAAAATAGCTGGCAGGAAGAATGCAAATGGCTTTGTGCCAAAATAAAAACTGGGCTTAAAACATTCCTAAACATCAACTGAAGAGCAGCAGATTGATTTTGCCATTCCCACTATACCAGGAAGACATTTCAAAATCTGAAAGGTAGGTCATAGGGAGGGGCCAGGCCGCCCAATAACTTACTTTTTTTAAAAGATAGCCATAACATGTGATAACTGTTAGGCTTCAAAGGCTTAAAATTTCAGGGAAATTAAGAAAAATGCTAATCTCATCCCCCAAACTCCATAAAACAAAAGATCGGCTGGAATCTGCTTCTAGAGTAACAAAAGCAGCTAAGGATTCTGAGCTAAAGCTCACTCAAAACAGTTAACTCTGCCACTTCTACTGTACCAAATGGTAAGTATCAAAAGAAAAAATACGAAAGCAGTAAAAATAAAATAAGGCTGCTCAATCTACTGAGGACTTTTCACTACCATTAGAGCCTCAACATGTTAGACTTATGTAAACTCTAGGACGCAAAAAGACTGAAACTATATACTTTTTTTTTTTTGAAAACCATTTACAGCAGGTTCACCTCTAAAGACAGAATGGTTTAAACTTTGAATTCAGATCAAAATTCTTTATAATATTCTCATTATGATAACGTCTCTCCCCTTGGCCTCTATTATCCTCAATCCCTCAATATAAACTAGACACTGAAATTCTGGCTCTACCTCACCTATATAATAAGTTACTCACTCTTCTGGGTTCTTATCAGCTCTGACATTCTAACAACTAGGCAGTAAAAAAGATTACACACAGGAAAAAGAAAAACAAACTAGCAGCCTTGAGTAGAAAAATGGCATTAATTGTACTTTGGACATAGTGACTCTCTTCTTTGAAGATACATTCCGTCCTTAAAGAACAAATACTAAACAGGCTCTAACTGCTATAAGCAGGTGGTAGAAATAGCAATCTTCGCCTTCTGATTTCCCAACTTTAAACTCCTGTAAATTGAAAAATTCTACCTAAATCATAAAGCTCTGTTTCACTGGAACCCAGAGCAAGCTAAAGCTGGGATAACTTAAGAACACAAATCATTCTCTGCTCATTTTCACAAACACTCTTGTTTCATCCCACCCATCTCAGAGGCATCAAACCAAATAAGAAATGTTAGATGAAGTCTAAATTCCTGCATCTGTAGCTTAGCTCTAACTGTGGTTTCAGTGTCAAACGGAATTGGATTGCTTTTTTGTCTAGGATAAACTAACGATTATACACTGGAAGTGAGAAATAGATTTAAGGGATTATATCTGATAGACAGAGTGCCTGATGAACTATGGATGGAGGTTCTTGACATTGAACAGGAGACAGGGTGCAACCCATCCCCAAGAAAAAGAAATACAAAAAAGCAAAATGGCTGTCTGAGGAGGCCTTACAAATAGCTGTGAAAAGAAGAGAAGCAAAAAGCAAAGGAGAAAAAGAAAGATATACCCATTTGAATGCAGAGTTCCAAAGAATAACAAGGAGAGATAAGAAAGCCTTCCTCAGTGATCAATGCAAAGAAATTGAGAAAAACAATAAAATGGATAAGACTAGAGATCTCTTCTAGAATTTAGAGATACCAAGGGAACATTTCATGCAAAGATGGGCTCAAAAAAGGACAGAAATGGTATGGACCTAACAGAAGCAGAAGATATTAAGAAGAGGTGATAAGAATACACAGAAGAACTGTACAGAAAGATCTTCATGACCAAGATAATCCCGATGGTGTTATCACTCACCTAGAGCCAGACATCCTGGAATGTGAAGTCAAGTGGGCCTTAGGAAGCATCACTATGAACAAAGCTAGTGGAGGTGATGGAATTCCAGCTGAGCTATTTCAAACCCTAAAAGATGATTGGGAATGTGCTGCACTCAATATGAGAGCAAATTTAGAAAACTCAGCAGTGGCCACGGGACTAGAAAAGGTCAGTTTTCAATCCAATCCCAAAGAAAGGCAATTTCAAAGAATGCTCAAACTACCACACAGTTGCATTCATCTCACATGCTAGTAAATTAATGCTCAAAATTCTCCAAGTCCGGCTTCAACAATATGTGAACCATGAACTTCCAGAGGTTCAAGTTGGTTTTAGAAAAGGCAGAGGAACCAGAGATCAAATTGCCAATGTCCGCTGGATCATCGAAAATGCAAGAGAGTTAAGAAAAACATCTATTTGACTATGCCAAAGCCTTTGACTATGTGGATTGCAATAAACTGTGGGAAATTCTGTAAGTGATGGGAATACCAGATCACCTGACCTGCCTCTTGAGAAACCTGTATGCAGGTCAGGAAGCAACAGTTAGAACTGGACATGGAACAACAGACTGGTTCCAAATAGGAAAAGGAGCACGTCAAGGCTGTATATTGTCATCCTGCTTATTTAACTTCTATGCACAGTACATCATGAGAAACACTGGGCTGGAAGAACAACAAGTTGGAATCAAGATTGCCGGAAGAAGTATCAATAACCTCAGATATGCACATGACACCACCCTTATGGCAGAAAGTGAAGAGGAACTAAAGAACCTCTTGATGAAAGTAAAAGAGGAGAGTGAAAAAGTTGGCTTAAAGCTCAACATTCAGAAAACTAAGATCATGGCAATCCAGTCCCACCACTTCATGGCAAATAGATGAAGAAACAGTGGAAACAGTGACAGACTTTATTTTGGGGAGCTCCAAAATCACTGCAAATGGTGACTGCAACCATGAAATTAAAAGACGCTTACTCCTTGGAAGGAAAGTTATGACCAATCTAGACAGCATATTCAAAAGCAGAGACATTACTTTGCCAACAAATGTCCATCTAGTCAAGACTATGGTTTTTCCAGTAGTCATGTATGGATGTGAGAATTAGACTATAAAGAAAGCTGAGCGCCAAAGAATTGATGCTTTTGAACTGTGGTGTTGGAGAAGACTCTTGAGAGTCTCTTGGACTGCAAGGAGATCCACCCAGTCCATCCTAAAGGAAATCAGTCCTGAATATTCATCACTGGAAGGACTGATGTTGAAGCTGAAACTCCAATACTTTGGCCACCTGATGCAAAGAGCTGACTCATTTGAAAAGACCCTGATGCTGGGAAAGATTGAAGGTGGGAGGAGAAGGGGACGACAGAGGATGAAATGGCTGGATGGCATCACTGACTCAATGGACATGAATTTGAGTAAACTCTGGCAGTTGGTGATGGACAGGGAGGCCTGGAGTGCTGCAGTCCATGGGGTTGCAAAGAGTCAGACACGACTGAGCTGAACTGAACTGAAACTGAAAATATGCTTTCCTTATCTAGACCTTGTCCTTACATACATAATAAAGTGATCTCAGCTCTAAATAAAGGCCGGCTGGCCTGTTCAAAATGGAAAAGCATTGAGCTGTAAGTATGGCAAACCTTTGTGTCTAAAACCCAAGCCCCAAAGACAGCAACTTTTCTTGGAATTAATCTACATTTACACTTACAGTGGGTTAGGAAATAAAGTATTTTCATCCAGCCATACCTATGGCCAACAGAAACAGCACAGTGGCAAAAACTTATGTCAACTGATAGTATTCTGGCATGTTAACAGCAAGATGAAGCAATGTAAACTAAAAGGGAGGCCAGGGGAAGGCAAGCTCTGGAGCCAGAATGCTCCACTAGTCAAAAGGATTACAGAGAATTTTTCTGAAAAGACAAGAGGGTAAGGATTTAATTAATGGTCTCTAACAAAGCAACAATGCAACATGAAGAGGACCACTGTGGATAAAATTAATGATAAAAAAGGAATGCCTGAGCTACTACTTCCCTTGCTTTAGGCCCACCATCAAGTATTACTGTGATACAGCTTTATAAAACTATAAAAAGAAAAGGTAAAAATAGACAAGGGTGGACAGGATGACAATGTTGTTGAGATATCAGTACTATACAAGATGATTTGCAGATTCAGTGTGATCCCTATCAAACACCAAGGAGTTTTTTTCAGAAACAGAAAAATCCATCCTAAAATTCATACAGAATTTCAGGAGACTCCAAATAGCCAAAACAACCTTGAAAGAAAATAAAACCAGAGGTTTCACACTTTCTGATTTCAAAACTTATTACAAAGCTACAAGTAGTCAAAAAAGCATGGTACTGGCATAAAGACAGACATTTAGAACAATGGAAAAGAACAGACAGCCCAGAAATAAACCCTCTTATTTATGGTCAAAGGATTCTGACAAGACTGTCAAGACCATTCAATGGAGAAAGGATAGTCTTTAGCAAATGGTGCTGGAAAAAAACTGAATAATCACATGCAGAAGAATAAAACTAGACCCATACTTCATAGCATACAAAAATTAACCCAAAATGGATCAAGACCCTAACTATAAGAGCTAAAGCTATTCAAAGAAAACACAGGGGAAAAGCTTTATGACATTGGCTTGGCAATGATTTCTTGGATATGATACTAAAAGTACAAAGCAACAGCAACAAAAAAGACAAAATTCATCAAAATTTAAAACTTTTGTGCAGATGACACCATCAAAAGGGTGAAAAGGAAACCCCACTGAATGGGAGAAAATGTCTGCAAATCATGTATCTGACCAGGCATTAATACCCAGAGTATATAAAGAACACTTACAACTCAACAACAACAACAACAAAGACAATCCAATTCAAAAATGGACAAAGAACTTGTCCAAAGAAGATTGCCCCAAAGCACATGAAATGATGTTCATCATCACTAATTACTAGGGAAATGCAAATCAAAACTATATGAGAAAGGCTTCTCTGGTGGCTCAGACAGTAAGGCGTCTGCCTGCAATGCAGGAGACCCGGGTTCGATTCCTGGGTTGGGAAGATCCCCTTGAGAAGGGAATGGCAATCCACTCCAGCACTCTTGCCTGGAAAATCCCATGGACAGAGGAGCCTGATAGGTACAGTCCATGGGGTCACAAAGAGTCGGACACGACTGAGCGACTTCACTTTCACATACATAAGGATGGCTATTATCCAAAAAAAAAGAGGGAGAGAGAAAGAAAATAACAACTGTTGGTATGTGGAAAAAATGGAATCCCCATGCACAGCTGGTGGAAATAAAAAATCATGCAGTGGCTGAGGAAAACAGTTTGGTGGTTCCTCAGAAGGTTAATTACCATCTGAACCAGCAACTCTAATTCTAGTTTTATACCCCCAAAAAAGCAAAAACAGGGACTCAAACATTTGAATTTCAATGTTCATTACACCATTATTCACAACAGCCAAAAATGTAGAAACAATCCAAGTGTTCATCAACAGAGGAAAGATAAATAAAATGTGGTATAGACATGCAATGAAATATTCAGTCCCGAAAAGGAATGAAATTCTAATACATGCTACAGAATTTCAGAGATTAACCTTGAAGACATTATGCTAAGTGAAGTAAGTCAGACCCAAAGGACAAATACTGTATGATTCCACTTCTCTGCAATATCTAGAACAGACAAATTCACAGAGACAGAAAATCAAACAGAGATAACTGGGGTGGCTGGTGTAGCAGGATACAGTAGTTACTGCCTAATGGATACAGAGTTTCTGTTTTGAGTGATAAATTTGGAGGGACTTCCCTGATGGTCCAGCGGTTAAGAATCTGCCTGCCAATGCAGGGACATGGGTTCCATCCCTGGTGGGGGAACTAAGACTCCGTGTATGTGTTTGTGTGTGTGCAAGCGCGAGCTTAGTTGCTCAGTCATGTCTGACTCTTTGTGACCTCAACTGACTGTAGCCTGTCAGGCTCCTCTGTCCATGGGATTCTCCAGGCAAGAATACTGGAGTGGGTTGCCACTCCCTTCTCCAGGGGATCTTCCTGACCCAGGGATCAAAGCCAGGCCTCCTGCACTGCAGGCGGATTCGTTACCGTCTGAGTGCAGTGCAGATCACTTGCACCTCGGGGCAACTAAGCCCAGGTGCCACAGCTAATGAACCCACACACCACAACTAGAGAAAAGCCCAAGCAACAGTGAAGAGCCCGCCTGCCACTGAAGATCCAGCAGAGCCAGAAAACAAAATTCAGAAGCGGACAGCGGGCAAGGCTACAGGGCACTGTGAAGGCACTGCATGACACTGAACGGTGCGTGTTAAAGAGCTAAGCACCACAATTAGAAAAACAAAAAATAGATAGGTGGCATATTTTCTGAATCCCTGCACAGGTTAAAATATCCTTGTATTTTTTTCACTTGTAATATAAAATTCTTAGTTCAGAATTTCTATTCCCTCAAAATGTATTAGCCAAACATAAAACTTGACAAAACTTATTTTTGGGGTTATCTTTATTACTGTTTCACTTCTTGATTGGATGTGTGTACAATCTGTGTTTAATGCATGACCATTAAAATAAATATCAGATTCCCTAAAATTAATAACTAGACAGATAAATGAGGTACTGAGAAATAAAAGTTCATATAAAGATATTCTCCTTTCTTTCAGTAATGCACCTTGATTATAGTATAGACAAAATTCTATATTTTAGCACTTAAGTTCTGTTCCAATAATTACTATGTATTGAAAAGGTAGCTTTATTAGAAGTATCAATATGGAAATATAAATCACTGAAGTATAAGGTGCTTGGGTCAAGGCCATTTTAGGATAACCAAATGAGTTCATATGCAAATAAGTTCAAAGACCTATGGAGAATATTAAGAGATCTTAGCAATCATCTAATCCAATTCTATTATGCAAGAGAGAAAACGTAAAATAATAAAATGATGCTACAGTTAAAACTGGGAATTATTCCAAGGCATCTCACCTGCCAAGACTGGAACCTGGAAAAAACAGCAGCATATGCCCAAATTCATCACAATTAAGTAAATATCTTATATATTTAAAGATACTTTAAAATGAGAAGATTATGTATAAAGGTAGCAAGAAGGAATCAGATGCTAGAATAATTCGACTAGGAACAAATTTCAGAATCAGAATGAATTAATTTTTCTAGAGTTAAAATTTCAGAAATAAAATAATGTTACATACAGGAATGCCACATACAGGGAATAAACCGAAATATATTACCCTATTCTGTGCTGAAATCTGTAAATAATTCATTGTTATCTGTAGCCCTTTGTAGTACATGCTAAATATAAAGACAGATCTCCAGTTTGAGACACGTTTTTTAGCATTTGCCACTTGCCTGTAGTAACGTGACTGTAAGTAGGTTGAGCACACAGCTTTGGAAACGTGACTAGCAGAACCAAAGTCAATGACCTTCACTCGGTAGGGCTGGCGCACTGGATCAACCAGCATTATGTTTTCAGGCTTAAGGTCAGCATGAATTAGACCAAGGCTTTTGAGCTTCATCAGGGCGGTGGCCACCTGCTGCAAGATTGGCCTGATGTACTTGAGTGGCAGTGGACTAAACTTGTTCTGCTTTAGAAAATCATATAAGTTCTGTTCCAGCATCTCGAACACAAGGCAAGTATGATTCTTATGCTGAAAGCACTCATAAGAACGGACAAAATTATACTCATCAGCGTTTTCACTGCTTAGGCGGGAAAGGATGCTCACTTCAATCTGTCCCTGTCTGGCATAGGAGGGGTGGTTCTTCAAGATTTTAATAGCCACAATTTCCTTGGTGCTCCGCTTCCAGCACTTAGCCACCTGTCCAAATGTTCCCCGGCCTAGGAACTCCAAGACTTCATAGCTGTTTGTCATAGAGCAAAGGATCTCATGTTGGACCAGCTGGTAATCCCCTTCTCCGCTGGAACTGCTACTCTTTGTGGTGACAGTGGTGGTCGTGGCAGCAGCACCCACCACAGTCCTGTTTTGCAGCATGAGAGGGGGATGTTCTTCTATGATTTGCACGCTACCGTTGCTATCAACTTCCTCACTTTTTCTTTTCAATCCACATTTTTGATATGGCTCAAGCAAAGAAACGTTGCTTCTGTGAGTCAGGGTCTGGCTGCTTTGGAAGGTTGACGTAGCAGCACTGGCCGAGCTATCAGCAGCTGTTACAACAATATGCTCCACTGCAGGAGCTGGGAGGAGGAGGCCCTGGTCGTAAGCAGGGATGTTGAAATTTGCTACCTGGTGAGAGGAGTTGGCTTGCCCTTGTGTGGCTGGGAGGGTTTTGCTGTGGGTATAATATTTGTCGTTGCTGCTCTGTCCAGAAACATCCCAGCCAGAGGGCTCTATTTTCAGCTTCTTCGCACTGCAGAAGGCACTCGACGACACTGATGGGGGGGAAAACACTTGCAGCTGTGATGCCATACCTACATTGAGAAAGAGGAAGAGGAATTAAGCCCTTAATTTTATACAACTCCTCAGTACAGTAGGAAATTTTCAGTTCAAAAAAACCCACAAGTAAACGTGTATCTGGTTGATGTTTTATTTTATACATTTTCCAAAACTTGTTGCCCATTAAAGAAGGATAAACTTTTTGGTCTAATTACACATCCTGAATCACTCTTTGAGACTCAGCAATAATAGGACAGGTTGTTAAAGAGTATTAACATCTATGATGGTTTATAAAATAAAAACAACATCAATAATAATGCCTTAGATGACTGATCATCTACTATGCACCAAGAGGCAGTCTAAGCACTTCAAACACATTAACTTAATTCTCACCACAACCTTTTGAAAAAGATCCTATCCTTACTTCCATTCTACAGATGAGGAAACTAAGGCAGAGAGTGGTTAAAATAACTTGCCCCAAATAAGAGAGCCAAGTGGCAGGACTAGAATTCAAAGCCAAGCTCTTTGGCCTCAGAGTTTATTCCACAGCTCTGTCTTCATTGGAGAAGGCAATGACACCCCACTCCAGTACTCTTGCCTGGAAAATTCCATGGATGGAGGAGCTTGGTGGGCTGCAGTCCATGGGGCCGCTAAGAGTCAGACACGACTGAGCGACTTCACTTTCACTTTTTACTTTCATGCATTGGAGAAGGAAATGGCAACCCACTCGTGTTCTTGCCTGGAGAATCCCAGGGACGCTGGAGCCTGGTGGGCTGCCGTCTATGGGGTCACACAGAGTCAGACACGACTGAAGCGACTTAGCAGCAGCAGCAGCAGCTGTCTTCATTCTTGTCCTAATTAGCTTTTTAATCAGTTATTTAAATTTAGACATAGATGGTATATAATAACTATACAATTCATAGATGAATCAAATTTGGGCAGGATACTCAATATTGCTAAGTAACAGGTCCAAAAGGATCACCAAGAACAGAAACCATCAAGTAAACCTAGCTGATGACATTTAACACAAACACAGACTTCCTACTTAGGTCTGAAATCTGGCTAGCACAAAGCACAAGGTTAAGAGATACAAGGTTAAACAGGAGCATATATGAAAAACACACTTTTGTTAGCAAGAGAAACCCTATGTAATAATGTTCCTCTCTCCTCAAAAGCGAATTCAGTCTTAAACTATGTTCACACAAATAGTGTCCAGAACGTGGCAGACAATAGCTCCGTCCACTGCACTGTAAAAGGACCACTGATAAACTGACCAGAAGAAAGTAATCAGGATGAGGTGAAACCTAGAGAGGATCTTCTGAAGAACCTTGGGGAAATCATCCTTAGAAAAACATGGGGAAAGGTAACAAGAATTGCCCACTTATATATAGACACCTCGAGCTCAATAAGCCCAAAGACTAATTACAAATTTGGACCAATACGAACTTTAGACTAAAGTCCAAACTTGGCACTGTGGTAAAGAATCTGCCTGCTAATGCAGGAGACGTGAGATGTGGGTTTCATCCCTGGGTTGGGAAGATCCCCTGGAGGAGGGCATGGCAACCCATTCTAGTATTCTTGCCTGGAAAATTCCATGGACAGAAGAGCCTGGCAGACTGCAGTCCATAAGGCTGCAAAGAGTCAGACATAACTGAGCACAAATGTCCAAACAGTTGACTGAGCATACAAGCCATTTCATATTTATCTTCTCCCTTCCCAATTATATAACCCTCAGATGCCTCAGGGCTCATATTATCCTCCTCCTGTCTCCCTCTTTTTACTACTTTCCAACATTATTTATCTGTTTCTCTATTTGTAAATTTTCTCTAACCCAGACTCCTCTCTTCAGCCCCAAATCCTTATTTCACACTTCAATCTGGATCCCTTAGAGACATCTCAATTCAACATGCCCCAAATTCAACTTTTTAAGACTCCCACACCCAGTTGTTTACCTCAACTGAGAGACACTACCACATATCCAATATCTCAAGCAGAAAATCTAGGTGGCAATGGGTCTCTATTTCCTAATCTACAAAATAGTGACAGCAATACCTACATTATGGGGCTCTTCTGAGAATTAAATGAATTAAATGATTTAATACAGAGGATAGGCTTAGTGTCTAGAACTCATTTAATATTATTATACTGACTCATTCCCCTCCCTTAATCCCCATGTCGAATCTATAACCAAATCTTATCACTCCACCTCCTAAGTGAAGTGAAGTCGCTCAGTCCTGTCCGACTCTTTGGGACCCCATGGACTGTAGCCTACAAGGCTCCTCTGTCCATGGAATTTCCCAGGCAGGAGTACTGGAGTGGGTTGTCATTTCCTTCTCCAGGGGATCTTCCGGACCCAGGGATAGAACCCTGGTCTCCCGCATTGCAGGCAGACGCTTTACCCTCTGAGCCACCAGGGAAGCCACGAGGACTCCACCTCCTAAGCCTATTTCAAATCAGCCATTTTTCTCTACCCTTATTGGAACCTTTGTAGTGCAAACTGCCAGGAGACTCCAAACTCATCTTGAATGCACTCAGGGAATCTTTGTTTTTAAACCATGTAGACTGGAGGACTACTCTTTCTTAACCATCTCCTTCCTTCCGCCTCCAGGGTCTTTCATTGCTTTGTGAAGTGAAATTGCTCAGTCGTGTCCAATTCTTTGCTACCCCATGGACTGTAGCCTATCAGGCTCCTCTGTCCATGGGATTTTCCAGGCAAGAGTGCTGGAGTGGATTGCCATTTCCTTCTCCAGGGGATCTTCCCGACCCAGGAATCAAACCCGGGTCTCCCGCATTGCAGGCAGGCACTTTACTGTCTGAGCCACCAGGGAAGCCCATTGCTTTAGATAAAGCTAAAAATCCTCAACCTGTCTTAAAAAGCTCCTCTTAAATCTGGCTGCTGTCTTACAAAATGTCCTCACTTCAATTCCTCCACCACTCCAGCCATGCTGCCCTTTTTGCAGTTTTGGGGAGGCCCTCTAGTATGCTGGGAGACTCTGTTAGGAAAACTGTTTCTTCTCTCTCACAAACTCACCACTGCATTCCCAACAGCATGCTGTTCCTACCTTATAACATTAAGTTATATATTTATAATGTTATATTCCCAGGTACGGTAAAAGTTCCATGAGCGCAGGGACCGCATCTGTCTTGCTCTTTTGCTTATGTCACTAGAACGTGCCACACACACTGGCGATATACAGACACTCAGTATCTGCTGGGTGATTTGACCACTGCCAGCCAACCTCATTTCTACTCCCTACTGCTTGTGCTAAACTCCAGGATACTCAAATGCTTGTTTGGGCTTTTTAACATCCCTCTCTTTTAGCTGTGCTGTCCTTGCGATAACGGGGGAAGTCTCCCCTCTAGTACAGACTGTAGCTTTATTAGTCATAAGAGAATAAACACACATACCTAGAAAGGAAGGAAACATGGCAAAGGGATGTTACAGAACATAAAGAAGCAAAGTGTGTGTTTCTTTGTGCCTGAATGTAGCTAAAAACCATCTGCACTGGACCAAAGAGCTGAAAGGAACCCTCAACCTTCAATTTCTAAAATGCTGTCTGGATTTACTTTGAATAAGAGTTTCCATAATTTATAAGAAACCTTGAAGAGAAAAAAAGTGTAAATTAAAATAACATTATTGCAATTTAACTCCTAGGTTACAAATTCATAAATCATCTTGTTCCACCTATATCAGTGACATAATACCAAACGATAATAAAACAAAAACTGAAATCAGGTAGTGCCTTTACAAAATTTACCTATTAATACATGAAAAAATAACATCATAAAATCAAACATTTTTGAAATTGGTTTCCATCATATATTTGCTAAATCTTTTGGCACCACCTTCTTATACCTGAAAGTGAAAAAGTGAAAGTGAAGTCCCTCAGTTGTGTCTGACTCTTGGCAACCCCATGGACTACACCCTATCAGGCTCCTCTGCCCACGGGATTTTCCAGGCAAGGGTACTGGAGTGGGTTGCCGTTTCCTTCTCCAGGGGATCTTCCCCAACCAGGGACTGATCCCAGGTCTCCCGCATTGCAGGCAGACGCTTTACCAACTGAGCCACCAGGGAAGCTTCTTGTAGCTACAAGTACTCTAAGACTATCTGAGTACAAAATCTGCAGCTTGTAGCTATGTTAGGGATACGGAGGTTTAAAGTAATAACACTGGAAAGAAGTCATGAAATATAACGACAGATTTTTAAAGTATGGTCATAACTAGACACTTTGTATATTCTATTTACTAGAACAATGTAATGACAACTTGTCACCCAATGAACTAAGTAACAGATACTGATGGCTTCAAATTCACACAGAGCATTGCAAAAAGTACAAGTTCTAAAAAACTGTTCTGAAAGTTTAAGTATATAAATGAACATAATTCTTATCCAGTAAGACAAATTTAAGTCCACCCATAGGGAAATAACAACCTACAATTTCAGTGGCCTTCCCCCTTCCCCCACCCCCCAGCAAGGGTATGTGATACTTCAGTCAACAGTTTGCCACCAGAACTCTTATAGTGTGGGTGACATTCATCCTGACCTCAACTAGCACTATGTGGGGAAAAAAAAAAACAGAATCAAAACTGCCTAGAAAAATCTACACTCTTACTTACATTACCATTTGAAACTCAGCTAAAAACAGCCATATCTAGATACAAAATACTATGTCCCACAAAATTTGCTTTTGTCAAATGGGGTGACACTTTTCTTCCTAGGCTGAGACTTCCCAAACAAAACTATGCAACAGAATTAACATCTGTGAAAAATTTACTATGTATCACACTCTGTTGAGCATATTACACATATTTTCAATTCACATGAGAACTGCTCCCAATAAATTAAAAGCTAACTTCCTGAAAATGTTGCACCTCTTGACTCTAGCAGTAAACTAGTTTTTGCATTTCAAACCTGATTTTCCAAGGATTTAGCTATCTAAATATAATGACAAACTTGCCCACTGAATTAATCCCAAACCAGGACCGGTAGCCAAAAGGCTACGGGTACTTGTATGTATTACTAAAAAGAGAATTGAGTCTTGCTAGGATCCAAGGCCGGAGAAGGCAATGGCACCCCAGTCCAGTACTCTTGCCTGGCAAATCCCATGGACGGAGAAGCCTAGTAGGCTGCAGTCCATGGGGTCATTACGAGTCGGACACAACTGAGCGACTTCACTTTCACTTTACACTTTCACACATTGGAGAAGGAAATGGTAACCCACTCCAGTGTTCTGGCCTGGAGAATCCCAGGGACGGGGGAGCCTCGTGGGCTGCCGTCTGTGGGGCTGCCCAGAGTCGGACACGACTGAAGCAACTTAGCAGCAGCAGCAGGATCCAAGGCTATCAAAAACAGTCAAATTAAGAGCTTCCCCACTCCCTCCCATGGGCACATCTATTTGACAATATTAACGGGGTGCCCACCTTAGCGGCAGGATTCCCTGGTAGCTCAGTGGTACAGAATCGCCTGCCAGTGCAGGAGACACAGGTTCATTCCCTGAGTGGGGAAGATCCCCTGGAGAAGGAAATGGCAACCCACTCCAGTATTCTTGCCTGGAAAATCCCACAGACAGAGGAGCCTGGCGGACCATGCACGGGGTCGCAGAAGTGCTGGACATGACTTAGCAACTAAGCAACAACCACCACCATCCTATGGGCACTACAGGTAGATAAGTGAAAAGTGAAACTGTTAGTTGCTCAGTTGTGTCAGACTTTGCGACTCCATCTTCTGTAGCCTGCCAGGCTCCTCTATCCATGGAATTCTCCAAGCAAGGATTCTCAAGTGGGTTGCCATTTCCTTCTCCAGGGGATCTTCCCGACCCAGGGATTGAACCCCAGTCTCCTGCATTGCTGGCAGATTCTTTACCCACTGAGCCACCAGGAAAGCCCACAGGTAGATAATCTTACCAGAAAGAATTCAGATATTATAATTATGAATGAAACTGCTGGGTATGACAATCAAAGTTACCACTGGTCAATGTTTTGCCTTAGTCTTCAGTAACTTCCTTCTTCTCCCTGAGATACCAATAATAAATTCCCAACGCTTTTACTTGGTGTCACCTTTCCCTTTTTGATACAATTTAACTATTGGTTAACTAAATAACTATAAAATCAGTACTATATACTGATTTCTTCCTCTAGAACTTGTCCTCAGCTGCCATGTACACAGATGTATTCTCTAGTACACTGATATAGAAAGAGTATTCAGTGGGTAAATAAGAATACACATTCTGTAAAAAAAGGTAAGACTGGGAAGAAAACTCTTCCACTGGAACACCAAATATCTCTCACTCCACCCCTACTGTACAATCCTGTACTGCTTACTTCAACTGCCTAAACTGTCTCCCCAAATGGTACTCTTTGGCCTTCTTTTTAAGCTCCGTTCTCAAATTTATTCTTCACCTTACAATCAAAGCTTTTACAAATGCATATCTATCTCCCACTTAAAATTTTAGAATGAAGTCCAAAATCTCTAATTTGGATTGTCAGGCTTTGTAAGCTCTGGACCCTGACTGTTTTGTAGCCTCATTTCACCGACTCTTTCCGGCAGCACTCCCTTTTCCAGTAGTTCTAAATATCTCTGGGTCTAAACTTGACCTCTCCTGCCTCAGTTCCTTCACACATAACATTGTCTCTCTAAATTTCATTCTACACTCTTAGTTAGCCTTCTTTTAACTACCACTTATCCTTTTAGCCTCTACTTAAAGCTCATGTTTTCAGTGTGGCACAAGACTGTTGGTCTGGATTATAGTTTAGTCTCTCCTCCATCCCATGCACAAAGCCAGACTCCATTTACCAGTCCCTCTCTCCAGTACAAAGTGATACCTGAGCCTTTAGCATTCTCTTCCTTTTCCACCAAGAGGAACCCATGAAGACCCAGTTTCTGCCATGAGACAATACTCGAGGGAGGGCAGAGCAGCAAGATGCAAAGAACACGGGTACCTGAATGATCATATAGAGCAGAGTCCCCTGCCCATCAAAAAGCAGCAGCAGAAGGACCCAAAAAGGAAAACAAGGGCCAGAACACATACTGACTTGTGGGCCACTCTTGATTTTTATTCTCAGTATGACTATTTGAAATTATTTATTTAAAAGTTAACTTCTAAAAAAAAAAGTTGACTTCCCTTCTGAACTGCAAGATCTAAGAGAGCAATTGTCAATAGCAGAGTATCATCTTCCTTTGTATCACCAGCATCAATCATAATGGATGGAATATATAGCATGTGTCAAATGTTTGATAGAATGAATGACTATAAAGAGACCATGTTATTTCTCCATATATAAAGGGATCTCAGAAGTCATTCTCACTAAATTAGAGAAATACACATGATAAAAATTACAGCCTCTTGTCTGTAAGAGAATACTTTTCTAAGTATAGTAATACAGAAGAAAAAAATAATCTTGAAGCCCTGAGGACACTATTTGAATCAAAGTTCCCCACCCCCTTTCCTGTAGCACTTCCTTCATATGGAACCATGTGAAAGGAGCCAGTTCCCCAACCAGTATGCAAAAACAGGGTGTGGAATAGTGGTGTTAGCTGACAAAGTAGTAACTCTACAATTCTATGTAATTTCCAGCCATTTAAACCAATTTTGGAATATTTTGGTAAACTGGCTGAGGAGCTTTCCTTCTAGGGAAGAAATTTTTTTCCTAAATTTCAATAGCTCTCTTAGATTTATTTGGAATGACAAACCTAAAGCAACAGAACAAAAGAAAAGTAGGTTTTTCTGGTGTTTGGTACTATCCTAGTATGTGCACAGACAGTCTATAAGATCTATAAAGTTTACAGTAAAGAAAACTATACCTCAGTTTTTATCATAAGAAAAATGACAAATTAACAAAGCATAGACCAATATGAAACACGAACACTAAGAGAGGACCTTTAGCCAGAAAGGGCCTAAGGAAAATAGGACTCAAGTAAGGTAACAACAGTCTGACAGATGGAAGGCAGACGAAGGTCTTACAGATGAAAGAGCTAACTTGAGCAAGTATTCCAGGGGATATGGAAAAATGAAAAGCTGTTTAGAGTATTTGACTGGAGAAGACACTGGCAAAAAAAAAGTACAGAGATTCTTGCAGCTAAAATAGAACTTAAAAGACCCCTTCTAAAACGCCCTAATTCCAAGATGAGAAAAAGTAGACCCAAGAAAACCACACAAGTTTTACCCAGAGCTAATGATCAGTAATGCTGTCAAAAAATTCAGGTTTTCTGATTCTTTTTCATTAAGTACGGTGGGAAAGCATTGTCCCAGGCACCCTTAAAGAAGTCAAAAGAAATGCACCTAAGTTTCCCTGTCTTCAAAGAACTTAAAATGTTGCTTAGTGTGACACATAAAAAAGAAAAATATAAAAACAGGATGTAAAAAATTTTTAAGTGTCCAATTATGATATACAAAAATATATAAGATATTCAGGGAGCTGGGAGATTGGAAACAAAAAATAAAAACAAAAAAGGAACCAAAAAGCAAATCAATGACTGTTGAAGTGGTACTTGAAAGAAAAATTATTTTGATGACTTCTGTTCAGAATGGCATTAAATTTAAGGGAAGAAACTGGGGAGAAATTAATAACTGTAACTTTAAAAATTATGGATTGCTTTATACAGTCACAAAAATAAAAGGGCCAACAGGAAGTTCATGTTTGCAAAATTACCTCAAATTACAGAACCAGTTTCAATATATAACTAACAAGTTGCACAAGTTCCAAGTGTAAGAAGTTCATAAGGCAGGTTTGGCTCACTGATTTCTACCAACAGAACCAATGACTAAGCTGTGCTTATGAAAACCAAACCACAGAAAAAAAGAATTCTATTTTCCAGAGAATTGTGGATGTTGAGATTATCTTTTTTCTTTTTTCCCTGTTAGAAGAAAGTTCTGGTTTGGTTTTCAATCTCAAGTTACCAATCAACTTGCTCTGCAATCCATAAAACTACAGTGTCCAGATAGGATAAAGATATCGCCAGCAAAAGTCTTATTATTAAGCAGAGTCAGTATATTTACAAGATCTCATTCACCATTTTACTGGTAAGATGCTTTACTGGCCTGACTGCCTCCAGTTGCAACCACAAGTACCTTACCAAAATATTCTTCAAGCCAGGGAACAGTGTCTTAAAGTCAATGATATCCTTCTTCACACCATCATACCAGTTCTACAACACAGAACCCGGAGATTATTCATTTATCTCCAAAATCACCAGCTGTATTAACAACTATATAAAATGACCTGTTAGTATATTTTTTAGATGTTTTACAGAAAGCTTTAGACCTACATATGAAAAAGAGCTGGTAATGATTTGCATTCTCTATAATCTTAAAAAAAAACTACACTACAGACCAGGAATCAAAAATAGCTTTACACAAACAAGAGCAAAATTGTAGGTTTTGCTGAGGGCATCAGCCACTTAATTTAACCCCATTTCATCAGGAGCAGGAAGCCATGCTGCTGTTTTCATCAGTTACTAGGAAACAAGATAAAGGAAGGATTGGGCAGAAGAGTCTATAGCTGAAATTAATAATTTGATACAGTGACTGAAAATTCCCAAAAGAAAAAAGCACCTAGAGCTGCCTCAAAAAGAGAATCTGCAACATAATCAATGGTTTAATTGGAGAAAAGACACAGTCGAGCTTGGGGCTGTTTTTTCCCCCCCTTCTCTAGCCCCTCCTCCCTTCCCCCACCTAAACAGGAAAGAAAGCGCGCCCAGCGTAAACACAGGCCAAACCTCACGGTTTGTCACCACAACAAACTGGAGGTTAGACCAGTGCTCTTGGAGACTGAGTCCCAGGTCTCGGTTGCTAGGCACAAAAACGGCCTCTTTCCCACAGACCTGTGAACACCGGGGCGGGGTTGGGGGTGGGGGGCTGGGGCGCGGAGGCTCACCCAGGAGTT
>SJYQ01094960.1:0-10489 GCA_006410935.1 Redunca redunca
CCCCACTCCAGTACTCTTGCCTGGAAAATCCCAATGACGGAGGAGCCTGGTAGGCTGCAGTCCATGGGGTCGTGAAGAGTCGGACACGACTGAGCGACTTCCCTTTCACTTTTCACTTTCATGCACTGGAGAAGGAAATGACAACCCACTCCAATGTTCTTGCCTAGAGAATCCCAGGGATGGGGGAGCCTGGTGGGCTGCCATCTCTGGGGTCGCACAGAGTCGGACACGACTGAAGCGACTTAGCAGCAGCAGCAGCAGTTGCCGCGCTGCATGTGGGATCTTCTTGGAGCAGGGATTGAACCTGGGTCCCCTGCATTGCCAGGTGGATTCTTAGTCACTGAGCTGCTGGGGAGGCCCTGAAGTGTTATTTTTATGCTACCTTCCAGGTGGATTTCTCTTCCACCTGTGATAGTCTCTTCCAAGAGAGGTTGATGCCTTCTAGCCTCAAGGGGAGGTACTTTTTGACCTTGTACCAAATTCTGAAGCTTTCCTGACCACAGGGTAGTATTTCCAAGTGGAAACAACCAAGTTTCAGCTGAGGCAATATCATATCTTGAGTTCTAAGCTCAGTGCTTGAATAAGAACTCAAGTCTTCTGAATTATAATCTGGTGCTGCTTCTCTTCTGCTCAAGGGCATTTATCATGTTTTTTCTTTTTAAACCATTTTTTATTATTTTTTGAACACCTTCTTCTCCATCATTTCTTTTGCAGGGGTTCAGCTGTTGCAAAAATAATTGGTAATAATGTCAAGAAACTTCAGAAGTTTGCCTCCACGGTCAAGATGTGGGTCTTTGAAGAAACAGTTAATGGGAGAAAACTGACAGACATCATAAATAACGACCATGAAAATGTGAAATATCTCCCTGGACACAAGCTGCCGGAAAACGTGGTAAGATTTGGGGGTAGAAAGTTGACAAAAAAATTCACTCAGATTTTCCCACTACATCTTATGGAAAAATCAGAATGAACCTTTTGGCCAACCCAGTTCATTTGGTTCGTTCTGAAAGTTAGGCTTGACTGAGTTAGCACCTAGGACTTGGGGGGCTGGGAAAACTGCTTCCCCAGTTTCCTGTTCCTTTCTCCCACCAAGTTCATTGCTTGATCTGTTTTGGTTTTCCTCCCTGGTGGCTCAGATGGTAAAGTGTCTGCCTATAATGCGGGAGACCTGAGTTCGATCCCTGGGTTGGGAAGATCCTCTGGAAAAGGAAATAATAGCAACCCCCTCCAGTACTCTGGCCTGGAAAATCCCATGGACGGAGGAGCCTGGTGAGCTACAGTCTATGGGGTCGCAAAGACTCGGACACAACTGAGCAACTTCACTTTCTTTATTGTGAATGTGGGCCTTGCTAGGGCTGCCATGACAAAGTAAAATAGACGGTGTCTTAAACAACAGGAATGAATTTTCTCATAATTCAAGAGACTCCAGGTTGTCTGGAGGAAGTAATTTTTCTCTCCCCTTCTAGGTTCTACTGTCTGGCCTAAGCAGTTAAGTTGACACAAGTCTGAATAACAAGTAATAAAGAATCTACCTCCAGTGCAGGAGAAATGGGTTCGATCCCTTGGTCAGGAAGATCCCCTGGAGAAGGGAATGGCAGTCCACTCCTGCATTCTTGCCTGGAGAATTCCTTGGACAGAGGAGCCTAGTGGGTTCCACTCCATGGGGTCACAAAGAGTCAGATACCTCTGAGCAATTAAAAAAAAATGCATAGGAGAGACCCGGAAAACTTTGTAACCAAAAAGATAGAAGCCCTTACCTTAGCTAATCCTCAGCTAAAGAGAAAAAGGGGGTGATGGGAACTTGCCCAGTGGTCCAGTGGTTAAGTCTCTGACGTTCCAATGCAGGGAGGTGGCTTGACAGGGCACTGAGATCATCCCGCATGCCTCAGGGGATGGCCAAAAAGCAAGAAAAAGGGTGTTGAGGGTTCACTTCAGTTCAGTCGCTGAGTCGTGTCCGACTCTCGGCGACCCCATGAATCGCAGCACGCCAGGCCTCCCTGTCCATCACCAACTCCCGGAGTTCACTCAGACTCACGTCCATTGAGTCCGTGATGCCATCCAGCCATCCCATCTTCTGTCGTCCCCTTCTCCTCCTGCCCCAATCCCTCGCAGCATCAGTCTTTTCCAATGAGTCAACTCTTCGCATGAGGTGGCCAAAGTACTGGAGTTTCAGCTTTAGCATCATTCCTTCCAAAGAACACCCAGGGCTGATCTTCAGAATGGATTGGTTGGATCTCCTTGCAGTCCAAGGGACTCTCAAAAGTCTTCTCCAACACCACAGTTCAAAAGCATCAATTCTTTGGCACTCAGCTTTCCTTACAATCCAACTCTCACATCCATACATGACCACTGGAAAAACCATAGCCTTGACTAGATGGACCTTTGTTGGCAAAGTAATGTCTCTGCTTTTGAATATGCTATCTAGGTTGGTCATAACTTTTCTTCCAAGGAGTAAGCATCTTTTAATTTCATGGCGGGGAGAGTCAGTTATGGGAGGTGAGCTGGAAAGCACAGGAAACAAAGGTGAGGTTGTTATGCAGATTTAATCTTTACCTTCCCAGTTTTGAGAGTTTGTAGAGATCTGGCCCTCCTCTTCTTCCCTTGGAGGGAGAACCCCCCCTTACAAATGGAGATTTCCGTTATAAATGTAAATGTTTTTACATAAGGGCAACTCCTATTTGGTTTTCATTGAATCAGTGATGCCATTCAACCATCTCATCCCCTGTCACCCCCTCTTCCTCCTGCCCTAGGTCTTTCCTAGCACCTTAAAATAATTAATATGCTGAACTTCCTTGATGGTCCAGTCGTAAAGCTCCACACTTCCAATGCAGGTCCCTGGTTGGGAAACTTAAGATCCCACAAGCTGTGGGTTGCAGCCAATAAATATATAAATAAAATAACTTTATAAATAATAATAATTAATATGCCCACTGCAGGAAGGGGGACAACTTCCAGGGCCTGAAAGGGGACGCTTGTCTAACACTCAGAAATGAATTGTCCCAGGAGACACACACACTGGCAAAGCAAGCGACTTTATTGGGAAGGGATGCCAGGCAAAGAACAGGAGGATAAAGGAGCCGAGGAGAACTCTGCCATGTGGCTCTGCAGTCTCAGGCTTTATGGTGATGGGATTCGTTTCTGGGATGTCTTTGGCCAGTCACTCTGACTCAAGGGTCCTTCCTGGTGGTGCACGCATTAGTCAGCCAAGATAGATGCCAGCGAGAAGGGTTCTGGGAGGTGGCTGGACACTTGGTGTCTCCTTTTGACCTTTCCCGAACTCTTCCAGCTAGTGGTGGCTTGTTAGTCCCTGTTCCTTCCCAGGACCTCCTGTCGTGAAATAACTCATACAGATTATGGCCTGTGCCTGGCCAGGGTGTGTTGTTTCACTCAGTTTGTTTCCCCTAACATACCAAAGAGGCATATTTTAAGGTGGCAGAATGTTCTCTGCTAAAAAGCCCACGAGCAAGGTGTTGGCAGGGTTGGCTTCTTCTGAGGGCTCTCCTGGCCTCTCCTTCCTGTGTCTCCACGTGGTCCTTCTTCCTAATCATCTCTATATAGACATCAGTCACATTGGGTTCGGGCTCACCACGTGACCTTACGTAATTCCCTTTATAAAGACCCTTCCTCCAAATACAGTCACATTCTGGGGGACTCGAGTTAGGACTTCCACATGTGAATCTGGGGCCGGGGGTGGACACATTTCAGCCCATCACAGTCTACCTTCTTGGCATTCAGGGTGCTGATCACATCAAAGCTGGAACTAAGAATTGTGCTTGTCATGTTGGTACCTGACACTTGCTCCTTGGAGGAAAAACTATGACAAACTTAGACAGCATTTTAAAAAGTAGAGATATCACTTTGTCAACAAAGGTCCATCTAGTCAAAGCTGTGGTTTTTCCCAGTAGTCGTTATGGATGTGAGAGTTGGACCATAAAGAAGACTAGGTGCTGAAGAATTGATGCTTCTGAATTGTGGTGCTGGAGAAGACTCTTGAGAGTCCCTTGGACTGCAAGGAGATCCAACCTGTCCATCCTAAAGGAGATCAGTCCTGGGTGTTCATTGGAAGGACTGATGCTGAAGCTGAAGCTCCATTACTGTTGGCCACCTGATGGAAAGAGCTGACTCACTGGAAAAGACCCTGATGCTGGGAAGGATTGAAGGCAGGAGGAGAAGGGGGTGACAGAGGGTGAGATGGTTGGATGGCATCACCGACTCAATGGACACTGAGTTTGAGCAAACTCCAGGAGATAGTGAAGGACTGGGAAGCCTGACGTTCTGCAGTCCATGGGGTCGCAGAGAGTCAGACACAACTGAGCAACTGAACAACAACAAAAAGGAAGAAATGGAAATTTTATTTGAGCTCAATGAAGGATTTTAACCTGGGAACCGCATCTTAGCCCCAAGAACTCTTGTGTTGGAAGTCAAGGCAGGGTTAGATAAGTTTTTTGAGGGAGCTGTGTATTAAATGATGCGATACTGACAGCTGTGCCAACCCAAACCTGTAGATACAAAGCAATGATGCTGGAAGCTTGGCTTCTCTGCAGAGCGGTGTTGAGTCAAATCTCAGAGACAGTTTTGGGTGAAGTAGAAAAGAATAGCTTTACTGCTTGGCCAGGCAAAGTGGTACACAGTAGGTTCCTGTCCTGGAAAACTGTGATTCCCGGTCTAGGTGAATTTGCTGAGGAGTTTTATAACAATACTTCCAGAGTGGGGTTGCCAACTAGATGAGGGTGTATGCCTGGTCTCAGGTCAGTACAGTCGCTCAGTCGTGTCCAACTCTGCGACCCCATGGACTGTAGCACACCAGGCTTCCCTGTCCATCACCAACTCCTGGAGCTTGCTCAGAGTCGTGTCCATCAATTCGGTGATGCCATCCAACCATCTCATCCTCTGTCATCCCTTTCTCCTCCTGCCTTCAATCTTTCCCAGCATCAGGAAAGACTCATCATCTTTTCCGATGAGTCAGTTCTTCACATCAGGTGGCCAAATTATTGGAATTTCAGCTTCAACATCAGTCCTTCCAATGAACACCCAAGACTGATCTCCTTTAGGATGGACTGGTTGGATCTCCTTGCAGTCCAAGGGACTCTCAAGAGTCTTTCTCCAACACCACAGTTCAAAAGCATTAGTTCTTCGGTGCTCAGGCTTCTTTATGGTCTAACTCTCACATCCATGCATGACTACTGGAAAAACCATAGCTTTGATTAGATGGACCTTTGTTAGTCATGTCTCTGCTTTTTAATATGCTGTCTAGGTTGGTCCTGGCTTTTCTCAGGTGTTCCTCTCCTGATCTTGCTGAGCTTCTTTAGTCCCTTTCATCTTGCCTCAGGTGTTTCCTTGGCTGCTCCTCCCTTGATGAGTACTAATCTGCCCTTTGGAACTCAGGGAAGGTCATGGAGGCTGGAGTCTTCCCTATAAGAAAGAGGGGACAAAAAAGAGATTTCGGTGCCCAGAAGCCCCACAGGGTCCTCTTTGGTTTCAGTGGCAGGTCACTGTGATCCCCTCCAAGATCTAGAAGGAATGTTATCTTTAAGGAATTGCTTCCTTGATGCTGGGAGAGTGTTACTCTGTGGTTGAGCAGGTATTTCCACCTACAGGGAAGGTATGGTCCGTGTATAATGCAGGGGAGTTGTTCAGGCACTCAGTTGAATCTGACTTTGCAGCCCCATGATTGTAGCCCGCCAGTCTCCTCTGTCCATGGGATTTCCCAGGCAAGAGTGCTGGAGTGGGTTGCCATTTCCTTCTCCAGCAGATCTTTCCAACCTAGGGATCAAACCCATGTCTCCAGTTTGGCAGGCAGATTGTTTACCACTGAGCCACCTGGGAAGTCCCCAGTAGAGGGGAGAGAAAGACCAAAGGGCAGAGAAAAAAATATTATTGTTTGGTTTAAATTTTTCTTATCTTGCCATAAAATATGGGTTTTATTTCACATACCCTTTCTAAATTGATGGACTTTGGTCCATCCCTAGGTCAGCTAATGGACTGGTCTTTAATTAAAATCAAGGTTAAGACCTAAATCACTGAAGGGGATTGGAGGAAATAGAAAATTAAAAGAATGATAGTTTAAAATTCCAGCTTATTAGGCTTGAGCAGAAAACTCTAGGTTATTGCCTGACCTCATTCTAGTGACTTGTGGAGGAAGGAAGAAATGAGATGAGAATGAAAATGGTGAGCCGGCTACTGGTGTGAGTGGGGTTTGTGAACTTTTTTTTTTTTAAAAATATTTATTTATTTATTTTTGGCTGCTCTGGGTCTTCGTTGCAGTGCGTGGGCTTCTTGTTACAGTAGCTTTTCTTGTTGTGGAGCACAGGCTCTATCTAGGTGCTCAAGTTTCAGTAGCTGTGGTGCACAGGCTTAGCTGCCATGTTGCACGTGGGATCTTCCCAGGCCAGGGATCGAACCAGTGTCCCCTGCATTGCAAGGTGAATTCTTAACCACTGGACCCCCAGGGAGCCTAGAATTCATGAACTTCTGTTCCAGATTCACCCCTGGGTGGCTTTTTGGAAGAGTCTGTTAGAAAACCAGCCCAGGGACTTCCTTGGTGACCCAGTGGTTAGGACTCTGCACTTGCGTTGCAGGGGGCACGGGTTTGATCCCTGGTCGGGGAACTAGGATCCTGGATGCCATAAGCTGCAGACCCAAAAAAGAAAGAAAATGAAAACCAGCCCCCATGGCTGTCTGACTCCTGGCAGGGGAGGCAGATTTGTAGACTGATGAATGCCAGCAAGTTCGGAGATGCAATCCTTCTCACTGAGGATTGCCGATTGGCTTTGGCTATAGAGTTCCTTGGCATCCAGTGCTCTGGAAAGTAGTTCACATTTATCATATTGGTTACCTGAAAACTGAGATCACTTCTTGGTAGGTGTCAAGGGAGAAGGAAGGATTTATTATTTGCATCAAGTAAGGAGAACCTCAGGGGTCTTTCCCAAAGCGGAGCCTCCCCAACAGCAAAACTGTGGATGTTATAATCTAAGAGAACATGCATATTCACACGGGGGCTTGGGCGTTAGACAGAGTGAGTCCAAGCTGCAGTGGAATGGAATCATGAAGGTCAGAAAAGGTCAACTTCATCATTCCTTAGGGTCTAGTTGATGTGGAGGTGGAGTGCCCAAGATGGGTTTAAATCCTTCAAAACACTTAAGACAGAGCTTTAGGCTATTCTAACTGGGAGTCATTACAACTGATTTGATATCTTTGCTATTGTTATTCTCCCCTCTGATAAGTTTGTCTTTTTGTTCCCTTAAGATCCTAAAGTATCCCTTAAGATACTTTATTACTAAGCCAGGCTTAGGTCCCAGAGTGGCTTGGGCCAGTGATGGCTTCTCTTCTGTCAAGAGAGCCATGCCTGGTTTTCCTTTCATGGGGACTTCCTACGCTCTCCTTACCGTTTCGCTGAATGTTCCCAGTGACCCTCTTAGGGTGGTTCCATTAGTTTTCTTATGATGATGATGCTTCTGATCATCAGGGGAAGAAACCGGAGCTCAGAGAGGTTAATGAACTTGCCTGGGTCACGGAGCTGCCGGCTGCCAGGCCTGTGCCTGCTGAGTCATGGCTTCTAGACAGTGATGACTTGATGATTTCCCTGTGTCACTGCGGGCAGCGTTTCCCTGGGGTTACTCCTGGTGCTGTGGGTGGGGAGAGGGCGGTTCCCAAGGGTTCCGAGCTGAGCAGTGAAGTTGCCTAACTATCTGATGGCGTAAGTAAATGGGCCACTGTTCCCACGGCCCTGGAAGGCCTCTGAGGTCGTGTCTGACCTTGCTTGGGGCACACTGGTCCTCCGAGGGTCCCTTCTCATCTGTGTCGGGATCCACCCCCACTTCCCTCCTGTAGAGCACATGCTTCCTTAGCGGGTTCTTCACTGTGCTCTGAGCCCGCTCCTTCTGCCCCCTCTGTGCCCCACCTGCTCCAGGTGTGCATACCTGGCCTGCTGGGGTTTTGTTCTCCCATGATGCCCAGCAAGGCGCTCAGCAAACACAGTGGGAGATGAATCTGCTAGATGGTCACTGTCTGCATGGAGATCAGGGGGGCAGGAGGCGGAGAGGGAGCCAAAAACCGCATCCCCCAAAGCCTAGCCTGTGTGCCCAGGTGTGGACGAGGGAGGAGCTCTCTGCTCTGGAAGGCTGTAGCCTTGTGACAGTGAGTGTATCCGGTCCATGGACTGGACGTTTGTATGGCCTCTGGTCATTTGCTTTGCTGTTGCAGACAGTGCTCCCGAGAACGGCCTTATTCATGTCTGAGGTGCGTATCACAAGGTCACAGCCAAAGCAGCCTGTAATCTTCCAGGTCACACCACTGGTTTCCTGCCTGGGTGTGAAACCATACAACTCAGATGAGGACTTGAACCCAGCTGAAACCCAGATGGGTACTGAACCCTCTGTCCTTTCATGAAGATCACATACCTGCTCTCAGGACTTATTGAAGTTCAGGTTCTTTATGTCTCGGTGCAGAAAGACCTCAGTGAGAGACAAAGGGATGGGTAAGAAGAGGATGTGTTTAGAGAGATGTCCACTCCCACATGAGTGTGGGCCATCTAGGCCTGCTCCAAAGGCAAATGGCCCCGAAGTATGGGGGTGGCTGGTTTTTATGGGCTGGGTAATTTCATAGGCTAATGAGTAGAAGGATTATTCTAGCACTTTGTGGGAGAAAGGGCAGGAATTTCCAGGAATTAGGGCACTGCCCACTTTGGGGCCTTTTGTGGGCAGCCTCAGGACTGTCAGGTGGCAAGAAATCTCCCTGCCAGTACAGGAGTCACAGGAGATGCAGGTTCCATCCGTGTGTCAGGAGGACCCCCTGGCGGGGGAAACGGAAACCCGCTCCAGCATTCTTGCCTAGAGAACCCTGTGGACAGAGACGTCTGGCAGTCCGTGGGCTAAGGGTCAGACACGCCTGAACAGCTGAGCACCTCAGGACTGTCATTACGACCACTGGGTGTCTGTGGGCATGTTATTTAGCATATGCTAACCTAGACAGCATATTCAAAAGCAGAGACATTACTCTGCCGACTAAAGTCCATCTAGTCAAGGCTATGGTTCTTCCTGTGGTCATGTATGGATGTGAGAGTTGGACTGTGAAGAAGGCTGAGCACCGAAGAATTGATGCTTTTGAACTGTGGTGTTGGAGAAGACTCTTGAGAGTCTCTTGGACTGCAAGGAGATCCAGCCAGTCCATTCTGAAGGAGATCAGCCCTGGGTATTCTTTGGAAGGAATGATGCTAAAGCTGAAGCTCCAGTACTTTGGCCACCTCATGTGAAGAGTTGACTCATTGGAAAAGACTTTGATGCTGGGAGGGATTGGGAGCAGGAGGAGAAGGGGACGACCGAGGATGAGATGGCTGGATGGCATCACGGACTCGATGGACATGAATCTGAGTGAACTCCGGGAGTTGGTGATGGACAGGGAGGCCTGGTGTGCTGCAATTCATGGGGTCGCAAAGAGTCGGACACGACTGAGCGACTGAACTGAACTGAATGTGTTTTAATGAGTGCGTAATGAGGCTCAGGTCTACCAGAAGTGGAATCTTCTGTCATCTTGGACCTGGTCGGTGTTAGTCAGTTCTAACCAGTTTATGTTGTATCCCTAATAGCTTTGTCCTTCTTTTAAAGGCTGTGCCCTGCCCCCTTCCTCCCTGTGTCCATCTCCACGCCCCCAGCAGGGTCTGAGAACTCACATCCTTCCACATCCTTGCTGGCCCTTGGTGCAGGACACAGACAGGATTGAAAAGTTTTATTTCTTAAGCTGACCAAAGGTACACTGGCATTTGCTTCTTTGTCTCTTGTTTAGGCTTTCTAGATTCCAGCATTTTGTATGTATGAAATGTCTTATAATGTGGGATTCCCAGGGGGCACGGTGGTAAAGGATCCACCTGCCAATGCAGGTGATTGACGTGGGAGACTCAGGTTTGATCCCTGGGTGGGGAATATTCCCTGGAGGAAGCTTTGGCAGCCCACTCCAGTATTCTTGCCTGGGGAATCCCATGGACAGAGGAGCCTGCTGGGCTACACAGTCTGTAGGGTCCCAAAGAGTTGGACATGACAGAGCATGCGTGCACACACACAAAATGTCTCATAAGTGATTTTAAAAGTTGAGCATTGATGAAGTTGAGGGCCGACTCTCAATGAGTCTGGGGAGCCCTGCTCCTCCTGGTAAGATGGGCTGTTGTAAGGAGTGAATGAGATGATCCACATAAATTGTTGAGTGTCAAAAATCTGTTACAAAACTACGGCTTTGTTTCTATCAGTTTTTTTAAAATTTGGGGTTTTTTTTTTTTTCAGAGTTTTTCAAATACCTCATTTGGCCATTTAAAACATAAACTAGTGTTAGACACGGAGAAGGCAATGGCACCCCACTCCAGTACTCTTGCCTGGAAAAGACATGGATGGGGGAGCCTGGAAGGCTGCAGTCCATTGGGTCATGAAGAGTCAGACACGACTGAGCGACTCCACTTTCACTTTTCACTTTCATGCATTGGAGAAGGAAGTGGCAACCCACT
>SJYQ01094961.1:0-10983 GCA_006410935.1 Redunca redunca
AAATACAGGCCCCTGCCTTCCTTTCTATCCAACAAATTCATGTCTTGAACCATTCAATGTGGGGTGAGGTGTGAATCCGCTATTCTGCTCTGACCTCAGTCCGAACGTACCTGTCACATACCTGAGGAAAAGCAGGTCAAGAGCGAGATGTTATTAAGCCATCTCTGGTCATACAGGATTAAGAAATTTAACCTTGAGCCCTTATGATTCCCAACTTTCAGAAGAGAAAACTGAATCTCAAAGATCAAGAGATGTGCCCGAGCTGAAACTGATCAACAGCAGACCGACTCCAGGACCTGAGCTCTTAAACACCACACCCTAAGGCAGTGCTCCCTTCCCTTCTATAGATGAGGATCCTGTGGTTCAGAGGTTACACAAGCCAGGGAAGTGGCAATCAATCGGGAGCCCTGAACATCCTGTGTCCTTTCTCTAGCAGATAGGAACTATTGGTTTAGCTGTTCATTCTCTCCTGTCTCCCACCCAGGAGAAATTGGGAACTGCTCACCTCGATCCCAACACCATCTCCTATCTTTGCAGAATCCCCAGAGTAAACCCAGGGAATCTCAGGACCCTGATTTCTCATAACACCACAATAATAAGTTGCGGGAGTCATCACGCTCACCCACATCCAGTCCCCTTCCAGCAGGCCCATACAGTACCCCCAGGGAGCTTTTGCCAGCCCCTCAGGACACAGCCCCCAGGAGACACAGAATCTAAAAAACAAAGTACAAACTTTATTTTGTTTCTTTATAAAGGCACAGTGGCCTCTTGGTTTCCCCCCCCCAACACTTTTTTTAACAAAATATAATAGCTTCTCCTTGAACACAAAGACCTCAAAATTGTAAAAAAAAAAAAAAAAAACCAAAACCAAAAAAGAACCAACAACAAACAAAACAAAGAGAGAGACAAAGACTTTTTGGGGGTGCAAGATGGGAAACCTGGAAGGAGAGGTGGGGGGGCGGGTGGTGAGGGAGGGGAGGGGAGAAGGGCAGCAGCAAACCCCAACCGAGAAGCAATGGAGACCCCCGGACCCCCAGAGCCCCGACCCAGCCAGACCCCCAACCCATGTAAGTGCTTAAAGGAGAAAGAACACCAAAAAAAGAGGAGGGAAGGGGTAATTAAAAACTGACAGTCGTCGGGCTGGCTCCGGAGAGGGCAGAAATACCTTGGGGTTTTGTTTTGATTTTTTTCCCTGTTCTTAAAAACATGTTTCATTGAAAAAATGCTTTTTTGGCGGAGAGAGGCCAGGCACCTCCACGTCCGCTTCCCCAGCCTCCGGGGCCGAGGCCCAGCCCCAGTTGCCCGGGTGCTGCCAGGCGCTCCTGCCGCCCCAGCCCCGGACTTCGGGTAGGGCGGCTTCACTCAAAAGACGATTTACAGTATTGAAAAAGAGGTCATAAAAGAGACCCAAATGACGCCGTAAATTTTGTAAAAATTTCTCACTCGTTCACCCTCGTCTCTCTCCCAGTTGCTGCCCCGCCCCCTCCAGCCCCCAAAAGGGAGAGGAGGGCTGGGGGGCTGGTCAGGGAAGCCCCCCGTTCCCTGCCGGCTCCTCCCGGCCCTGGTCCATGGCGTCGCTGTCTGAGGCCTCCGAATCGGAGGCGGTGTCCGAGGCGTGGGCCTCGGGGCAGCCGCGGACCGGCTTCACGATGACGGCTCGCCGCTGCTCCTCCTCCTGGCCCTGGGTGCCCTCGATGTGCTGGATCGCCTGGGATTGGGTAGGGGAGGCTGCTGTGAGGATGCGGGGGCCATGTGGACCGCCAGCATCTCCAGCACTGTCTCCCCCACCACCCACATACACCCCCAGAAAGAACCAGAAGGAAGCCTGGCAAAAGGGGCAGCCCGTTCAGAGTCAGGGGGAAAACAAACTTTAGAAGCTCTCTCCTGAGCTGAATCTGGCTTGGAAGAGGGACAGTGCAGGCCTGCCTGAAGTCATAAGCCTCTCTCCCTCATTTATGTATTTCAAAAGCCTGCCTGTTGTGTTGGCTTTATGGAAGGTCTCTGTTATTAATTTTATTATTCAGTTTGTCGGGTGCAACTCAAGTTCCTGGGACTTCAATGGACTTTTTTTTTCCGTTTGGGCCTTTGGGTTGTTTCTTTCTTTGTAATGTTGTTGGGCCTCCCAAAGGGGGTCTCTGCACGAGGCTGGGCATAGCAGGGACTTCAGGCTCAACCTTCAGATGTGAGCATCTCATTTCTTCCTCCTCCACCTCCACCCCATCCCAAAACCCAAGAGACAGATGTAAGAACTCTGAAAGCAGGAGGCTCTGGGAAAAAAGGACAGCCCCAGCAAACCCCCACAAGGGAAGGAATGGGGTCTTCCTGGCCATCCGGTCCCTCCCTCTCTGCCCCTCACCCAGGATGCAGAGATGGAGACCCATCTGGCTTCCAGACCTCCTCCCCCGACTCAACGCTCAATATCCCTGTCTCTATCCCCTCCACTCCCCCACTTTCTAATCTCCCCCCAAAGGGCCTGTTCCCAGGGGGCAGCCCCCAAGCACTGCCGTCTGCTCAGGCCCAGGTACCTGCACGATGGTGTCCAGATTTTGCCGGGATGTTGAAACAGAGTTGATGACCGAGGAGGGGCCCATGGTGACGACGTTGATGTGGTGGGAGGGAGGGGGTGCCGGCGCCGGCACTATCACCGTGGGGTGGTGGGTGGGGGCCGGAGTGGGCAGGAGCTGCGAGACAGGGGCCCTCAGTCTCTCTGCAAAGGTTCTAGGAGCAGCCCCTTCCCTTCCGTCCATCACAGAGGGTGTGGGACAGTCCTCCAAACCATCTCCCTCTGCCCACCACCTGGGGAACCTCCACCAAACACCCCAGCAGCCCATCAACCTCCTTCACTCACAGTTCGGGGCCGCCCAAATCATGACCCCTCCCACCCCTCTTATTTTAAGAAACGAAGGCAAGGTGGTCTGGAGAGGGACTTCTGACCATCTGAGACTGCACGGGCCTTCCCTCCCCAGAGCCATGCCAGCATTTCACATTTAATAAATACAGTGGTGGTTAGGAGTTCAGACTGAATCTAGATGGCCAGCGTTCAAATCCCTGCCCCACTTCACTGAGAAATCCTGGGCGTGTTAGTGAAAGTTTCTGTGCCTCCAATTCTTCATCAGTAAAACAGGAGTAATAACAGCTCAGGCCTCAAAGCACTGCTATAAGGAGTCAACATAATCATGTATGCAAGACACCTGGGAGCCAGGAACGTCTACACTACTGTGACTGAGGCCCTGGGTCCACCCTGCTGGACACCCGGTGGCACTGACGTTGGTTCTGAGAGCCCCGGCCCAGGTGCAGGCAGCCCCTGCAGGCCCCTCTCGCTCACCTGGGTCCGCAGGTGCTGCTGTTCCCGCTCCAGCTTCTCCTGGTGCAGCAGCCGGACCTGCTCCTGCTGCTGCTGCAGCTGCACCTGCTGTGCGATCACCTTGAGCTTTTCCGGGTACATGTGGGCCTCCAGGGAGCGGACCTGGGGGTGGAGCAGTGGGGCTCAGGGGCGGGGCCCTCCACATCTTCAGGGTTGAGACCAAAGTCCTGGACCGTAGCCCACTGGGCCCACGCTGGCTCCTCTCCCTCCCGCAGGCTGTGCTCCCTCCCTGCCTACCTCCAGCCCCAGGCCTTTGTCCATGTGGTTCCCTCTGCCTGGAGCACCCTTCTCCCCTCTCTGCTCCTCCCACCCTCACAAGGAAGCTATGGGGTGGAACCAGCCCAGATCCCCGCCTCGCTGATGCCCACTGATCCAGTGTGGCCTTTACCACAGATGCATGTTTACAGTGTGAGTGCCTCTGACTCATCTCCCCGGGCCCGGACAGTGACCACCACCCCTGCCCAGGGCAGGAACCTGTCTGGTTTGCTCCCCACTGATCACCCCACAGGACACCTGACACCCAGCCCCGGCACAACTCAGGAGCTCCGATCCGACAGCATCGCCTCCCCTGCCTCACCCCGCCCACCTCACCTGCTCCTCCAGCATCATGCGCACCGAGCGCTCCTTGTCCAGTTGCTGCCGCAGCTCGATCATCTCCCGCCGCAGATCCTCCGCCTTCTCGTCCTCCCAGATGTCCGGCGAGCCGATGCCCTCGTCTTTGTCCTCCGCCCGCCTCCGCTTGGGGGATGAGCCGCTTAGCTCCTGGGGAACCCCCAGGGGCTGATGAGTGTGGGGTGACACTGCATACACCACCACCACCACCACCACCACCAGGGCAGTGCGGAGCTCCATCGCAGCCCCCCAAAGCTGTCAAACCCAGATGCATGTGCACGAGGGAGCCCCCCTGTGCAAATCCACCAAGCCAAGGCTGGAAAGGGAGGCAGAAGGGACCTGTTTCTTCCAACAGTTTCTTCTTCTCCACCCAGTTTCTTCCAGAGCCTGCCCCACTGCACTGCACTTGCCCATGGCTAAGTCAGGACCCCAGGCAGGAAGGCAAGTGCCAGAAGTAGGCAGGTCAGTGGGGAAGAAGGGACCCGCAGCCACATCACAGTCTCAAGCCAGTGGTTGGGCCCAGACATGCCCACGCCAGGGAGAGGGCACAGGAGGAAGGCAGAGCGCTACCTGGATGAAGCGCTTGAGCTGTGTGTTCTGCTGCAGGAGCCGGGTCTTCTCCTGCTCCAGGGAGAAGATGTACTCTGCTGTCTGCTGGAGAATGGCTGCCTGAGGGAAGGAGGGACGAGTCAGGGACCCCAACTGTTGGTGTCTCGCGAGTCTCCCCCTCCAGGAAGTCCTCCGGCACACTCGCCCACCTTGCTGAGCTTCTCTCCATCTGTGTGGGGGATGAGGGTCTTGAGGGACTGGAAGCCTGCGTTGATGCTCTGCATGCGCCTCCGCTCGTTGCTGTTGGCGATCTCCCGCCGAATCCGCCGCTCCTGGTCCCGCTGAGTCTCAGGGGTCAGTGGAATGTTGGCCAGGCTACGGGAGAACAGGGATGGGCTCAGGCTGGGTGCCCTCAATGCCTGGTTCCCAGTGGGCCCCTGTCTTCATCTCCAGAGGGTCCAAGTGTACCAGGCAAGCTGCCCCTACAAAATATACCGGCTCTGTCTGATGCCTACACCCTGCAGCATACCAGGGGGCTGATGGAGTAGCATGTTCCGAAATGCCTGGGTGTCAACGTCAGTGTGTGGACCCCAAGTCTTGACCCCATTGTCTGGCCAACAGGCCTGAGTGGGACCCAGAAACCCACATGGCTAAGAATCCCTGTGATTGGATGCGAGTGGCCTCAGGTGATAATCAGAGACACCTGCTCTTGGGACACCTCTGAGCTCCTCACTGTACCCCCAGGGCCCCCTCTTTCAGGGTCTCAGGCTTGAGGATGGAGGAAGATGTCCCTCCTCCCTTCCCATCTCCACAGCCACATACGTTCCTACATACGTCCCCAGCCCAGCCCAAGACACTGTGCTAAAACTGCCAAGACAAGCCAGGTACCAGTTGCTCCAGGAAGAGGACCCAGCCAGGCCCCTCTACGGACAGTTTGTCCCCAAGCCCATCCACCCTGAAAGGCAGGCCCACCCTGGGCCAGAGAAGCGAGGCTCCCAGCACACAGCAGGCGATGTTATTGCATATTATGTGATCGCATCTCACAGGAGAGGCAGCCAGTGGAAGGGGACGAGGCTGCAGGCTGAGAGGCGTTGGCGGGAGACAGAGCCAGCAGCAGGGCTCTGGGCCCAACGCCACTGCTCCCGAGGGGTGGGCCTGTGTGTGGCCTGAAAGAGGCAGGCTCCCTTCCTCGGCCCTCTCCTGCAACTCCCCCACCCCTGGCCTGATGGCTTCCAGATGCCAGGCTCCCAGAAGAGGCCATTGGCCCCACCCAAAGCCACAGCCCCGGCTGCCTCCTGAGGGGCCCTCCTGGGGTGACCTGGTCCAGGCCCAGACCAAGACAGCTCACACCCCCGGATCTGGGGGAACGAGGGAAGATGGTTCTGAGCAGCTTTTTTCTGTCGATGGCGGAGCAGCCTGTGCTCAGAGGCAGGTGCCCGGCCCCCTCTGACCACCCCCAGGAAAAAAGGAGTTTGCTGGGAAACCGAGGAGGGGAGCGTGTCTTCCACAGCTGGAGACAGCCAAGGTCTTCCTGACCCCCCACCCACCCCACCTGTCCCTCCTCATTCCCCTGAGCGACCCCCTGAATTTGCCCTTGCCCCTTACTGGGTCTCCGCCTCCTCTCCCCACATGAGGGTGGTCAGCTGGGGATGAGCTGGGAGCAAGCTTCACATCAGCTGGTGCTAGGGGTCCACAGACCAGCCCTGTCCTCCACCAGCAGCCCCAGCATCTCCCTGGGAGCCCCCCCACCCCCCCACCAAGATACAGTTCCCTCACAGGGGCCCATGACCCCCCGTTTACAAATGGGACTGAGGGCTCAGAATGGGAGGGACGCGGTTTCCTGGTCAGACAGCTGGGCACCTGGCTCCCCGACTTCAGGGCCAGGGGCATCTCACTTCTCTGTTTCCCTGACCCGACAGTGGGAAGCTTCCCAGGTGGCACTAGTGGTAAAGAAACCACCTACCAATGCAGGAGACATAAGAGACTTGGGTTCGATCCCTAGGTGGGGAAAGATCCCCTGCAGGAGGAAATGGCAACCCACTCCAGGATTCTTGCCTGGAGAATCCCATGGACAGAGGAGCCTGGCGGACTATATAGTCCATAGGGTCGCAAAGAGTAGGACACGACTGAAGTGACTTAGCGTGCACCCACACAGTGGGGGTGATGGAGAAAAAGAGAAAATGAAGGTCAGAGACCGGATGCGCAGCGGCTTGCCTGCCTTTTGCCGGTGGGGGGCGAAGGGAGATCAGAACTGAGTCTGGGCTCCCAGGCCTGCCAGCGCCCTTCAGACCCTCTGCGGCAGGTGGATGGGGAGAGATGGGGAGAGACATCCCCAGGAAGCGAACGCACCAGGTGACTCACATCCATCTGGGAGTTTCCTATTCCCCTACCCGGAGAGATACAGGGAGAGACGCCCCCACTCACCCATTCCCTGGGTTCCCTCCTGGTGATGCCCAAGCATCACCAGAGGTGGAGACCAGAGCTGACCAGAGCATTAAAGGGTCAAAAAGGAGCCCCACCTGCACCCCTGGGCCACTCTCAGTGCTGGCCCTTCCAGAAGGCCCACCTGTAGAGCCTAGCCACAGAGTTACTGTTTTCTAAAAGTCTTGAGAATTAGGACTGATGCTTTCACTGCTGGGGGCCCGGGTTTAACCCACCCCTGGTTGGGGAACTAAGATCCTGCAAGCCACTTGTTATGACCAAAAAAATTAAAAAATAAAAAAGTCTTAAGTTCTTAACATAATGTGCTAAAGACTCACTTTGCTGGAATTATCTCATTGAACCATCTCAACCTTCCTCTGAGTCAAGTGGCCTGATGGGATGAGGACACTGAGGCTTGGGAAGGGAACAGCTTTGGTGCGTGCTGAGGCTGGGACTTGAACCCTGATCCCAGCGCCACAGGTCAGATGCCCTGACAGACAGGTGACAGTCACCATGTAGAGAGGCTATGCACAGGTGTGCACTGTCAACGGGTCAGCTCTTACTGCCGTTCACAGGACTTTTTGTATTTTTCCCTGACCCCCAAGGACACCTAGTGGCTGAGCTGCAATGAGGAATCCAGGGTTCTGGGAGGGGAACTGGCATGCCCAAGGTCTGGCAGCCACACCAGGATACCACAGGCACCTGCAGGAGCCAAAATGCATGCTCTGCTCCCCTGCCTGTGGGTGGCACCCTCTACCGAGGGCTCACATACAGCCCTGTAGCCCCCCTGCCTCCCAGCTGAGACTCACCAACTCTCCAGTCTGAAGCCAGAACTCAACAACCCACCCCCTACCCCGCCAGCCCACTCATCTGCTCAGGAAACCTCAGCCCTGGGGAGCCAACCTCTGGCCCCTCTCTTCTCCCCAGGATGCCCACGAGGTGGGGAGACACCAAAGGAGACCACAGAACCCCAGGCCTGAAAGCCCCAGCCCAGATGTCCCCAGAGGGAAGGGGGCCTGGCTCTTCTGAATGGTCCATGCTATCCCCTTCAGCACCAAGTCCCTCAGCCCAGCCTCCCAGTTCAGGAACTAACTAGCTGCTGGTTAAGCTCATGCAGACTTAAAAGCTCAGAAAACAGACTTCACCCCAAAGCCGCAGTTCCTCATAGGGATTTGGGCTGCCACCAAGACCAACTCACCTAAATAGCCCTGGAAGTTTCTTTAATAGAATGCAGACTAACCCAAAGTTCTGATGAGTGGAATCATGACTAACCAGGGGTTCTGAGTGCTGGCCTGCCAGGGGTTCCTATAAAGGATGGCTAATTAGCATTTCCAGCTGCTACTGTACTAGATAAAGTGGGTTTTCCGCAAACGCCTGGAAGTTTCTTACATTTCTTTTTGAGTTTTGCAGAAGTATACCTGACTTACAGTAATTGTAAGGTCCTTCCACTCTTTCACATCAACTTCAGAGCCCCCAGGTCAGCAGTGAGGCCTGGTCCACAGACACTGTCTCTCTCTCCTCTCCCTCCCTGACAGCCCTCAGCCAGCCCGTCTCCTGGGGTTGGGCAGCTAGTGGCAGAGCCTCCAGTGCCAAGACCAGAGTTGCCGCTCCCACTCTCAGGGTACCCCCACGACAACCCCTCCCTCCCTCCCCCCAGAATAACCCTGGCATCCCAACCAGAGGCTCGAGGGCAGGAAGCAGGCTCTTCGAGTCTAGATCCCAACCTATACCCGTCCCTTCTACCCAGCCCAAGTGCAAATGGGTATCCCCCATTCCCCACACCCGACCCCCAATACCCACCCAGCTCCAGCCTCAAATTAGCCATTGAGAGCTCTCATTTCACGCTTCCCCAAAGTCATTCACAAACCTACCACTCAATGTCTATGCAGTCAGAGGTGGGAAAGCCCACTTGGAGTTTTTCCTATACCCCAAAATGGAGGACAGGAGGAAGATGACCCTCTCACCAAGGATGCTCAAGGCCCCCATCCTTCTCCTGCAGCAGCTACTGAAGCAGTCTGAGGCCCTGGCCCATGCCCATTGCTTCTATCCATACACCCTGCCTACGGTCCCAGAACAAACCATTTCCAGACTGTCCCCATCAGAAACACCCCCTCCCCCCAGTTTCTCCAGCCTCTCAGAGGGAGGCCTGCATTGGGTTCTAGTGGAAACTCCAGTCCTGCCACTTACTAGCTGTGGAATCCCAAGCTTAGGCACTTTGCCTCTTGAAGCCTCAGTTTCCCCATTCAAAAAATGGAGACATACTGCCTCACTTCACAGGGCCAGAGTGAAGTTTAAAAGAGATGGAGGAGGAGGACTTCCCTGGTGGTCCAGTGGCTAAGACTCCGAGCTCCCAGTGCAGGTGGGCCTGGGTTTGATCCCTGGTCAGGGAACTAGATTCCACATGCTGCAGCTCAGTGTTCTCATGCCACAACTAAAGATCCCTCATGGTGCAACGAAGATCGAAGATCCCACATGCCACAACTAAGACCCAGCGCAGACAAGTAAACAGAAAAGTAAATAAATAAAAGAGAGAGATCGAGGGTAACAAGATGCTTTGCTTTTCCAGAGTCTGTACCCCAGATTCCAGAATTCATGCATCTAAGGAAACTGACAAGACTCTGTAGCACCATGAGACTTCCATATCCTAGGAGAGGGGCAAGTTCTAGTTCATTGTGGTGTCTTCAATCCCAGCACATGGTATGTGTATGCTTAGTTGCTTAGCCATGTCCGACTCTTTGGGACCCCACGGATTGTAGCCCACCCGGCTCCTCTCTTCATGGGATTCTCCAGGCAAGAATACTAGAGTGGGTTGCCATGCCCTCCTCCAGGGAATCTTCCCCACCCAGGAATCGAACCTGTGTCTCTTATGTCTCCTGCACTAGCATGTGGAGTCTTTACCACTAGCGCCACCTGGGAAGCCCCAGCACAAAGTAAGTGTCTGGTAAGTACCAGACCAGGGACCCAACACACACTCCAAAGCCCCTAATTGTTCTGTAGCTCCCTCTGAGGGGAGCTGGCCTCTTTCTCCCTGGCAGTGGGCAGCTAAACTCTTTAAGACTACCATGCTCCAAGATTCTAAGAATCCGAGTGCCACTTAACAGCTACCAGGCACTTTCCACACGCATAGCCAAGCTTCACAGGTGCTTCATTTTACAGACGCTGAGAGCAGTTAGGTAAGCAACGGGTCCAAAACCACACAGTGTGTGAGGGCGCTGCTGTCAGGTACGCCCATTCCATCCCCCCCACACCCCCGCCCACGGTCCAGTACGGTTCTCTCCAGCAGAAGAGAAGCAGGGAGCCCTGCTAGTGAACGAGGGATGGAGCAAAGTCCACCAGCCTGAGAAGCCAGTATATCCGGCCAGAAGGTCCTGCCCAACCCACATTCAATCCTACCTCATCCGGCAGCTCCCTCTGAAAATGAATAAACCCAGAGGCCCCAACTCCACACCCAGCACATAGGCTGACAACTGCCTCACAGCTGGGCAAGCCGAGCAGTCCCCATGCCCAAGCCTGGGGCACTTGGTCCCTAAGGAACTGCTGGATTCCTCCGAAGGGGGGCGTGGAACATAAACAGGTGAAGCAGGAGTCCTAGGGGGCCCAGAGAGGACTTAGTCAAGGCTCAGGCTTTGTGGCCAGAGGGTCCTATGTTGCCACGCCTGCCTGAGGTCAGGCCCAGGATGTCCGCTCCAGCATCTGGGGCAGCTCAACCCACCTCCTCACTGCCCAGCCCTTCCCTTCCCAGAGCAACCAGCAGTTCATGGTAACAGCAGGGATCAGAGTTCAAGTCCCAGCCCCACCACTTGCCCTACCTGTTCCTTCCCAAACCTGGGTCCTCCACCCACACAGAAATCATAAAGCCACTTAATTAGCAGAGGAAGAGTGTTAACAATTTGATGAGAGAAGTCTTGCAAAACGAGACCCTACAACGTATTACAAGCTCCAGAATTGTTTTCTTTTTGTTTTCACTTATTACAGCTCCCCAAACTTTCGCGTCTCACGCCCCTCCCCCCAGTCATAAACCGAAAGCATCCAGTTGC
>SJYQ01094964.1:0-36411 GCA_006410935.1 Redunca redunca
CATTCACTGCCTTTTGGAATTTTACAGACCAGCTCCACAGCTCTATAAGGCTGTACCGGCCATGTTGTCTGCGTAGGGTTGTAGTGGCCATGTCTGTCACTTCTTGACATTATACAGACCACTTCTTCAACCCTATCATCCTACACAGGTCACGTAGACTGCCTGATGAGACTTCACAGACTGCCTTTGCCACCCCAGGGTTGTTCAGACTTCCCTGTGGCTCCACATGGCTGTACAGCCTACCTCTACCATCCTGGGAGGTTGCATAGGCCACATCTGCAACCCAGCAAGGCTTCATGGGATTCTTTTGTCACCTCTCAGGGTTGTGTTGGTCAGTAATGGAATCATCTTAGTCACCAGGGGCCCCCTCCGCCCTTCCCAAGTGTTACAGCCTTTCCTCCAGCTCCATGAGGTCCTACAGGCTGTGTGCAGACAGGTGAGGTCGTGTCTGCAGACAGGTGAGGTCGTGTCTGCAGACAGGTGAGGTCGTGTCTGCAGACAGGTGAGGTCGTGTCTGCAGACAGGTGAGGTCGTGTCTGCAGACAGGTGAGGTCGTGAGGGTGCTTCAGAGCTAGTGAGATGGCTCTCCATCCTCCAGGTATATATTCAACAAGCCAGTGGATGGACATGCTCTGGCCATCTTCGGGGTGAAGCAGGACTCCCATCGGATCCCCATCCAAAGCTCCCTGCAGAGGGTGGAGGTGACTGAGACTTACCCCTCTGCTGTCTCTCCTCCCCCACGTCCTCTCCCCTCTTTCCCCCTCTCCCACCTCCCTTCCTTCGACCATCCCGCACTTCCCAAGAAACCATCTCCTCTCCTCTCTCCTACCCTGAGAGCAGATCGCTCAAGGCCATGGCCACGTCTCCCTCCAGAAGGACACACTGATGGCTGCTTTCAAAGGCTCAGAAGAGGACTTCATTGGGGCCTCAATCTTTGTCAATGTCACTGTCTTCTCCTCAGGTGCCATCCTCACCTGGGCCCCTGGCTAAGCTCAGGACCCTGTGTCCTTTCCCAACCCAGGCACTCCATCCATGTGACCTCAGGCCAGCTCCTTAGCAGAGAAATGGGGAAATACCAGAAGGACTGGGAGAAGTCGAAATTGTCTTACCATCTTTTCTTGCCTTCACCAAGTTGTGCCTTCCGTACCAGCAGCCCTGCTTCTTCCCCAAGAAACTTAACATCTGCTGCAGATTTCATGATCCCCTTGTCTCTCCAGGGGGTGAGATGGTCCAGGCCGAGATCTGTGGGGTGAAGATTGTTCGGAGCCCGTACAACATCAAGTTCATCAGGACACCCCAGTATTTCAAGCCGGGGATGCCATTCCGCTTTAGGGTCAGAGTCTGGGTTCACTCCACTGAGGGACTCAGGGCCCCCCTCCCTGAAACAGGCCTTCCCGGGAGACAAAATCCCACACTGGATTCACCTGCCTCCCAGAATTCATCTGTCTGAGAGTTGAGTCCATCATGTCTCCAGACCTATTCCAGGGTTCCCTCAAGTCGTAACTCAAATCCCCCCAAAGCACAGAGATGGCTCCAGAATTTCTCCAAAGATGGAGGGGGGATGGTTACAGAGCACAGTCAGGCTGGAAGGTGGTGCTTAGACGTTTATCTTGAGACTGCATTTGCACAGAAAGTGTGCTATTTTTGTATACATTCTTTAGGGATGATTTTGAGATGTCTGATGGGCATTATAAAAGCTGGTGACAATCCTACTCCAAGTTTTCCCCAAGCCCTGCATGTCTCCTCCCATGCTTTTCACCCTCAATCCCCCCACCCCTACCCACCTGGCACACCAAACCCCAGGGCTGCCACATCTGGCTTTACTCTGCAAAACTCTAAGCGGCACCATTCACTGGCACTAAATGAGTGGGGCTCCTGGTGTTGTTCAGGGCACAACTTGTACAGCTGTACAAAGCAGTCTTATCCAGACTGCCTTCACAATTCCCACCTCTTACTTAAGGCCACCCTCAGGCCTGTCCTTGATCTCACACCAGATTCCACTCCAGGTCTTCGTCTCAAATCCCGATGGGTCCCCAGCCTCCAAAGTCCTCGTCAGCTGCGCAGATGTGAAAGTACACACCACACTAAGCGGTGAGGCTACTCTGGTCATCAACACAGATGCCAGTCTGAAGGAGCTCACTATCCGGGTACCACACTTACGGGGCAGGGATAGTGGGGCTGGGGTTTTGTAAGCTGGCAGCGTTATTGGGGGGTTTACTTGTCCATCACCCTCCCGAGGTGCAAACTGAAGCACCAGTCCAGCCAGAGGAGCAGGCTTCAGCCAGTATGACAGCTCGGCCTTACTCAACTCAAGATGAGTCAGGGAACTTCCTGCACATTGAAGTGAAGACACTGAGCACAGAAGTTGGCAGCAACCTCCAGCTGAGCCTCAACACGAATCTCCGAGATTCTTCTGTCAATAATGAGATCACTCGCTTTACCATCCTGGTGAGGGCCTGGGACCAGGACTTGCACTGAGGAATTCTTTCTCTGGCACAACCCTGGCAAGCTGAGTTGGTGGGAACCATGTGGGATGGACTCAGGCCTAGGGGTGGGCTCAAGCAAAGAGACTATGGGCCTCCTTTGTGGGCTGGGATAGCCTTGGGGAAGGGCTGGTCCTGTCCTTCTCATCCTTACTCTCCCTTGTCTCCAAGGTCTTGAGTAAGGGTCAGATTGTGCATGCCAAAGAAGTGAAAACTCATGGGAGTGTCTTAGCATCCACCATTATTGATGTGACTTCCAAGATGCTGCCCTCCTTCCGCATTCTGGCCTTTTATTTACTGCCCAAGGGGACAGGACAGGACCCCGAACTGGTGGCTGATTCCATTTTGATTGATGTGAATGACAAATGCCACGAGAAGGTGAGCCTAACTCCTTACAGTTGTACACCGCCATCATAATTCTTGGGAGATAGTCTGTACAAATTCAAGGGCTCTCAGTCTGGGGGCAAGGGAGAGGAAGAGGAAGTGATGTGGCATTAAAAACTCAACCTCAGAGGTGAAGAAGATGCAAGTAAGTGTGCAGAGTTGAGACTGGCCTGGTGGAGTTCCCAGATGCACCATCAGAGCTGAAGGGAGCATAGTTGAAAGTGGACTTCAGGAAGCCCCTTGGTGACCTATGAGCCTCTTCTCCTCACATCTCTCTCTTTCCTTGCTTAGCTGAAGATTGGCTTGAAGAATGAAGCATACGTCCAGCCTATACAACCAAGCAGCCGGGTGGCATTGAAGGTCACAGGTGACGCAGAGGCCACAGTGGGGCTAGTAGCTGTGGACAAGGCTGTCCATATCTTGAACAGCAAGCACAAGTTCACACGGAAGAAGGTAAGAGCACGTGGGCTTTGAGCCAAAAGATTTCCTGGAGATGCTAGCTGGAGCCTCAGTTTCTTCACCTATTAAATGGGTAATATTGGTGATTGCAAAGATTCAAGGAGCCTGTGGACAGCATAGAAGTTGGCAGGTGGTAAGAGCTCAATAAATTGATGATGGTGTGAAAATTATTATTTGAACCAGGAATTACAGTGTACCATTGCACCTTCCCTGGAGGGGTAATACCAGCTCCAAATCCAGGGTCCTCTCTTGACCCTCAGATCTGGGATACGGTAGAGGAACATGACATCGGCTGCACAGCAGGCAGTGGGAAAGACAGACTGGCTGTGTTCAAGGATGCTGGATTGGACATGAAGATGAGCACAGGGATGGACACTTTGGCAAGCACAGGTACAGATCGGGGACAGGAGGAGGGGAGAGGTAGGGAAAGTGCTATCCAGTGGTTAGGCACATGGGCAGATGAGCTAAAATCTAGGATGCTGCTGCTTACCGTAGGTCAGTCATACTTTCTCTCTGATTCTCAATTTGTCTGACCATAAAATATACATAGTAATAGAAGTAACTCACTGTGTGCTAATTAAGGTGCAATTTTAGCCATGTTTATCAGAAATACAAATTAACATTATCTTAAACAAGGGAGACATTTATTTCTTGCTCAGTAACAGGCCAGAGCGGAGAAGGCAATGGCACCCCACTCCAGTACTCTTGCCTGGAAAATCCCATGGACAGAGGAGCCTGGTGGGCTGCAGTCCATGGGGTCGCTAAGAGTCGGACATGACTGAGCNTGAGCGACTTCACTTTCACTTTTCACTTTCATGCATTGGAGAAGGAAATGGCCACCCACTCCAGTGTTCTTGCCTGGAGAATCCCAGGGACAGGGGAGCCTGGTGGGCTGCCGTTTCTGGGGTCGCACAGAGTCGGACACGACTGAAGCAACTTAGCAGCAGCAGCAGCAGCAACAGGCCAGAGATTATTCTGGGACTAAGGCTCCAAGCTTATTGCTCTGTTGTATCCCAAGATGGAGGCTAATCAGGGCCTCCTTCCAGGCACCAAGACAAAGGGACTTGAGAAGAAGACACTTCTCTCTCATCTTATTGGCCAAAATTAAGTCACATGTCCCATCTAGATGCAAGGGAGGCTGGGAAATGTAGTATTCATTTCTAAGTGATACATTAAAGATGGAGGCTTAATTGCCACAAACCATGGGGGAGAATGGATATATGGGGACAACTAGGCGTATCTTCTTTCAGCTACAAATAGTGAAAACAATAATGATTTCTATTTACTGCAAGCTGGAGCCTGCACTAAGTACTTTTATATGCATGATCTCACAGATAGAACTATGATTATTCCATTTTACTCAGCTGAAGAAATTAAAACCCAGAGAGGTTAAGTGACTTGCTGAAGACTGCACAGCTTTTAAGTGTCAAAACTAGAATATGAAGAGGCCATGAGATACAATGAGCTGATGCATATAAAGCACTGGGCAGGCAGTAAGCCCCCAGTAAGTATCAAGACTGTGGATAATGATCCTGACTTGTCCTCTCATTCTTCCCTCTGACTCCCAGACTGGCACTGCCCCCCAAGCCCCTCTCCCAGCCATCGCCGCCGCCGCTCCTTGAAGAGGTTGGAGACCAAGAGAAAAGCAGGTTAGTACTAAAGCTGGACGTGGCCATCTTGGTCCCATGCTGCTGCTGCTGCTGCTGCTTAAGTTGCTTCAGTCATGTTCGACTCTGTGCGACCCCATAGACGGCAGCCTACCAGGCTCCCCTGTTCCTGGGATTCTCCAGGCAAGAACACTGGATTGGGTGGCCATTTCCTTCTCCAATGCATGAAAGTGAAAAGTGAAAGTGAAATCGCTCAGTCGTGCCCAACTCTTAGCGACCCCATGGGCTGCAGCCTATCAGGCTCCTCCATCCATAGGAGTTTCCAGGCAAGAGTACTGGAGTGGGGTGCCATTGCCCTTACCAGGGCTTAGAACCGAAAACTGAAACCACTCTAGATACTCCAGTGAGGAGAGGAGTGACTTAATGATGGAAGTTTAGTGCTTTGAAATTCATTAGCTGAGCTTTGGGAATGGAAGTTGGAAGGGTGTTTGCTGGGACTCAATGTCACACCACTGGAGATCTTGCAATGCACAAAATCTCGGGAAATTGCTGTCAATATCCCTTGGGAAGCTGATGGGTCAATAATGAAACACAGAATTATGCCTGCTACAGAAACAGATGTTAACCCACGTATCAACTACCATGATGGTAGGGAAAATGGTCTCCACCTCTCTTCCACTTTCCAAATCCTATACAAGAGCATCTGAAAAGTAAAAGTGAAATGGAATTCTCCAGGCAAGAATACTGGAGTGAGTAGCCATTACCTTCTCCAGGGGATCTTCCCGACTGAGAGATCAAACCTGGCTTTCTGGCATTGCAGGCAGATCTTTTACCATCTGAACCACCAGGAAAGCCCCCACAAGAGTTTCTAGGCGGCAGAATCGTGTTCCGCCCAGAACCCTAGCAGCAAGGGAGTCGGGAAATGTAGTTTTTAGATGTCTAGAGTCTGTGACACTGAAAGGGGAGGAAGATAACATGTAGACGAAGACCAGGGTGTGGACAGGATCAAGAAGTCTAGAGCTGAAGGAAGATGGGAGGTAAAACTAGGTGTTTTTAGAAGATAGATTCTATGAATATTAGACTTTTCCGTCTCTTTGAGCAGTGCTAATTACTTTGTGGGTCTAAATAAAGGGGAAATAAGTGAAGTCTAATAAAAATTTAGGTAAAACGCTGTCTAATTTCAATATCAAAAATTCTGCTAACCTTCATGGAAAAGTACATATATAAACTGTTGTTATATTCATGATAACAATCAGTCATATTACTCAACTATAGATATTCTAATCATGTTATATGGTAGATGGCAAGATTTTTAAACTGCTGTAATATTTTAATCTTTAAGTGCATTCCTTCAGTTGGATAATTTAGAAGCCTTTCAACTTGGCATCATGTTCCACGGCAAGTTTTGTGTTTTCATTTTTTAAAAATACACAATAGGGCCAAGAGTCAAAATGGCAACTTTTTAAGGCTTGTTTATTTATTTTTGGTTGTGCTGGGTCTTCGTTACTGCAGGCAGCTTTCTCTAGTTGCAGAGAGCAGGGGCCATGCTCTAGCTGCCGTGCGCAGGCTTCTCACTGAGGTGGCTTCCCTTGTTGCAGAGCGCGAGCTCTAGGGCACAGGCCTAGGAGTTGTGGTGCATGGTCTTAGTTGCCCTGTGGCATGTGAAATCTTCCTAGATCAAGGATCAAACCTGTGTCCCCTGCATTGACGGGCAGATTCCTCATCACTGCACCACCAGGGGAGTCCCAAAATTGCGTCTTTAATAAATAAACATGGCATTGCCAGTCCCCATCCAAAAGGAAGGAGGAAGAGGAGTGCTTCTGAGCTGTGTGACCCTGGGCCAGTGAATTGATCTCTCTGTGCTCAGTTTCCTCATTAGAACACATCACAAGGGAAGGGGTCCATGTGAAGCTTCAGGGGAAAGATACAGGCAAAGCTCTAGGGACAGCATTGCCAGAGATGCAGCTAAACAGAGGTCGAGTGTCATGGTGCTTAGGTGGATGGGTCCCTGCTTCCTCAGGTCCCTCCTAGCCCCTCCTCTGTCCCTCTAACTCTGGCCTGCAGTGAACAAGTTCAAGACAGAGCTGGAGCAGAAGTGCTGTGAGGCTGGGCTCCGGGAGAACCCAGTGGGGCTGTCGTGTGAGGAGAGGACCCAGCATGTCCGCTATGGACCAGTCTGCATCGCTGCCTTCCTGAGCTGCTGCCAGCTGTCTGAGACCCTGACTCGGGAGGCCCGAGAGGAGCGGCTGCTTCTGGGGACAAGTGAGGGGGCCATGGCAGGAGGCACAGGGTCGGGAGAGCTTCACTGAAGGGGTGTGGAGTGCGATGGAGGGTTGGAGTGGGAGGACCCCACTGAAAGGTCTGGTGGGTCATGGGAGATGTGCAGAGGAGACCCTGCCCTGCACCTGCCCCCTGCAGCGGATGAAGATGACGATTTAGATGACTTCTTCCCGGAGGATGAGCCTGTCCGGAGCTTGTTCCCTGAAAGTTGGTTCTGGAAGACCATTACTCTGCCAAAAACCACAGTGGGGTAGGATTATGACTCTCATGTCAGCCTCTGGTCCCTGGCCCTTCCATGCATTATCAGGGGATGTGGAATCTTCCCAGACCAGGGATCGAACCTGTGTCCCCCGCTTAGGCAGGCAGATTCCCAACCACTGCACTACCAGGGAAGTCCCAAGATTGCATCTTTAATAAGTAAACATGGCATTGCCCATCCCTCTCCAAAAGAAAGGAGGAAGAGAAACAGAAGCAGCGGCATAAATTCCACCCCCAGCTCTGCCGCTCGTGAGCTGTGTGACCCTGGGCCAGTGTATTGACCTCTCTGTAGCTCAACTTCTCCACAAGTTGAATGCTTCTAAATTAGCTAACTGAAGGAATGCACTTAAAGATTAAAAAATATAACAATTTAACCATCTTATTGTCTACCACATAACACGATTAGAACAGCTATAGATCGGTAATATAGCTTGATTGTTGCCGTAAATAAAACAACTGTTCATATTATGTACTTTTTTCAGGGCCAATGCTCCCGGGGTGATACTGAGCTCTCAGAATCGTCCCATGCCTTCCTGGGTGGGAATAAAGATCCCAGGGGGTTCCCCTCCCAAGTGATGGCCCCCTAAGGATAATGTCTCTAATTGGGTGACTCACTGACCCCTCCATAGTGATGTTAAGCCCAAGACAGTGACGTTCAAATCAGAGGCTCTGTCTAGGCAGCCCAGACTCATCATGTCCCCTGCATCCACCCCCTGGGGCTTCCTGCAGCCTCTCCCAGTATACCACCGACGTGACCGTGCCTGATTCCATCACCACATGGCAGTTCCTGGCTGTCAGCATCAAGACTGGACAAGGTGACCGACCCCACAAGCCCAGTGCTGAGGAAACAGGAGGACAATGGCCCTGAGCAGCCCCCACCCCCACACCCAGGACCATCAGCCTTTGCTTGACGGCGAGTGCTCTCCTGGTTCTAGGTCTTTGTGCCTCAGATCCCTTTGAGCTGACAGTTATGAAATCCTTCTTTGTGGATCTTAAGTTGCCCTTCTCCGTGATCAGGAACGAGCAAGTCCAGATCCAAGCTGTGCTGTACAATTTCTTGCAGGAGTCTGTCAAGGTGAAGCCCCCAGCCTTCCCCCGGTCCCTTCAAACATATCTGCTGGTGTGTTTTATGAAAAGGGATGGAGTGTGTCCATTTACCGGAGGGGCCGCTGAAGTGGCAGCCTTTTTGTGAAGGCTTCTAAGACATTTTCTCATTTAAGCCTCACAATAACCCCAGGAGATGGATGCTCTGACCATTCTCAGTTTAGAGATCATGGCTTCCTGAGGTTACACCGCACCCAAGTGACCGAAGCCTGGAAGGCTGCAGCCCGTGGGGTCACAGAGTCGAACGCTTAGCGACCGCACATCAACAGCAAGTGACAGAAGGGGTCTGAACCCAGGCAGGGTCTTTACTCTCAACCGCTATGCTACATTGTCCCATACTCAGGATTCTCAGGACGGAGGCAGGGAGGAGACTGTGACTTTAGGGTCCTGGGCCTCCTCAGGCAATCAGGATCCCCTAACCGTGCCCTCTGCCCCAGGTCCGAGTGGAGTTCCCTCACAAGGAGTCATTATGCAGTGCAGCAAGGCCAGATGCCCCTTCCCGCCGGATAGTGGCTGTGCCCCGCTTCTCCTCCAAGGTGGTGCCCTTCGTGATCCTTCCACTTGAAATAGGCAAAGTGGATGTGGAGGTCAAGGCCAGAGGCTTTATGGTCCAGGACCACGTGCGGAAGACACTCCTGGTCCAGGTAATGGGCACTCCCCAGCCCTTGCTGCCCATGTAGACAGTGGGGTGTCTACATTTGGGGCTCCAGGCTGTGTGATCAGGGGAGGGGGTGGTGGTTCCAAGATCAACAAACAGGCAGGAGTGAGGGGCATGCCAATGATTTAGAAGTTCAATCACAAAGCCCCCTACTTTGGGACTTTGGAGTCAGGCTTGGGTTCAAACCTGTGTCTGCTGTGTGATCTTGGGCAACTTACTTAACTTCTCTGAGCCTCATTTGCAGGATGAGAATAATCCTCATAGCCATGAGTGATCAGAGAGCTGTGAACATTACATACAACCGGTGCCTGACCCATCAGTAATAAAATGTTATTTACTTGACAAACCCGTGTTTAACACTTAGGATATAGCACTTTGAAAATATTAACTCATTGAGCCCTCAGAACAACTCTGTGAGGTAGGAGTTATTATCCTCTCCCTTTTATGGATGGGAAAACTGAGGCACAGGGGGATGAAGTATTTTGTCCAAAGTCGTGCAGCTAGGAAGCAAAACAGCTGGGATCTGAACCTAGCTATCCGGGCTCCAGAGTCTCTGGTCTTTTTCTTTTAACTTATTTGTTAGTTTGTTTCTGGCTGTCCTGGATCTTCCTTGCTGCTTGCCAGCGTTCTCCAGTTGCAGCAAGTAGACTACTCTCTATTTGTGGCACATGGCCTTCTCTTTGTGGTGGCTTCTCTTGTTGCAGAGCTCTGCCTCCAGGGTGCACTGGGCTCAGTCGTTGTGGTCCATAGACTTAGTTGCCTCAAGCAAAGCATGTGGAATTTCCCGGGACCAGGGATTGAACCCGTGTCCCCTGCATTAGCAAGAGGAGTCTTAACCATTGGACCACCAGGAAAGACTGAGTCTGCTCTTTACAGCTAAGCAAGACTTCCTCTTACTGTCATTATGAATGTCATTATGACTATTGTTCTTAACCTGCTTCTTCATTGCATCCTACAGGCAGGGGGTCAGATTGAGCAAATATCCCAAAGCTTCCTCCTGAACCCCCAAGGTTTGTGGGGTTTTCATGGGGCTTGTGGGATCCTGGGGCCATGCTCTGGTGTAGGGAAAGTCTGAAATGAGGGGGTCCGGCTAAGTGGGCAGTCTGAGCTTCTCCCAAAGTCTACACACCCTGACCTCCCCAGTCCCAGAGCCCACTCATCACACAAGGCTGTGCCTTCTCAGGTCAGACCCAGATGCAGCAGGTGCCAAAACAAGAATTCTTGAACAAGATGCCCAACACAGAGGCGGACGTGTTTGTCAGCGTCCAAGGTACCTAGGAAAGCGAGCTGGCGCCTGTGGGGGCTGGGGTGGGGGTAGGGTGTGCTGGCTCCTCCAGAGCCCACCTGGGCACAGAGTGATGGGGGAGACCTGGTGGCTTAGACTCTGCCCACCTGACAGGTGACATCCTTGGTGAGACCATCCTGGGGACCCTGACACCCAGTGAAACATGGCGGCTGCTGAGGATCCCGTCTGGCTGCCCTGAGCAGACGCTGAGCTCCCTGACACCCGTGGTCATCCTGACACGTTACCTGGATACCACGGGCCAGTGGAACAAGGTTGGGGTGGAGCTCAGGGAGAAGGTGATGCAGAACCTTGCCAGAGGTGAGAGTGGGTCACCTGCTGGGACCTTGATGAGGGTGTCTGAGTCTCTCAGGCAGAGTGCTGAGGTACCCTTGGGGCTGAAGGAGGCCCCCACTGCCCTCTCCCAGACAATAGCACCCAAATTCTGACTCCCAGGGGGCTTCCCTGGTGCACCAGTAGTTAAGACTCCACACTTCCACTGCAGGGGATGGGTTGGCTCCTTGATTGCAAGTGTGCATCTGGTGTGCACGCTCAGTCGGTCAGTCCTGTCCGACTCTTTTGCAACCCTATGGACTATAGTCTGCCAGGCTCCTCTGTCCATGGGATTCTCCAGACAAGAATACCTAGTGGGTTGCCACGGCCTCCTCCAGGGGATCTTCCTAACCCAGGGTTCAAAACTGCACCTCTTGCATCTCCTGCCCTGGCAGGCAGATTCTTTACCAATGAGCTGCCTGGGAAGCCCTGGATCCCTGGACAGGGAACTAAGATTCTGCGTGCCCTGTGGCACAGCCACAGTTCTCAAAAACAGTTCTCAAACTCTGACTTCTCTCCCAGTTGACAGCCTGATACCAAGTTCCCCAGGTGACCTCCAACTATGACCGACTCCCAGGTTATTCCTTTACCCTGACCCCTCTCCCAGGCTACACGTCTCATAACAGACACCCTGGTTTACCCTAAAGCAGCAACTGCCCAGGTTATGTTATATTTAGACACTGTCCCAGGCTTTAGCCAGTAAGTTCCATGCCCTACATTCCCAGGGAACCCCCAGGTAGAAAACTCCAGAATAATCCCAGGTGGTGGCTTCCTGGTTACACCTGAATGACAACAGTTTCCCAGGTAACATCCAAACCCCCCAGGTAACAACCAGAGATACACACCCTGCTTACACACAGAGAGAGACCCTCAAGCATGTCAGGATGGCCAAGTGGTCTAAGGTACCAGACTCAAGTTTCTGCTTCCCCAGACAGAAACCCTCAAGTTACTTTGGACACTCACCCCTCCTCTCCCTGGTTACACTCAGACAGCAACCCTCCATCTGCGTGCTCTGGATGGTGCTCCATCCAGCTAACACCCAGACGCTATCATCCCCTGTTAAGCCCAAACAGTAAGCCTGAACTTCCCTGCGGGCCCAGTGGCTAAGACTCTGCGCTCCCGATGCAGGGGCCTGGGTTCCATCCCTGGTCAGGGAACTAGATTCTCCATGCCACGATGAAAGATCCTGCTTGCCTACAATGAAGACTGAAGATCCCACGTGCTGAGACTAAGACCCAGCGCAGCCAAGTAAAAAAACAAACAAACAAAAACAAAACCCTCCGGATAACCTTCAGATAATACCCGAGTAACAATGCTCAGAATCCGACAGAGAGGTGCCCCCTCCAGACTGCACCCAGGAGTAACCCCTTCTGACTACTACTGACACCTTTAGATTACAGCCAAGAAACAGCTCTCGAGAAAACACCTAGGTCATGGCCCTTCAGTGTTTCCTGGTGGCTCAGTGGTAAAGAATCTGCCTGCAATGCAGGAGATGCTGGTTCATCCCTGGGTTGGGAAGATCCCCTGGGGAAGGGAATGGCAACCCACTCCAGTATTTTTGCCTGGAGAATCCCATGGATGGAGGAGCCTGGCAGGCTGCAGTCCATGGGGTCCCAGAAGAGTCAGACATGACCCCTCAGAATATGCCCTTTCCTGAGTTTTACCTTTCACGATCCTTGGTAGCAGTAATTCCCCATCACACCCTTCCCTGGAGGACCCAATAGCACTTTCCAGTTTATTCCCATATACAACTGTCCCTGGATCCCACGGTCACACTTGCCCATGACCATCATTTACACCTGGGCCCTGCAGGCGCCTCCGTTCTGCACCTGGACAAGTCACCACCTCCAGTTTCCATCAATATGCAAAGCACCCCTAAGCCTCACCCACACCCTGATCCCCAGATTCTGCCTGGTAACTGACCCATCCCTTGACCACACCCAAACACCAACTCTCTCTGTAAATTTCCCATCCACCTATTTCCCCAGGGTACAGCCAGATGTTGACCCACCGGAGTGAAGATGGCAGCTACCACACCAGCAAGGGAAACCCAGGAAGCACCTGGTAAGGATGAGGACACTGGTGGGAGGGGCCAGCCTGCGGCTTGGGGACCCCAGGAGCACCCCCACTGTGGGATCTTGGGGCAGGCAGGCTGTGGGGGCAGGCAGCCTGTGGGGCCAGTGGTGTTCCAAGTTGCTATGGTGTCTGGCATAGACCTCTCCACAGAGCAGAAGCCCCTGTCCTAGAATGCCTTGGTTAATGTTGCCAGCCATCACCCAGCCATCTCCCTCCCAACAGGCTCACGAGCTACGTATTCCGGGTCTATGCCTTGGCCTACCGCACCATGACGATCAGGGCGCTCAGTCTTGATTCTGTCTGCGACATCTCCAACTGGATCATCACCCACAGACAGCGGACGCCTGGGAACTTTGTGGAGGAGAGCCCTGTGGTCATGTGGTCTATGCAGGTAACCACCATCCCCCTGGCTGAGCCGTTCAAATAAAACCCCAGGGCTCTGCACGTGGGGAGGGGATGGCAGCCCCCTGGCATGTTCATAGGTAGAATGAGAACAGGAAAGGGCTGAGGCCCAGCACTCAGCATCACATCTCCCTGCTCTGGACCATCCTGGACTCTATTACAATGTGGGGAGGTGGGGTACATCCAAGACCCACCCCCCCCCAACTCCACTTCAGTGAGTTGCCAGTCCTGGCCCACCTTTCTCTGGGTCTGAGTCCTCCCTGTTCCCCCAGTCAATGCACCCATCCCTACCGAGTATTCCTCCACACCAGCCTCCAGAAATAACTTTTAAAGTGGGAGGTGTGAAATTCTGGAAGGCTTCATGAGGGGATGGTGGGCTTCCCAGGTGGCTCAGTGATAAAGAATTCACCTGCCAGAGCAGGGGACGTAAAAGATGTGGGTTTGATCCCTGGGTTGAGAAGATCCCCTGGAGGAGGAAATGGCAACCCACTCCAGTATTCTTGCCTAGAGAATCCCATGGACAGAGGAGCCTGGTGGGCTACAATATATGGGTTGCAAAGAGTTGTACATGACTGAGTGAGCAAGCGCACACTCACTGATATTTATACAGACCTGGGGAGGTGAGGGAACAAGTCCCAGTGGATAACTAAGGCTAGAGTGTTCCAAGCAGAGGAAGCAACACGTGCAAAGGTCCTGAGGCTGGAATGTGTCCAACATGTTTGAGGAACAGTGAGGAGGCCAGTGTGTCTGGAACAGAGTGAGCAAGGGGAGATGGGGCGAAGGTAAGAGGAGGGAGGTGGTGGAACAGATTGTGCAGGGCCTTCTGGGCCAAAGGGAGGACTTGAGCTTTTCCCCTGAGTGAAGGTGGGAGCCACCGAAGATTCTGAGCAGAGGATGGATGCAAACTGATGCAAGAGTTCACAGGCTTCACTGGCCACTCCGGGAAGAAGGAGCTGTGGGCTATGTATTAGCTTCCTAAGGCGGCCAGAACAAAGCAGCCCAACTAGGTGACTTAACAGAAATGTGTTTATTTTGTCACAGTTCTGGAGACTTAAAGTCCAAGATTAAAGTTTTGGCAGGGCCATGCTCCTTTGGAAGCCTCTGGAGAGTGGGGATGGGGAGGGGAGAATCTTGCTTTGTCTCTTCAAGCTTAGTGGTTCCTGGCAATCCTTGGCATCCTTTGGTTTGTAGCCACATCACTCTAATCTCTGCATCCAACATCACATGCCTTTCTTCCTTCTGTGTGTCCTCTCTTATATGCACACCAGTTATTGGATATTGGACCCACCCTAACCCAGTAGACCCTGTACTAGTCGCTCAGTCGTGTCTGACTCTTTGCGACCCCATGGACCACCAGGCTCCTCTGCCATGAAATTCTCCAGGCAAGAATTCTGGAGTGGGTTTTCACTTCATCCTCCAGGGGATCTTCCCAACCCAGAAATTGAACCCAAGTCTCTTTCATTGCAGGCAGATTCTTTACCGTCTGAGCCACCAAGGAAGCAGTAGAACCTGTTCTTTTCTAAATTTTTTTAAGTTTTAAATTTTATTGATTTATTTTTGGCTGCACTGGGTCTTCACTGCTGCACATGGACTTTCTCTAGTTGTGGCGAGTGGGGGCTACTCTCTAGTTGCAATGAGTAGACTTCTCATTGGCTTCTCCTGTTGCAAAGCACAGGCTCCAGGGCTCTCAGGCTTCAGTAATTGCAGCACGTGGGTTTGGTAGTTGTGGTTCCTGGACTCTAGAGCACAAGCTCAGTAGTTGTGGCACAGGGGCTTAGTTGCTCCATGGCATGTGGGATCTTTCCAGACCAGGGATCGAACACTTGTCTCCTGCATTAACGAGCAGATTCCTCACCACTGAGTCACCAGGGAAGTCCCAGTATAACCTGTTCTTCACTTAGCAAGTTACATCTACAAAGACCCTATTTCCTAATAAGATCACATGCCAAGGTTCTGGGTGGACAAGAATTGGGGGAGTGGGGGTGGACATTATTCAACCCAGCACAGGGATTGAGGGTGGAACCCAGGAGACTAGTGAAGAGTTTGAACCTTAAGTTGGTCATTTACTATCAATGGAGACATGTCTCCAACCCTAAGGCTCATTGCCAAGAAAATGGAGCTGCTACAAGAATGTTTTGAGCTAGCTTAGAGAGTTTAGCACAGCATCCTCCATGGCTGTCAGCTTTTGTTAGTAAGACAGACCCCACCCAGGCAAGTCTCAAGATAGCTCCTCTTCCTCTCCCTGTCTCCACATCCTGCTTTCAACATCATCCAGCCCAGAGCTGAGCACCCAGGAGTTGTTCAAAGTCAGAGAGGAGAGACTGGGGAAGGTGTTTCCAAGATGGTAAAGGCATCATGGGTCTGGTTCTGCATTTGCAGGGTGGCTACCAAGGCTCTGAGGCAGACATATCACTCACAGCTCTTGTCCTGATCGCCCTGAATGAGGGGAAGGAGTTGTGCAGCCAGAAGATACCGGTAGGATTCAAAGAGGAGGGCAGGGTCTGCAAGGTGACATAACCCCTGCACACAGGATGCTCCCTTGCCATCAAGTCCTTCTCAGTCTTCTGACTCCCAGACCTCTCCCCCCCATCACCTCCCTCTAGTCTCCTCTCTTGACTTTCTAGAGTTTGGCTGACAGCATGAAGCGTGCCGGTGACTTCCTGGAGAAAAAACTCCCCCACATTCGGACAACTTTTGCCATGGCCATAACCTCCTATGCTCTGGCCCTCATCAGGAGCCCCCGAGCCAATGACCACTTGGACAGCTTTGCCAGCAAGGGTGGGTGTGGGCCACTTTTTAACCAGCTATGTGTTCACCATAGCCGTGGAGGCAGAGTGAGGGAGATTGCATGATCTCAAATCCAGCAAGGTGTGATTCATCATTTATTGTGCCAACCCTTGAACTCAGGCCCTGAGAAACCAAAGTGAACAAGACTGATGTGGCCCCTCCCCTCAAAACTACCACTATCTTTAGGGGAGGCTGGCAGAAGACAAACAGGTCAATAGAGAATTACAAATTGAGACTGGTGCTGAGATAGTAACATACAAGGTGGGTGGGAACAATGATGATGAGGGGAGGGAAGTATAGACCAGAGAACTGGGAAGGGCCTCTGTGAAAAGGCGACCCCCTCAGCTGAAATGAAAGATGAGAAGGCCCACCTTCATGAAAAGGTTATTCCAAGCAGAGTGGCTGGCTCATGCAAATGCCCTGAAGTGGGCAAATGCTTGGTATGTTTGAGGCTAGAAAGAAGGTCATTAGACACAGGTAATTGAGAGAGGTCTGCTTCCCATGGTCTTGCCCTATCCCATCCCTGAGGGTCCTTATCTCATCCTGTCCATCCCCCAAGTCAAGAGGAGTGGAGTTAGAGAAACTCACTTGCGGTGGGTCTGGGAAGGATGTGGAGGAGCTCCTTTGAACCTGTTTCCTCAACTCTAAATAGTGTCCCTGTCCCCTAGAGTGGTTCTGAAAAATTCAGTGTCCAAATGTCTCCTCAACAAAGGTTTTCACATAAAGTAGGTGCTCAATAAAATAGCCATGTGAGAGGATGAGATGGTGGGATGACATCACTGATTCAATGGACATGAACTTGGGCAAACTCCCGGAGATGGTGGGGGACAGGAAAGCCTGGCGTGCTGCAGTCCATGGGGTCGCAAAGCGTCAGACATGACTTGGCAGCTGAACAACAACAATGACACAAAGAGAGGACAGGTTTAGGGAGGTGATTCCAGATCCACACAACCAGGGGGACACCTATCTTCTAGACAAAACCCATTGGCCAGTGGGTTTGGATGACCTGGACCTAGATGACTCCCTGTACACCATTGAGGCCACGGCCTATGCACTGATGCAGAAATTGGAGCTGGGTCGGCGCAATGAAACACATGCCATCGCCAACTGGCTATTGAAGAAACGGCAGCTGGGAGGAGGCTTCAAGTCCACCCAGGTGACCAAACGGAAACTAGGGGTGGAGGGGTCGAGGTGGGAGGGTTGCGTTGCTAGCCGAGGTGCTGACACGACTGGCCCTTTGGGCAGAGCTGTCCATGGTGCTGCTACCCATAGGGGGGGGCGGTCCCAATGTGCTGTCCTTGGTGCTGATCCAACACACACCCACGCACCCCCCCTGTCCCAACACCCAGACCACGGTCGTGGCCATCGAAGCCCTCACCCGCTTTCGCGAGGCTGTCCCCTTCGATGGTGTCCAGGATCTCCACATCCAGATCAAAAGTTCCAAGAAAGCCTTGCATGTGGAATGGGTCATTGATGAAAAGAATGCCTACCAGCTACGGTCAGCAAAGGTATGGAGCTCAGGGGCAGACAGGAAGTCCACACGGAAGTGGCACTGGAGATGAGGTCAAGAGTCATGTCCCTGACTGTTCCCCTCACCAATAGTATCTAGCCACCATGGGCTATACTGTCAATGTATTGGTTCATTTATTCTTCCTGAGCACCTACTGTGTGCCAAACATTCTCCTGGGGTACATTATGAAGCATCTGTGGTCCCTGCTTTCAAGGAACTTACAGTCTAGAAAGAAACTAAGACAAGAAATTTAATTCTATATTCTGTTTTAAGCTTTCTGAACACAAGGAAAGGAAATAAGTGTATAAAGGAAAAAATAACCTAGGTATGGTGGAAAAAGGTAATCTCCATGACCTTACCTCATGGAGGAGGTGATACTTACCTTCAATCACTTAGTTATTTTTACTGGGCACCTACTGTGTGCCAGGCACCGTTCTAGGTTCTGGGAATATGGCCATAAATGAGACAGGAAAAAAAAAATCCTTGTCCCTGTAGAATTTTATATTTTAGTGAGAACAGACAATAAAGAGATGTGAATAAGTAAGATGTGTAATGTGTTAAGTGATGACAAGTGCTATGGGAAAGAATGAAACAGGGAGAGAGGTAGGAACATCAAGCAGTTGTCATTTTTAAGTAGGTTGGGCAGGGAAGGTCTCACCAAGAAGGTTACATTTGAGCAAAGATCTTAAGGAAAGGGAGGTGTGATCCTTCTGGAGATCTAGGCAGAAGAAACAGCAAGTGCAAAGGCCCTGAGGCCAGAGTGTTGTAAGAATACCAGTGGGATTTATGCAGCGGTGGTGTGATTGAATGTGAATGTGTAAGATTTTGCTCAAGCAGATGAGGGAAGAATGTATGAAGGGAACAAGCATAGCTGCAGAGAAGCCAAAGAAAAGAGTCTTGGGGGGGCTTCACACATTTGGAACTTCAGAGACACTGCAAAGCTGATGCTGCAGACAGATCTACATTAGGACTGAGTCAGCAGTTGCAGTTGATCTGTGACAGTGTAGACACCACAAGTGCTCAGTCAAGAAGGAAAAGTCAAGCCATCTTCATGGAGAGGGACAGGAGAGTCACTAGACCCCAAGTTAGGGAAATAACTGAGTTCCCAGTGCCCATGGACGCTTCCCTCTTCGTCCTCATTGTATGTGAGCCATGTTTTGCTGCCTCCTCTGCCCTCAAATCCTCCTCCCCCTTCATTTCAGTTCTCTGCTGAGGAAGACCTACAGATCAAAGCCAGCGGCACTGGAAGAGGCACCATCTCGGTAGGTCTTGTAGAGCCCAGGGCTCTCTCTGTTCATGGGAAGAGAGGCAAATATAGACTCCAAAACAAGGTTGATATCACCAATAAGCTTAGCTATCATTTAGAGCACAAATATGGGAATCAAGCTAAGGACACCTCAAAAAACCCCTGAGAAGTAGGTGAAAATATGGGCTCCATTTGACAGGTGGAGAAATAAGGTTTTCACTTGCAGTAAGTCAAGAGCTGGGGTAAAGGCCAGAGGTACTTGGGGTTTGGGTTTGTTTTGTTTTGTTTAGGCCACACCATGCGGCATGTATGATCTTAGTTCCCCCGCCAGGGATGGAACCCACGTCCCCGCAGTGGAAGCACAGATCCTAACCACTGGACCCCCAGGGCAGACTCAAGGCCAAAGATTTTTGACTATTGAGTCCTTCCTATGTTGAGTCCCTGAAAAGATGTTTCTTTCCTTGCCCCCGCCAAAGGAAGATTCTCCCTCCAGGGTGCCTCCCAAGGCCCAGAGAACAACTCCATCCTTCCCCCAATATCTGGGGGCTCCGTTACATCATCTGGCCCTATGGGACAGCCCTCTTGGTCACTGAATTCAAGGTAGCCTGCTATCATGTGTCAGGCGATTGAGTCACAGTTGAATCCCTGCCTTTGTTGTGTGACCTCAGGCAAGTCACACTCTGCCTTCAGCTTCAGTCCATTTTAAAATAAATAAAACAAAAAATTCAGTTCCTCAGTGGAACTGGCCACGTTTCAAGTGCTTGGTCAGCCACACGTGCAGACTTCCCTGGAAATCCAGTGGTTAAGACTCTGCACTTCCACTGCAAAGGGCATGGGTTCAATCCCTGGTCAGGGAACTAAGATCCTGTATGGCACAACCAAAAATAGCCACATGCGTCCAGTGGCTGCCACATGGAAAGCACAGGTAGAGGCTATTTTGCCATCAGTGCACGAAGTTCTACTGCACAGAGGGGGCGTAGACTCCATAAGCTGTTCTGGCCACTGAGCCCACTGGATCGAGGAGGAAAGACCTCACTGTGAATTCCCCATGGAGCAGAGAGCTGGGCAGGCAAGAATTGAAGCAAGGAGGAAAGGAGTAGGTGTGAATGAGCTCTGGCCTCTCCCCTGCCCGACAGATCCTGACCGTGTACCACAGGTCCCCAGAGTTCCCGGAGGACAGTTGCAAGCATTATCACCTGAATGTGACTCTAAATGAGGCCCAGAAAGGTGAGCCTGGACCCAGAGATGCTCTTCTTCTCCTTTTAAATATAATTGTGCTTATTTATTTATTTTTGGTTTGCTGTGCCACGGGCTTGCTGTATTTGCAGCATGCAGGTTGCCGTGCCCGGGCACTTGTTGCAGCGGCTTCTCTTGTTGCAGAGCACAGGCTCTAGAGGTCAGACTTCAGGAATTGCAGGTCATGGGTTTAGTCGCTCTGCAACATGTGAAATCTTCCCAGACCAGCGATCGAACTCGCGTTCCCTGCATTGGCAGGCAACTTCTTATCCACTGTCATCACCAGGGAAGTCCCTGTCTCTTCTGGTTTATTATTTTAGCTGCCATTCAGAAATCACATCTATTGCTTTATTCAGCCATTCAGCAAAGAATCTGTGAGCATTTACCATGTGCTTCACTCTGTTTCTTGGCCCTGAGAACACAGGCACGGACAAGAAAAACAGCCCTTCTTCTCTGGGAAATCACACTCTATCAGAGGGACACAAACAGTATGACAAAAACAGAAGGGCACACTTTTATTGTTATCTATTTATAACATAAGTGAATCTGCATTGTAAAATGTAATGCATAGCATAGTAGCAGGTGATGACTAAGTATCACATAAAATAAAGTAGGAAGAGGTGCTACAGACTTGAAGGAGGTCCAGGGGAAGCTCTCCCCAGCCTGCTTTCAACTGAGATATGGAAGATGTGAGAGAGTGAGCTGTGGAGCATCTGAGGGAAGAGCACTCCAGGCAGGCAAAACAGCGGGTGCAAAGGCCCTGAGGCAAGAAGGAGGTCACCTGGCTTGAGTAACCGCAGGGAGGCCAGTGTGGCTACAGAGGAGCAAAGGTGAAAGTTGCTCAGTTGCGTCCAACTCTTTGTGACTCCATGGACTGTAGCCCGCCAGGCTCTTCTGTCCATGGGATTCTTCAGGCAAGAACACTGGAGTGGGTAGCCATTCCCTTCTCCAAGGGATCTTCCTGACCTAGGGATCAACCCCAGCTCTCTTGCGTTACAGGCAGATTCTTAACTGTCTGAACCACCAGAGAAGCCCCCAGAGAAGGAAGGGGTAGTTTTAGGAGGAAGAGTTGGAGAGATGATGAGGCAGGGACTTGCGGACCATGGTGAGGACTTTGGGTTTGGCTTGGAGGGAAGTAGGAGCCAGAGAGGGTTCTGAGCAGAGGAGGGACATGATCTAGAACAAGCTTGCACAGGCTCCTTCTGCGGGGAACAGACTATAGAGGGCACAGGCGGGAGCTGGGACAACAAGGAGGCAGCAACTGCACTGTTCCTGCAGGAGATGATGCACTGGACTGGGGAAAGGATGTTGGAGGTGATCAGAAATGGACTTGCCTGGTGGTCCAGTGGTTAAGACTCTGCACTTTCAATGCAGGGGGTTTGGGTTCAATGCCTGGTCAGGAAACGAAGATCCCACATGTCATATGGTGTGGCCAAAAAATAAAATTTTTAGAAGAGGAAGAAATGGATTCTAGAATTTCCAGTCCTGAGTACCAAGAAGGAAAAGCCAAGGTGCTGCCACTGGGAGCTCACTGTCAGAGTAGTGGGGGAAAACAAGCCTCACCAGTCCCAAGACTTTTGGGAACTAAAAGTGACCAAGAGGGGACTTCCCTGGTGGTCCAGTGGTTAAGACTCCATGCCCAAATGCACAGAGCACTTGTTCAATCCCTGGTCAAGGGACTCAGATCCCACACACTGTGCAGTCAACAAATACATAAGTGAAAATAAAAGTGACCAGGACTTCGGTTGGTGTCATATTTCTTAATAGTAGTAGTAATATGATAGTAATAATGACTGACCATTAGAAAGCCCTGATCCAGCACTATACTAAATGCTTCACGTGTATTTACTCACTTAAAATTAACCAACTTGGTTGGGAATATCATGATCCCCTTTTCCAGACTAAGAAATCAAAGCACAGAGAGGTTAAACAACTTGCTCAAAGTCACACAGCAGAGCCAGGATTTGAGCCCAGGAAGCCAGCTCCAGAGACTGTGTTACCAGCCTCTAAATTCCCACTTTCTTTCTGCAGAGAATAAAAAGGGGGAAGCAACCTTTCAGCTCCGGATGGAGACAAGGTCAGGGCACAGGATCTTCGCCTAGGCAGGAGGAAGGATGCACCTCCTGGAGTCCAGAGTCCTTAGCAGCTCTCCCTGCGTATTGAGTGGAGGCTGGGAACCAGCCGAACCCACATCTCCAGGCCTGCTCCATCATCGCTACCTCTCATCCTGCCCTCCCCTGCTTGTCTACCATCCCACTGCCCCAATCCTGTCCTTCATCCTGCCATGTCCCAGAATGGCAGGCTCCTGAATGGTGGACAGGCACCATGACCCAGATGCCCAGAGCCTGCTCCAAGCGTGGTGGCTCTCCCCTAGCTTCATCTTCTCCAGACATTCCAGCTCCCATTCCAGTCTGGCTCTGTCTCCCAAATACCCCTGCCCAGGTCTAGATAACAAAACATGTACTGAGTGCCTCCTGGGTGTCAGGCTCTGTTCTAGGAGCTATGGAGACAGTTGTGAGCAAGACAGCTCCTCCCTGCCTGCTGAAGCCCACAGCCTGTCAGGAGAGACAAACAATAACTGAATAGTCACCCAGAATCAATGCAACATGACCACTGTGATTAAATGTGGTGAAGGAGAGGTCCACAGAGCTACGGGACAGCAAATTAGGGAATTATCAGTTGTGAGGGCTGAGGAAGGCTTCTGGGCAGGGGTAGGGGGCATGGTTGGTGAAGGGATGCATCAGGTGAGATTGCAAAGATGAAAGGATTTTTCAGGGCAGAAGAGGGAGGAAGGAGAATTCTAGGCTGAGAGAACAGCATGTGCCAAGGTCCAGTGGCAGGAGAGAGACCAACACTTCAGAGCAATCAATTGGAGGCTGGAGTGGGAGGAAGTGAACTGGAAGGATGAGACCAGGAGTTTTGTAAAACAAGGAGGGTAAACCAGGAGGCAATGTAACAGAAATCTTTCTGTTTGCTAAAGCTGTATGCTGTTTGGGGGCAGAAGAGTGACAGGGAGTCACAGGAGGAGGTTACTGCCTTTGTCCAGGCCAGAGGCAACAGCAGTGGGAGTGTGGGGGAGGGGCAAGAGGACAGTGGGAAGAGACCCGCCCTGTGAAATCCCCAGGTTCCGGGGTCGTCGAGATGCCACAATGACCATCATGGAGGTCTCCCTGCTCACTGGCTTCTACCCCAACCAGGATGACCTCAAACAGGTAATGAGCAGGGCGGGGATGTCCTGGAAACCTCCCACACCCCCCATGTGGGTGCAAAGCGCTTGTCTGTGGGTCAAGGCCCCCAGGTTAATGCCCCCACGGTCCGTGCCCCAAGGTCAGTGGCCATGGTCAACTTTAGCTTAAACTCTGCCCTGATTGTGCCTCAGTTTCCCCAACACTGGAGCTGATTGGACAAAGGTTGGGAGCTCTAAGAGTGGAGCTCTCTGGGCTGGGTGCCTCTGTGGATCTCTGCCAACTGGCAGGTCTCATCTTCTGCCCCAGCTCACGAGCGAGGTGGAGAGGTACGCCTTCCAGTACGAGATGAACTCCAGCGACAGCACCGTTGTCCTCTACCTGGAGAAGGTAAGGCAAGCCAGGTGCCCTCTGCCCGGGCTGTGCGGGCCGCAGGGTCGGCCAAGAAACGACAGTCAGCACCCTGGTCAGTGATGCTGGAGAGTCATGCCCTGAGATCGACTCTTCGGTATCCAAGACCACGTGGTCAGTGGTCATAACCAAGGCCCCGTAGTCGGTATCCCCCATGCTCAGTGGCCCTGCGCGCCTCAGACAGTACGCCCCTCCTCCAGCTCTCCCACAAAGAAGACACGGTGCTCGGCTTCCGGGTCCACAGGATGCTGAAGGCCGAGTTCCTGCAGGCTGCCCAGGTCACAGTCTACGACTACTACGAGCCTTGTGAGCAAGGCCTGGGAATGGAGGGGATCCTCAGAGCGCACAAGGCCTGAGAAGGATGGGGTCGGAAAACAAAACAGAGGGGTGAGGCTCTCGGAGCCAAAAAAAAAAAACGAAATGGGGCGTGGCAGAGGGTCTTCTTTGGCTCCGTGGGAGGGGTGGCCAGAGGGAACGGACTTAAGGGGCGTGGTGCTGAGGGGCGTGTCCTTCCCTGGTGGTTAAAGTGGTGGGGAGGTGGGGTGGTAGGTTGCCTGGAAGGGGGTGTGGCCGAGCTGAGAAGGGACTGGGCGTGGCCTGCTGGGTCAGGGTGGGCGAAAAGCAGGCAGGGTCTTCAAAGAGGAGGGACTTGTTAAGGGGGTGGCTGCGCACCCAGGTGGCCGCTAGTGGTAAAGAACCCTCCTGGCACATCAGGAGAAGTTAAGAGATGCGGGTTCGATCCCTGGGTCGGGAAGATTCCCAACCCACTCCAGTATTCTCACCTGGAGAATCCCATGGACAGAGGAGACTGGTGGGCTACAGCCCAAGGGGTCGCAAAAAGTCGGACACGGCTGAAGCGTGAAGAATGTTAAAATGATGGGCAGGGCCGGTGGGCGGGGCCTTCTGGGGGCGGGGCCAGTCCGGCACCCAGCCCTCCAGGAGCAGAGGCCCAAGCCAACCCGACTTACTTGCCCCCTCTCACAGCCCGAAGGTGCACTTCCTTCTACAACCTGCCCACAGAGCACGCTTCCCTGCGGAAAATCTGCGACAAAGACGTGTGCAGATGCGCGGAGGGTGAGGCCACGGAGACGGAGGGCGGGGGTTGCCAGGCTAGGCATTCAAGAGCTTTTTATCACCTCCTGGGTGCCTTCTGGGTTGAGTTTAGAACACAAGAGGGAGAGAGAGAGAGAAAGACAAAAAGAGACAGAGGAGGAGAGAGCACACTACAGACCAGAAAGGCCAGACCCGTCCCGCCCCCCAGGTTGAGCCTGGGGCCGGATGGGGTCAGAGTGGAGGAAGGCCCCACTCCCAGCGCAGCCAGAGCACCCTTCCCCTCCCTCAACCTTGCAGAGCAGTGCCCATCCCCAAAGGACAGTAACCACCTGAGTCAGGAGGAGCTCCAGACAGCAGCCTGTGAGGCTGGAGTGGACTTTGGTGAGTGTGGGGCTTGGCAGGGGGGGTAGGGGGGACAGACACCTGCAGACTGGACACCAACACGACAGACCCCTGGCCCCCTTCCCCAGTGTACAAGACCAGTCTGGAGTCTATGGAGACCTCCGACTCCAATCCCTACATCTACTACAACATGAAGCTCCAAGCCATCATCAAGAGTGGTATGGCCAAGGTGGCAGAGGAGATGGTGTGGGGGCCTACACCGGGGGTCCCAGAGTGGGGGCAGGCCAGGCGCATGCAAGTGAACACACGCTGGCTCTCATCTCCTCCAGGCACGGACTCTGCCAGACCCCTCACCGTAAAGAAATTCGTCACTCACACCACCTGCCAAGACTCCCTGGGGCTGCAGGAACATGAGACCTACCTCATAATGGGCCAGATTTCAGACCTGTGGAGAGTCAAATCTGAGTGTGTAGCTGGGGGGCTCCTGCTACCCTGGGGACTCAGGCCTGGGCCCCTTTCCCTACCCCAGGCCAGTCCTTGCTGTCAGAATTTCTACTGCACCTGTCAACAGGAGTCTTGGGTTTCAGGGCTACCCTGGATGAAGGTGTAGGCTGTGTACTGCACAACTCCTGGCAACACTGTTCATTAGGGGATGGTGGTTTTCCAACAGAGGGCAGGAAAGAGTCAGAGAAAAGGGAAACTTCTAATCCCCAGTAGTATGGGCTGTGGTGGGTCAGGGGGCAGCGAGACGGCCCTGTGGAGGACATTATAGGTTGTGGTTCTGGGACTCCATCAAGCAGGTCAGAGGGGCAAATCAGAAAGGTCTCCACACGTCCAAAGCAGCAGGCTCTCCTTACTGTCCTTGCCTCCTCTCACCCACAGATACATCCATGTCCTGGGCAAGGAGACGTTTCTCATGCACTGGCCAGCGAATGGGACAGTGGGCAAGGAGGAAATGTTGGACCAACTGGCAAGGTTTTCAGACTATATGCACACCCATGGCTGCGAGTCCTGAGACTCTAAGGGTTTCTGCTGCTCACAGGAGGGTGTCTCCAAGCGCGACTGAACCCTTGGGCTTAACCTCAAATAAAAAGCATAGAATATTGTACCCAAACTCCAGACATGTGTTCCTGACCCAGAGAATTAAGCAGGGGCCCTGCAGAACCCACTCTGACATTAACCTGCCTCCTCTTTCTCACTCCTGTTCCATTCCAGTCACACTGGCCTTCTTTGTGACTTTCCAACATCCCAGCTGATTCCCACCACAGGGCCTTTGCACAGGGCCCTGTCCCCTCTGTCAGGTACACCCTTCCTCCAGATTTCTTTATGGGTTGAACACTTACCTTATTTGCAATCTGGGGGAGGAAGTTGTTTGCTTTGGTTGTTTCATTTAATTAGTTAATTTATGGCTGTGCTGGGTCTTCGTTGCTTCATGCAAGCTTTCTCTACTTGCAGACAGCAGGGGCTACTCATTGCTGTGGCTTCTGTTGTTGCAGAGCACGGGCTCGTGGGCTTCAATAGTTGTGGTGCATGGGCTTAGCTGCTCCACGGCATGTGGGATCTTCCTGGACCAGGGATTGAACCTTTGTCCCCTGCCTTGACAGGCAGATTCTTAACCACTGGATGACCAGGAAAATCTCTAGACTCTGTTTTAATGTCACTTCCTCAAAGATATGTGCTTTAATAACATATCTAAAATAGTCTCCCTCCCCTGAGACTTACTTCCCTGGTGGTCCAGTGGTTAAGAATCTGCCTCCCAATGCAGGAGATGTAAGTTCAATCCTTGGTCAGGGAACTAAGATCCCACACGAGAGAGAGTGAGAGTGTTAGTCGCTAAGCCGTATCTGACTCTTTGTGACCCCATGGACTGTAGCCTGTCAGGCTCCATTGTCCATGAAATTCTCCAGGCAAGGATACCGGAGTGAGTTGCCATTTCCTCCTCCAGGGGATCTTCCTGACCCAGGGATTGTACTTAGGTCTCCTGCATTGCAGGCAGATTTCTTACCATCTTGGCCACCAGTGATCCCATGTGCTGCAGAGTAACTAAGCCCACAAGCCACAAGAGACCTACCTTGTGCCATAACTAAGACCCAATGCAGCCAAAAATAAATCAACAAATATATTTTAATAAACAAGTAAAACAGGCCTCCTCCCATCACTCTCAATAACACTTAAAATACATAGGATATGACATTTATTGATTTGATTGTTAGCTAATCAGGTATTTCTCCTGCCCCACAATATCAGCTCCTTGACACCGCATGTCTGTCTGGTTCATTGTGGAATTCCCAGCCCCAGTAGCAGGGGCTGGTATACAGAAGGTGCTCAGGAAATGACTGTTGAATGAATGAATGAATTTAGCATACACTCGGCACTTGGTCTTGATGGAAGCTTTGACCAGGAATCCTAGGAAACTGGAGAGTTGAGAAAAGGGGCAGGGTAGGATGACTGAGTTTCATCAGTGTGGCCTGGAATGGGAGTAGGGGACTGGCAAGCCAAGGCAGTAGCCCATGGGAATCAAGGGACCACCCCCTCAAGGAGTTCTGGAGGGACTGCAAGTCATCCAGGATGGCTTGAACTCAGAGTGTCAAGGACGGGCTGCAAGTGAGGGAGAAAAAGAAAGATGGAGTTTTGAACACCAGGCTAAAGGGCTTGGTCATTATGAAGGGCAGTGGGGAGCCACGGAAGGTGTTTGAGCAGGAAGAGGAATTGACCAGCTCTGAGGTGGAATGGCCCAGTTGACTGACGGGCAGAAACTCAGTTGATGGCAAGCAAGCGGAAGAGGGGGCTGGGGTTGTGGGCTGGGGATGGCATGGCAGCAGCTACCTGAATGCTGTCTAGCTGCCTCCCCCTCTCCACAGCTGTGTGTGACCTTAAGTTATTCACCTCTTTGTGCCTTGGTTTCCTCATCTCTGACCTTATTCCCATCAGAGAGTTACTGTGAGCGTCCAGCGTTCTAAGTATTCAATAAACCTTCATCAGCCTTACTATCAGTGAGCCAGATAAGAGGCCTTGGGGAGGGAGTAAAACGGCTGGAATTCACACAGTCAAAGGAAATCAGATTGCAGCAACCCCTGCCCAACCCTGCCTAGCCAGGTGACACTTCCCTGGTGGGCCGGTGGCTAAGACTTCACACTCCCAATTCGGAGGACCCAGGTTTGATCCCTGGTCAGGGAATTACATACTGAATGCTGCAACTAAAAACTGGCACAGCCAAATAAGTGATTATTTTTTAAATTTAATGGGACTTATCCTGGGACCAGGCCAATGAGGAGTTACCACCCCTTCTTGTATTCTTCTTCTTCCTCCTCTTGTTATTTTTAATCATACATGAAGACCTTCTAGCAAAAAAGATTCCCTAAAAGGCAGACATAAAGGGAAAAAAATGTGAGGGCCCCCGTTCCCTCCCCAAAGGAACCAGAACTGTCCATGGTTTGCTTGCACACCCTGACTTCTATTTCCTGCTGTTTGTGGACACTCTGACGACCACAGGCAAAACTATAACTTAAGGTTTTATTTTCCCATGTATATTCCCTCTTTCTAAATCAAACATTTCTTAATGTTTAACTGTTTTTTCTCGTGAAGAACAACCACAATTCTTGCAATCAGGGAAAAAAAAAAAAAAGGCAGAGTCTTTGTTTTTTTTTTCAAGGGGGCCTTCCACAGATTTGAAATTTCGAACTGTGACATAGAAAGAGATGAAGTCATCTGGCCACCCGAGCTCCCAGAGCTGAGTTACCTCACGCACTTTCCTGAAAGTTTTCCTGTGAGCTTTCCGGAATGTGGGATCAATGAATAACTGTGAATGCTTCTGCTGCCAGGAGCAGACACAAGGCTACCAGGCCCAGGGCTGGAGCACAGAACTGTTTTCCCACAGTTGACACCTTTAGGAAAAGCGGTCGAAACCAAGGTGCGTGCATGCTCAGTTGCTCAGTTCTGTCCGACTCTTTGCGACCCCATGGACTGTAGCCCGCCAGGCTCCTCTGTCCGTGGGATTCTCCAGGCAAGAATACTGGAGTGGGTTGCCATTTCCTCCTGACTCAGGGATCAGACCTGTGCCTTCTGCATTGCAGGTGTGTTCTTTACCGCTGAACCACCTGGGAAGCCCATAAACCAAGGTAGTATGATCATAAAAATAGCTACATGGTCCTTGAAGGATTACTATGCTTTGTATCCTCTAAGTCAACACAATCCCATAAGAATATAATGAAAGTCACATGTAATTTTTTATAAAATTAAAAAAATTCTTTGGCTGCACTGGGTCTTCGTTGCTGTTCACAGGCTTTCTCTAGTTGTGGCGAGACGGGGGCTACTCTTTGTTGCATTGCACAGGCTTCTCACTGAGGTGGCTTCTCTTATCGCAGAGCATGGGCTCTAGGCTGCGGGCTTCAGTAGCTGTGGCACACAGGCTTAGTTGCCCCTCCGCATGTGGGATCTCCCCTGAGCAGGAATCGAATCTGTGTCCCCTGCATTGGCAGGTGGATTCTTAACCACTGGACCACCGGAGGAGCCCCCATACATATAATGTTAAATATTCTAGTCATCGCATTAAAAAGACAAAACAAAACTAGTGAAATTAATTATAACAATTTTATTTAGCCCAATATATCTAAAATATTATCATTTCAAAATGTAATCAGTACAAAAAGTTTAAAATGTGTTATTTCACATAAATCTTCAAAATCCAACGTGCAATTCGACACTGATAACACGTCTGAATAAGGAGCTACCGTATTTCAAGGGCTCAAATGCTACATGTGACCAGTGGCTATCCTATCAGACAGCCCAGTTCTTAATGGTTTATCTATATTAACTCACAGAATCTTTACAAGAACTCTATTCCCATTTCATAGATGTGGAAATTCAGGCTCCAAAATTTAACAGAAGAAACTGCTCAGAGAGCTAGCAATGGACTCAAACCCAGACTGTCTGGTTCCAAGGTGTACCCCCTTGGCTTCTATACTCATCCTTAATTCCATCTGGAAGGAGTGATGCACTCAGCTGTCCTGGGTCCAAGTCCTGACTGTGTCACTTACAGCCAGATCACTGCATGATTTGCTTAATTCCTCTGAAATTCCATATTCTTCATCTGAAAACGGGGCAGTAGTACCTAAGCCAGAAGGTTGAGGGATCACTTGCTAGTCTAAAGACTGGAGGACACTCCACAGAGAGCTCAGCACCCTGCCGACCCCTGGGTACACTTGGGCTCTTTCTACCACTGTGATTTCTCCATGCACTGACTTCATTTGGGCCGCCCAACTTTGCACATAACACGTTCTTGAAAATGTATCTGCAGCCGATTTTGCACAAGTCGAGCAATAGACTGCTGTGCTGTCAAGGGCACTGCATTTACAAAGGACTACGCAAATCATGCAATTCCAAATTACTTCTCACCCTTAGGTGTCATTGTCAAAGACAGATTCCCAGGGTCTGGTACATGTTATTTTAAAAAGTAATTGGATTTGTCTTATTGTGTATTTTCTTGATTCTCATTACAAAAGAGATGGATGCTTATTGCAAATAAAAAAAAATTTGATACTTTGAGAAATATGTCATATTGAGAGTAAAGGTAGTGTGGGGATCCACATGCAGAAATGCACACGGATGGGGTGTGTGCGCCAAGGGAGTGCCAGCGAGGCCCCACCTGTCAAAGCATCAGAATACAGAGGCTGAAAGAGGCAATTAAAATAACAGACAGTATTCTGAAATTTCACACATACACACACACACACACACAATGAACTATGTGGATGGAATTTTTTTCTGAGCCATAAATAATAAAAAACAAATACTGATCAATCATGCTAGAGAAAAATTAAATTATCTTTGTAGTCAATCGGAAGAAAATATTACAAATCATTGTCACATGAAGAGTCAGTTAAAGAGTTTGTTGTTGTTTAGCCACTAAGTCATGACTGATTCTTTGTGAGCCTGCCTGGCGCCTCTGTCCATGAGATTTCCCGGGTAAGAATACTAGAGTGGGTCGCTGTTTCATTCTCCAGGGGATCTTCCTGGCCCAGGAATCAAACCTGAGTTCCCTGAATTGGAGGCAGATTCTTTACCACTATACCACCTGGGAAGCCCTGGTTAAAGAGGATATAGCCATAAAATGTAGGGGGACGTTGGAGAGGCATGCTTGACAGTTAATTAATAAAAACACTTTGCTATTAAAAAAAAATAGCACACCACGCTTTACTAGGTGTTGCAGAGTTGCTCTCTCCAACGATTCTACCAAAGAACACTCTTTCCAACCAACAATATGGAGAGTTCCCATACCCCAACATCCCCAGTTCTAGGCATTCCCAAATTTCTTCATTTGGTTAAACTGAGGGAGGGACTTAACTAGCAGTTAAGACTCTGTGTTTCCATTGCAGGGGGCACAGGTTCAACCCCTGGTCAGGGAACTAAGATGCTGCATGCTGCTCATCGTGGTCTAATTAAGCTGAGGGAGAAATTGACTAGGTTTTGAAAAGCACACACATCCTCCAATCATGTCCATTTCCTCCACAACCAAACATACTTCCACCCAGCATATGCCTCTGAAGGTCCAATTGAAGGTCAAGATTTTGGTGTGAGCTTCCCCTCCGTTCACTCTCACTCTCCACCCTGCTCACTAAACCCCAGCCAAGGTGGCCTATAGATTCCTGCAATAAACCCAGCCCCCTCCCACCTCAGGACCTTCACACATGCTTCTCTCTCCACCTGCACCTCGTCCCCTTGTTGTTGTTATTCAGTTGCTCGGTCGTGTCTTACTCCTTGTGACCCCATGGGCTGCAGCACCCCAGGCCTCCCTGTCCTTCACCATCTCCCACAGTTTGCTCAAACTAATGTCCATTGAGTTGGTGATGTCATCCAACCATCTCATCCCATTGCCCCCTTCTCCTCCTGCCTTCAATCTTTCCCAGCATCAGGGTTTTTTCCAGTGAATTGGCTTTTCACATCAGGTGGCCAAAGTATTGAAGCTGAAGCTTCAGCATCAGTCCTTCCAATAAGTATTCAGGGTTGATTTCCTTTAGGGTTGACTGGTTTGATCTCCTTTCTGCCCAAGGGACTCTCAAGAGTCTTCTCCAGCACCACAGTTCGAAAGCATCAATTCTTCAGCACTCAGCTTTCTTTATTGTCCAACTCTCACGTCCATACATGACTACTGGAAAAGGCATAGCTTTGACTGGACGGACCTTTGTCAGCAAAGTGATATCTCTGCTTTTTAATATACTGCCTAGCTTTCTCACAGCTTTTCTTCCAAAGAGCGTCTTTTAATTTCATGGCTGCAGTCACCATCTTCAGTGATTTTGGAGCCCAAGAAGTAAGGTTTGCCACTGTTTCCATGTTTTCCCTAGGTAGTTCCTATTCCCTAGTTATCCTTTGGAGAGACCCCTCCACCCCCAGGAGGTTCTCGTTTTCCCTTTTGTAATAATATTACCCCCTTTATATGATTTCTATCTGGATCAAATGAGATACATAGTTCAAAACCCTTAACACAGTGTTTCAGAAAGTGTCAAGACTTCAGTTCAGTGGGGCTTCCCTGGCCTCCAGCGGTTAGGACTCATAGCTTTCACTGTCATGGCCCCAGATTCCATCCCTGTAAAGGAACTAAGATCCCGCAAGCCACAAAATGAGGCAAAAAAATAAAAACTTCAGTTTGAGAGACACCTCATCCATGAAGCCCTCCCTGACCACCCTACCCACATCTGGTTCCCATGTGTTATCCTTTCTTATGGATCTCTCAATTTTTCTTCTTGGTACATACCATAAATATAATTAAATAATTACTTCTGCTATCATCTGCTTCTTGTTTCTCTTTCAGATTAAGACCATGACTCCGGAAAGATAGAAATGGTGCCCAGCACCATACCTGCCAGATAGGAGGTGTTTGATCCATGTCTGTCCAATTAATGAATGGATAGGTCAAATGGGTTCCATCTTTGACTCAATTACTAAAATGTCAGAGGTTACACTTCTTATCACTGTTACCACCATATCCATCCACCCCCCCCTTCACATCTTTCCATAAAGGCAAAGAATAAAATGCATTCGTGTTCACATCATGGGACAACAAAGCTATCTATATGTGTCCAGACAGACCAAGATGGTTACAGAGCTCAAACTAAACTTTGAGGTAGGCAGCGCCTCCATGTGATCGCTGGGAATCTTTGTTTTCCTGTTCATCATGTTTAGTCGCTAAGTCGTGTCAGAGACTTTTGCGACCCCATGGACAGTGGCCCACCAGGCTCCTCTGTCCACGGGATTTTCCAGGCACGAATACTGGAGTGGGGTGCCATTTCCTTCTCCAGGGCATCTTCCCAGCTCAGGGATCAAACTGCATCTTCTGCATTGGCAGGCGGAAATTGCCAAGCCACCAGGGAAGCCCTCTGTTCACCTATAAATGCCAAAATTCAATACTCACAGGCTGTATCTCTGTCCCTCCAGATTGACTCTCACCCTCTCCTCCTGCTCTGTGCCCTGACAGGCTGACTGCCTGACCAGCTCCCTTTCCTTCCTTGTCTTTTGGCGCTGGAAGCCAGAGACTCCGGTAGGAGATGGGGAGGGAGGAGGGGAGAGAGGGCAGGGTCTTTATCCTCCTCTTCCTAAACACAGGCTGGATCTGGCAACTCAATTTTACCACACAGGATGTGGCGGCTGAAGTGATGCTCTGGGACTCTCGAGGCTAGGTCATGAAATGATACAACTTCCACCTGGCTTTCCTTCTCTTGCGTTGCCTGCCCTGGCGAGGCCAGCTGCCGCGTTGGGCGTATCAAACTCAAGTCAACCTAGGTAGTGCGGAACTGAGGCATCCGCTAACAACCAGCACTCACCTGCCAGTCACGTGTGAGTGAGCCTCCTCGGAAGCGAGAGCCTTCAGCCCCAGTCAAACCTTCAGAAGGAACGCAGCCCCCGTCAACATGTCGACTACAACCTTATGGAGACCCTGAGCCAGAAAGCCTACTAAAGCCGTCCCTGGATTCCTGACCCACAAAAATTGTGTGTGCTAATAAATTGTTTCTTGGTTTAAGTCACTACATGTGTGCATACTAAGTCACTTCAGTCATGTCCAACTCTGTCACCCCATGTCAGTCCATGAGGATTCTCCAGGCAGGAATACTGGAGTGGGTTGCCGTGCCCTCTTGTAGGGGATCTTCCTAACCCAGGGATCGAACCCATGTCTCCTGCATTGGCAGGCGGGTTCTTTACCACTAGCGCCACCTGGGAAGCCCTTAAGCCATTACATTTGGGGAGATAACTTGTTACACAGCAACAGAGAACTACACCACCTGGTAAGAAGAGTCTCCAGTTCCCATTCTTCCCAGAACCCTCTTCCTCGGCATCCTTCAGGTCTCCACTCAGATGTTACTTCTCCCATCCTTCCCTAAACTCTCTTTACCCATCCCCCTGTCGTAGTTTATTTTTCATCCTGGCATGTATTATCTCCTGAAAGTAGTAAGAGTGTTAGTCACTCAGTTGTGTCCGTCTACAACTCCACAGAGTGTAGCCCACCAGGCTCCTCTGTCCCTGGGATTTTCCAGGCCAGAATACTGGAGTGGGTAGCCATTCCCTTCTCCAGGGGATCTTCCTGACCCAGGGATCGAACCCAGGTCTCCCGCATTGAGGGCAGATTCTTTACTGTCTGGGCCACCAGGGAAGCTACCTACCCATCACATATTTGTTTCTTCTATCTCCCCCACTAGAATGCTAGCTCTGTAGGGCAGGGATCTTTGTGTTCTGTGATGCTGTGTCCATGGTGCATGGAACAGTGCCTGGCACAGAGCAAGCTCTCACTATGGTGATCATTAGGATGAGAAGCTAACAGACGTGAGTTGTGTTGGGGCTTGATCAGATTCCCGCCTGTTTCCTGCCTGTTCTGTGCTCACCATGACCAGGGATGGGACATAGCTGTGACCTCCCCCTCCACTGGGTAAGTAGTAGTTGGGAACTATAACGAGAGAGCCCCTCCATGCCTCCCCGCTTCCCTGGGATAAAATCCCAGGTCCTCTCAGCAGTCTTCAACCTTTTCTGCACCAGAGACCATTTTCCTGGAAGACAATTTTTCCACAGACAGGGTGGGGGGTGGGAGGATGGTTTCGGGATGATTCGAGTGCATTACATTTAGTGTGCAATCTATTTTGATTATTATTGCATCAGCTCCACCTCAAATCATCAGGCAACAGATCCCAGAGGTTAGAGACCACTGCTCTGTGACACCTACAGCCCCTCATTCCTACCTGAAACCCCACCACTCAGCCACAAAGAACCATGAACTGTTTACACTCGTTAATAGAGTAGGCTCCAGGGAGGCGTACCTAGACTCCACAAACAAAACTTTAGGGTTCGAGTAGAAAACATTAAAACATTTATATTTTTAATCATTGGGGATCTTCCCCACCCAGGAATTGAACCCGTCTCTGGAGTGTCCTGCATTGGCAGGCGGATTCTTTATTACTAGCGCCACCTGGGAAGCCCAAGGAATATCATTATGTAATAAATACATTATTATAAAATGATCTACAGAATCTGATCTTTCTCTAGTAGCTCAGTTGGGAAAGAATCTGCCTGCAATGCAGGAGACCTGGGTTCTATTCCTGGGTCGGGAAGATCCCATGGAGAAGGAAATGGCAACCCACTCCAGTATTCTTGCCTGGAAAATCTCATGGACAGAGAAGCCTGGCAGTCCATGGAGTCGCAAGAGTCGGACACGAATTAGCGACTAAACCACCACCACAGAATCTGAGTATAACTGTATTTGTATATAATTCATAAACAAACACTCTTCGGGGAATTGAGCTTCCACATTTTTACTGATGGAGGTTAAACAATTTGAAGGGTGTCATTTATCCTAACACAGTTTTGCCACCCCCAGAGAACATTTGGCAACGTCTGGAGACATTTTCAGTTACCACGACTGGGGCAAGAGTGCCACAGGCATCTAGCGGATTGAAGCCAGGGATGCTGCTAAATACCCTACAATGCACAGGGCAGGCCCCCAGAATCACCCAGCCCTAAATGCCAATAGTGTTGAGGTTGAGAAGCCCTGGCTTAAAGCGCTAGTCACTTTTTCCTGGGGTCTTTGCACCCAAAGCTGTTCCATCCCGCACTCCGATCTTCTGACTGCTGAGACCTCGCTCTTCCGGACTCCTCCAAGAAGCCATTTTTTTCTTTTTTTTAAGAAACCATTTCTGATGCCGCCAGGCAGGGCTCTTCCAGCCCCCTCGCCCATCCCCCATGCTGGGTTAAAATCGTTCTGATCCGTCGGGGTTCTCAATCTTCCGTTTTTCAGCGCAAATTCCCTGGAACCCCTAGACAGACAGATTCTGCAAGAC